>JAVIAB010000101.1:54691718-55099218 GCA_032433765.1 Megaustenia siamemsis | reverse complement strand
AGGTGACTAACACAGACATGCACACACAAAGATATGAGATGTGACAAACACATACATGCACATAGCGATACGAGGCATGACTAACACTGACATACATCAAGATATATGACACATGACTAACATAAACATGCACATAAAGATATGAGATATGACTGACATAGACATGCACCGACAAAGAAATTAAACATGTCTAACATGGACATGCACACAAAGATATGAGATATGACCAACATAGATAGGCACACACAATGATATGAGATGTGACTAGCATAGCCGTGCAAACACAAGGATATGAGATGTGACATACACAGACATGCACACACAAAGATATGAGATATGACTAACATAAACATACACACAGAGATATGAGATATCACTAGCCCAAACACAAAGATATGACACATGACTAACACAGATACACATACACTAAGATATGAGATATGACTAAACACATACACACTTAAAGATATGAGACATGATTAACACGGACACTCCAAAATATGAGATATGACTAACATGACACACACCAAGATATGAGCCATAGCCAGCACACACACACACACACACACACAAGCCAAGATATGAGCCTTGGCTAGCAATGAAACACACCAAGAAATGAACCATGTCCAGCACAGAAAGAAAATATCCAGTACACATTAAGGTATCCATATGCTTGGGTTTGTTGTAGTCGGCAGACTCTTCTTAACGTGGGAATCATCGACATACGAGACGCCGGCCCCCATGAACTGTTAACAGATATCGTCCAAACAGTTGTACGGAGATTTGAGAGTGCAGTCTGACCCGTAGAACATTCCCTTGCATGAACAGATCCCGGTTGACTGTTCACAGGTGTCGTTGAAACAGTGGTCAGGACATTTGAGAGTGCTGTCTGGCCCGTAGTACGCTTCCTTGCTCGTACAGTCTGCTCTTTCTGTGTCACATATGATGTCACAGCCATCAGAACACGTCTGTTCGCACTGTAGCCCAAAATTACCATCACGACAAGTGTCATCACAGGTATAGCCAGGATATTTGCAATGTTGGCATTTTCCGGATTTTCCTCACATAAAGAACTGACACTAAGACAAGACCTGGAGCAGTCGTGTCCATAGATCCCATGTGAACAGTTGAAGTGACACGTACCGATGATGACGGTGCAGCCTTTGCTACTCCCACCACACACTGTACAAAACGACCAAGAATGCCCGTCCAGACAATAGGTGTCTGTAAATGTTTGCACCTCACACACCGTCAGTGCACTCTCGTCCTGCGAAAAGGTCGGTGAGAACTGAAACTTACTGTGTGCCATTTTGTCGCTTGTATGGTGACTACAATAGTGTTCACAGAAATATTTGGGTATGATATATCATTATACTGGAACACTACATCGCCACTGTCAGAGAAAGCCTTTGGAGTGTCATTCTTTACCCGAATCATAGTGCTAGCTCGATGATAAATTCGACATATAGTAATTGCTTTGGAATGCGTTTTCTTCCATTCGATGGATGTGCCCCAGCCATCTTAACCTTTGGCTTCTGAATATTGACATGATTGTTAAGGTCCTAGCACGTTGCAGGACTGTTAAGTTGGTTAGTTTGTCCTGTCATGTGATGTGATGTACATTATTCTGCGGAGACATCGTATGTGAAAAAATGTAGTATTTTTTCATGATTTGTGTATGTTGTCCAGGTTTCAGATCCATATTATAGTGTGCTAGGCACACAGGTATGATATATTAAGAGTTTGGTCATTAGTGTTAATTTAGTGTTATTCCAGGCCCCTTCTGTGAGTTTGCTGAAAGTCGTAGATGCCTTACTAATTCGGCTGTTTATTTCATCATCAAGAGAAATGGTTGACGTGATTGTGGATCCAAGATACGTGAGTTGCTGAACTGATTCTAGTGGACAATTTTTTAAAGTAATTAATACAGGTTTGCTTCGTCAGCAGATAAACGTTCTTTAAGTAGGACATCATTTGTTTTTGTTTTTGCTCTTAGTTTAAGCTAAGTTCTGCTAAGTTTAACAGTGAACCATCTGATCTTGTACGATTAGAAATGTCTCTTAGGCTTTTTCGAAGGCATAAGTTAGAAGGGCAGCGAAAAAGATGTCAACAAGGAAACGAGGATACATCCCTGTTTCATTCCGTTGTTGACTTTAAAACTCTCTGATACAACGCCCATCAATGTGTATGTCAGCATTCATGTTTTCATGAAAGGATGTAATCAGTTTAAGTAATTTGGGTGGGGAGTCTAATCTACCACACTGTAGAGCCCATCTCTGTCTACTGAGCCGTAAGCTTTAGAAAAGGGAAGAAAATGATACATGTGGGAAGAAGGAGAATATTTAAAATCATGCACTTCACATCGGAGATCACGTCTCCTGGTTATATTCTAGAAGAGGTATCCAGAGAAATATCTGAAACGCAAACATGGAAATCACTGCCTTTGAAACCATCATACAAGGATCCATAGACAACGTGTCGTTACGTGGTCGCGGCACGACTACATCAACAGACGCTCAAGATTCTATTGGTAGATCGGCATATAGATTAGATCTATTTCTATCAGGAAATATATATTTATATTTCTGATATTAGGGAAATGTCAACAAGAAAAAAAGAGTTCTTAAATGTTACGTAGAGCCAGTCTTAACATATGGATGCGGATCATGGACAATAGGACAACAGACAAGAAAATCACTGGAGTCTGTAGAAATGTGGTTTTACAGAAGAATGTTGACAGTACCATGGACAGCTAAGAAGAGTAATGAAGATGTTCTGTGAGAGGCCAAAGCAAAAAGAGAGCTAATTTCCAATATTAGGAAGAAACAATCATCAATTTTTGGCCATGTAATGAGAAGAGAACAATTGGAATATATTGTAACAACTGGAAAAATTGAGAGACGAAGAGATAGAGGGAAGCAAAGAGAAAAAATAACAGACAGCCTAAGAGAATGGCTTGACAGAAGGTCAACAACAGAAATGATAAATAGCTGCCGAGATCGAAAGTTGTGGAGAGACATGATCACCTACGCCAGCAGGCCCGGTACTTGATGATGATGATCCAGAGAAAACAGTGAGCCGCTCAATACCAGGAGATGTGTATTCACAAAAGAAGTGGAACCACTACTAATTATCTCACTAGGCTACACTCTCGAAACGTTGTAATGTAATGCTGTGGTCAATTTTAAGTTTTCCCCCGCTATAGTCCTGGTAACACACAGCATTTAGTCAGAAATATACGTACCGTCGACTTGGTTACAATACTTTCTTGTGTTGTTTCGCAATGAAAACGTGTATTTGATGCTCAAGTTTCGAGAATGCAAACTGTATATAACAGGAGCTGTACAACTCAGCCCCCAAATATCAGCTACACGTGTCAGTGAAAGTCTCAAGCTGGTTGGGGTAGACTGGCGTGCATATCATCAATAGCTGAAATGGCCACGCCTTTCACGCGAATGACAAGCTCTACATTGCGATCTACCAATAGAATCTTGAGCGTCTGTTGATGTAGTCGTGCCGCTACCACGTTAACGACACGTTGTCTATGGATCCTTGTATGATGGTTTCAAAGGCAGTGATTGCCATGTTTGTGTTTCTGATATTGGGGAAATGTCAACAAATAAACATGGGAACTAAATTATCGCTACTAGAGCATAAATTTCATCATCATGTGCCTTACCGGTTGGCGTAGGCGACTGTCCTTCCACAACTCTCAGTCTGCAGAGCATCGTATCAGTTATCATGTTATGCTGACTGTTTACCGTGCTAAGTCACTAAGTTATCTAGTATCTTCTCTTTGTCGCCCGCGATCTCTCTTTCCATATATTCTGCCAGTTGTAACCAAATACACCGAATTTCTAAAAAAAATGTTGAGTGTTTCTTTCAGATGTTTGTTGGGAGGTCCCTTTTTGTGTTGGCCACGTTGATAATTTCCTCGTTGGTCTTTTTAGCTGTCCTGAGAAATCTATATTCTTATGAGAAATCCCATCTCTGTGCCCTCTAGTCGTCTTTTCGTTGGTTTGTCTTGTGCTTTTTACTCGTTTCTGTAGGTCAGGAATGGCTTTCTATAATATCGATGCACCCTTTTTCTCTCATATATTGACATATACTTACTTAGTTGCATCCTTTGGCCTGTGCTTTCTGCTATTTTATTTATGTGGGGCGGCTTCCATCTGATGTTATTATTGTACCCAAATATTTGACGCTCATATATGAATAAACTGCAAAATCATTTCAGGAACCATTTACAAGGAATTGAGAAATACAAAATGTTATAAGTGAATCGGAAAACAAATAATAATAAATGAATAATATTATTGATGGAAACTTCCGATATAATAATATTATAGAGGGAAACTTCCGATATAATAATATAATAGAATGAAACTTCCAATATAATAATATTATAGAGGGAAACTTCCGATATAATTATATTATAGAGGGAAACTTCCGATATAATAATATTATAGAGGGAAACTTCCGATATAATAATATTATAGAGGGAAACTTCCGATATAATTATATTATAGAGGGAAACTTCCGATATAATAATATTATAGAATGAAACTTCCGATATAATATTATAGAATGAAACTTGCGATAGAATAATATTTATAAAGGGAAACTTCCGATATAATAATATTATAGAGGGAAACTTCCGATATAATAATATTATAGAGGGAAACTTCCGATATAATAATATTATAGAGGGAAACTTCCGATATAATAATATTATAGAACGAAACTTCCGATATAATAATATTATAGAACGAAACTTCCGATATAATAATATTTATAAAGGGAAACTTCCGATATAATAATATTTATAAAGGGAAACTTCCGATATAATAATATTTATAAAAGGAAATTTCCGATGTAATAATATTTATAAAGGGAAACTTCCGATATAATAATATTTATAAAGGGAAACTTCCGATATAATAATATTTATAAAAGGAAACTTCCGATATAATAATATTTATAAAAGGAAACTTCCGATGTAATAATATTATAGAGGGAAACTTTCGATATAATAATATTATAAAAGGAAACTTCCGATGTAATAATATTATAGAGGGAAACTTTCGATATAATAATATTATAGAATGAAACTTCCGATATAATAATATTTATAAAAGGAAACTTCCGATATAATAATATTTATAAAAGGAAACTTCCGATATAATAATATTATAGAATGAAACTTCCGATATAATAATATTCATTTATTATTTATCTTCTCTAAACCACTGGAAACTTACTATGCATGCTGTTTCGTCGTATAACTGTCTATAACGCAAGTATTCAGGTCTACTGGAGATACTTGTCTCTATAGGAAAATAGAGATACACAATTTGTTCCTGAGCTGTGTTCGTAACCCTATGCTATAGTCATGAGTACACATGCATGGAAGACATCGCCAATGATAGCTACTTTTTTCGGTAGCTGATTTGGCCGTGTGCTCTAGCGTTTGGTTCTCGTGGCAAAGCGATGTGCCGATGAGTACGGGTTCAATTCTGCTTCGGACCATATATTGTTCTTTGTTTTGTTTTTTTCTGTTGTTTATTATTTCTGATTTTTTTTTTTCGGGAACATCTTTCCCTGATATTACGAAATAAATGACGACCACTTTTGGCCAACCATAAAAACAGTACACATATTGACGTCAGACTGTTCGTACACATATTGACGTCAGACTGTTCGTACACATATTGACGTCAGGCGGGCCGTACACATATTGACGTCAGACTGTTCGTACACATATTGACGTCAGGCGGGCCGTACACATATTGACGTCAGGCTGGCCGTACACATATTGACGTCAGGCGGGCCGTACACATATTGACGTCAGGCTGGCCGTACACATATTGACGTCAGACTGTTCGTACACATCAATGTCAGGCTGGCCGTACACATATTGACGTCAGGCGGGCCGTACACATATTGACGTCAGACTGTTCGTACACATATTGACGTCAGGCTGGCCGTACACATATTGACGTCAGACTGTTCGTACACATCAACGTCAGGCTGGCCGTACGTATATTGACATCAGACTGTCCGTACACACATTGACGTCAGGCTGGCCGTACACATATCGACGACAGGCTGGCCGTAAACATATTGAGGTCAGGCTGGCCGTACATATATTGACCTTAGGCTGGCGCAACATATATTGACGTCAAGCTGGCTGTACATACATTGACGTCAGTCTTTCTGTACATACATTGACGTCAAGCTGGTTGTACATACATTGACGACAGACTGGTCGTACACATGTTGACGTCAGGCTGGTTGTACATACATTGACGTCAGTCTTTCTGTACATACATTGACGTCAGGCTGGTTGTACATACATTGACGTCAGTCTTTCTGTACATACATTGACGTCAGGCTGGTTGTACATACATTGACGACAGGGTGACCGTACACATGTTGACGTCAGGCTGGCCATACACATATTGAGGTCAGGCTGGCCGCACACACGTTGACGTCAGGCTGGCCATACACATATTGAGGTCAGGCTGGCCGCACACACGTTGACGTCAGGCTGGCCATACACATATTGAGGTCAGGCTGGCCACACACATATTGAGGTCAGGCTGGCCGCATACACGTTGACGTCAGGCTGGCCATACACATATTGAGGTCAGGCCGGCCACACACATATTGACGTCAGGCTGGACTACATATATTTGAACATTAATTCTGAGGAGAATATGCATACCATACATTGGCCCGGTAAATTTTTACGGATTTTGGGGGGACGGATCATCCGAAAATACCATTTCCATCTCTTTGTATCTTCTTGGGAGTCTTAGAAATAATCTGAGGAAAACCTACTAACTCTGTGATGTTGTCTTCCAGCTTTGTTGGCATCTCTTTAAAGGGAAATAATGTATAAAGCTTTGAAATGATCGCCCCACAAAGAAAGAAATGTCAGTTTAAGTACAAACGCAGACTAGAGGCGAAGGCGCGCCTCCCAGCACCAGAGCTGGAAGTTGTCAGCGACCCACAGCTGATGGCTTGCGCCAGGATCGGTGAACCAAAACCATCCAGACCCTGCTCCACCTCTCCGCGGTGCATCTAGTAACAGACTAACCTGTCTAGTCTGACCAAGCGAGCAGGGATCGAAGAGGGAAGACAACCCGGGACTCAAAATTGTCGTGCTGAAGTCGGATGTGTTGGGCCGAAAGGCGTAAATATAACAGTTATACTGCTTTATGTGGGGGAAGTAATAATTTAGTTGCTTTATGTGGGGGAAGTAATAATTTAGTTAGGAAACGAAACAAATAATTGAACGGGTCAGACTTCTTAGATGAATGTAGTTGTAGCTGTAGTTAGTCAAAAGCCCTGGTATCACTGCGAACGAATTAAAATCCATAATTGCTCAACCGTTCATGCCAGTGGAATCACCCGAATTAATATCTCATCTCACTGATGGATCCAAACAAAGAAAGGCAGCTGCAGTCCCCATCATAGCAGCCACAACACGCGCCAAAAGACATAAGGCGTAGCCGCCATGAAAGTGAATGCCACTATCTGTCCGTCGTACGAAATCATCATTCATCGTACGCAGTCGGAATATCGAAACACTATCCGGATGAAAAACACAGCTGAGGGTGTGCACAGAGCACTAAACGCAGTTGCTCCATCATCAAGTCGGACTTGGAATATGAGGAAACCGCAACAAGAAACCCTGTTTTTTTTCAGACAGAGCTTCAACGGTTCCTGCCGATTATCCACCATATTGATTCAACATCATAGGAGTGTAATAGAACAGTTGTTGATTTGGAATAACGTAATAATCTGGCTGCTTTCAAAGTGGAAAGTAATAATTTAATTTATTTTCTGAGATGGAAGTGATATTGTGATTGGTTTATGTGAGAAATGTAATAGTTTTGCTGGTTTCTGTGAGAAAAGTAATAGTTTTACTTGTTTCTGTGAGAAAAGTAATAGTTTTGTTTGTTTCTGTGAGAGAAGCAATAGTTTAGCTGGTTTCAGAGACGAAAGTGGTTATAGAGCTAATTTCTGAATGGAAAGTTGAAAATTGGCTGTTTTCTGTGCGGAAAGTAATAATTTAACAGTTCTCTGAAAAGAAAGCAATAAATTAACTGATATTTTTTTTAAATGTAATTAGAATTGCTAGTTTCAGAAGTAGACTTAAATAAGTTCTTTTAAAAGAAGGCATAATTAAAATAATTTGCTTCGGACAAGATAAAACTAGATGGGTTCAGAGTAGGGTAGTAATTGACTTAGTGAACAGCCAAATACATGCAGTTCTGCGGTAAATCTGGCAGCAAGGAGCAAGTAGTTTTTTTTATTATGTTCTTCATTTGTAAAGCTGTCACCATACCTTGTAGGAGTGTACGTTACACCCCACTCATCATCATCATGTGCCATACCGGTTGGCGTAGGTGATCATGTCCCTCCATAATCTTCTATCTACAGTGCATCGTATCAGTTCTGTTGTTGACTGTTTTCCATGCCATGACACCAAGCTATCCAGTATTTTCTCTCTTTGTCGCCCGCGATCTCTCTTTCCTTTCATTTTACCAGTTGTAACCAAGTATTCCAACTTTCCTCTTCTCATGATGTGCCCGAAAAATGTTGTTTGATTCTTTCTGATGTTTTTTAAGAGCTCCATTTTTGTGTTGGCCTCTTTGAGAACTTCCTCATTGGTCTTTTTATCTTTCCAGGGAACTTTCAACATTCTTCTGAGAAATCCCATCTCTGTGGCCTCTCATCGTCTTTTCATTTGTATGAAATCACACCCCACTACTGGCTCCTTAATAATTTACTTAGCACCGTATGTATCCAAATGAGAATAGATCGTATCGATGTGAAATATAATATAATTGATATTAGAGTGAAGAGTAATGATTCAGTTGTTACTAAAGTGTAGAGTAATACATACTTTAAATATAATTACAGTGAAAAGTAACAATTCATTTGCCTACCTATGCTTCACAGGGAGCTGAAAGTGTGTGTCCAAGACCTAAGCTCCACAGGGAGCTGAACGTGTTTGTTGAAGACTTATGTTTCTCAGGGAGCTAAAAGTGTTTGTTTGTTGAAGACCTACCAATGCTTCACAGGGAGCTGAAAGTGTGTGTGTCCAAGACCTAAGCTCCACAGGGAGCTGAACGTGTTTTTTGAAGACCTAAGCTTCATATGGAGCTGAAAGTGTGTGTTCAAGACATAAGCTCCACAGGAAGCTTAAAGTGTTTGTAGAAGAGCTAAGCTCCACAGGCAGCTGAAAGCGTTTGTTGAAGACCTATGCTCAACAGTGAGCTGAAAGTATTTGTTGAAGGCCTATGCTCCACAGTGAGCAGAAGGTCTTTGTTGAAGACCTATGCTCCACAGTGAGCTGAAAGTCTTTGTTGAAGACCTATGCTCCCCAGGGAGCTGAAAGTCTTTGTTGAAGACCTATGCTCCACAGGGAGTTAAAACAAAAACGAAGAATAAGAAGAGACAGAAGAAGAAAAATATGTATCTTTTCTTAGAATGTACCTAAGTTCGTCACACATCCAGATTCCCACATGTCCTCCTCCCTAAATGAAGCTGCTTTGAAATAAGAAATTATACAAGACAGAACGGCCATAGTACAAGTACATGGACAACGAAGTAAAAAAGCCAGAATGGAACAAGTTGTCCCACAAGGTGGAGTCTTGTCCCCAACGCTCTTATTTTATTTATATAAATGACATCGTAATGAACATTCCACCCAGAATACACTCAGCAATGTACGCAGACGACCTGGCGATATGGGCACGTGAAGAATCTATGTCAGTGACTAGCTTCTGAATGCAAGATTCCCTAGGAAAACTTGAAAAATGGACGAACACCTGGTTACTACCAATTAACGAGAAAAAAAACTACATTCACAATTTTCAACCTATCAAGAAACACATTCTCTGCAAAATTTAAGATAAGATAAAAGACCATACACTTCCTATTGACCAAAAACCAACATATCTTGACGTCACCATGGATGGATCGCAGAATGACAAAGATAAATGAGATAGACAAAGAAAACAAAAGAGCCAGAAAACAAACAGATATTATGAAGAAATTGGCAGCAACGGACTGGAGAGCAGACAGTAATATCTTGAAATGACTATACGTAGGAAGAGTAAGACCAGTCCTAGAGTATGGAGTCACAGCCTGGGCTACAACTCCCAAATCACAGCTTAGCAAAATTAATAGAACACAGAACCAAGCTGCCCGTATCATCACTGGTGCTATGAAATCTACACCTATCGAGACTCTAGAAACAGTAACAGGTTTACAACCCTTAGAAGACAGACGGGTCATAAAAGTATTGCAACTAGCGGAGAAATATAAAAAGCTGCCTAACCACCCCATGCACCAAAGAGTAACTGGTTTCGGAATTGTACGACTAAAGAGGAGCAACTTTGCTGCGATCTCCAAAGAACTGACAACTAGTGACCCAGTACTGTCCCAAACAATGCCGAAACCCTTATGCCCATCTGATATGGACCCCTCATGCGAAACACAATATATCAGAACTAAAGGAAGACATAACAGGAATCATGAAATAAGGCACACAAAAACACAGAGAGAAAACACATAAACTACAACTACCCACAGGACTCCTTGTCACACATATACACAAATGGCTCTGCTACAAATGCCGACAGAAATGGAAGCGGGGGTGTGTTCTTGAGGCTGAATATCCAGGAAGAGATCACCAAGTCAATAGCTAGTGGGGAATTCTCAAACAACTATATCGCAGAAACTGAAGCCCTCAAAGATGCTGCAAAACTGGCTATCCAACACAAAAATAACGTGAACAAGAAATTGGTGACACTGACTGATGCCCTGTCAGTCTTAATAGCTCTAAACCCCCCCCCCCCCAAGAACATTGAACTAGATGACTTGAGAACAACACTAGACCAACTGTGCAATAACTTCCAGAGAGTGATCATCCAGAGGATACTGAAGCAGCGAGGTAGCAGGAAGCATAGAGGAGGATGTGTAGTATAACAGTGGAACAAATAGTTGTATTGGTCGTTTCAAAATATTTTGAAGGTGTTTAAAATTCCATATCTCTGCAACCAATTGATTGATAATGCTGAAATGTTGCATATGGTCTTGTGATTTTTTGGTCCCAAGAAGTACATTCATTTCCTCACCAACAAACGTATAGTTTTAAATATTCTTTATTTGAAGTATACAAATTTAAGGCATTTTGGTCAAACCATATATTTGGAGGAATTACCGCTTCATATGAGTGAGCACCCACGGACTTGTCATCTTGAACGTAATGCGCGCCAATTTCCCTGTTTTAAGCACTAAAAAACACATAAAACGCGTCATAGTTATAATTTTATATCCGGTGCATCCCATTTCCTGTCGTTTTGTTGTGATTTATGTGCAACGGCGTATCCTAATTATTGGGTAATTTCGTTAAATTTGTGATCTGTTAGTCAATGGGTATAAAAGTAAAGTTCCTTACATTGCAATCAGTGGCAATAAAGGTGTATAAATATTTTTGCATAGAAGCTAAGCGTGGAAAACTGTATCGAAGCATCTCAAAGCCAGAAAAGAGAACTATTCACGCATTGGGTATAAGCAAACGCTTTTTCAAACAAGTTCTTAAAGCTAACGGAGTGTCCAGTTCAATCAAGACTAGGACGCTAGGAAGAAAGAAAGTAGTAGATAGTTTTGACAAGGAAGTGATTAGAAGAGCAATTTGTAAAATGTTCGATTCCAAAGAAACTGTGACTTTAAGAAAACTGAAAATTCGACTGAGAGCAGAAAATGACATTGTTGTGTCGAAAACAACATTATGGAGAACTGTTAGAAGCATCGGTTTTACGTTTAGAAAGTACGATAGTGGTAGAAATGTCATCTGCGAGAAGCCGCACTTAGTTTCTATGAGGAGTAAATATTTACGTGAAGTACGGGAAATGCGTAACCAAGGTTATGATATTGTATTTCTAGATGAATCTTGGATAAATTCTCACCACACAAGTGCAAAGGAATGGCAGTTATCAGATGGAAGTATTAAAAGATGTGTACCCACTGGAAAAGGACAGCGTATTATAATGGCACATGCAGGCAGCCGAAAAGAAGGGTTGGTGAAAAATGCAGAACTTATATTCACCTCTAATTATACTGACAACAGGGACTATCACACCGAGATGAATGGCCATATATTTAGAGAGTGGATTGAAAATACTCTTCTTCCAATTCTAGACAGACCATCCTGTCTGGTAATGGACAACGCGTCGTACCACAACGCTGTGGCAGAAGAAGACACAATTCCTACATCTACCAGTACAAAAGATGTTATAAAGATTTGGCTAAGAAAGGAAGGAATTCCATTTAACGAGGGATTTTTGAAACCTGAATTACTGTCACTTGTTAAGAAATCGCAAAAGACCAAAGTATTCCAAATAGACAAAATCATTCAACAGCATGGTCATACGTGCTTGAGACTGCCCCCTTATCATCCACAATTAAACCCCATTGAACTCGTTTGGGCAAAAATTAAAGGGCAGGTGGCAGCTGAGAATACAAGTTTTAAACTATGCGATATAAAAGGACTGACATATGCTGCTCTATCACAGATTGACAAAGATTTTTGGTGCAAATGTGAAGATCATGTCTTAAAAGAAGAAAATGACTATTGGAAAAAAGATGGACTATCGTTCGTTCAGCCCAGATTAGTAATCAATATGTTAGACTCCTCTGATTCAGAATAAATGAAATAATAATGGACGTTTTTATATGTCCGCATGATCAATCTTTAGCTAAAGTTGATAACGTTTTGAAAATGTAAAGATTCTTGATATGTGTACTGCAGGCATGCAAAGAAACTAAATCACTTTCATATGTCTTGTTTACGTAAAATAATGAAAGTCACATGGAAAGACATAAAACGAACAATGTAGCTCTTTACAGTGAAGAGGATCCCGTGCTTACATCGGACTCTTTAGTCACATGCGTACCCATAAACAATAACTTTGCTTGATATGTCATGCTCGTTATCGCTCGCAACGGATAATTAATTTTTTTTAATGTATTCTTTGTTGTATATTGTTTAAATAGTTTTCATTAATGGAACTGTTTATACGCTGATTTGTTTTAGACCGTCTGTAAAGGCTATAACATTGACATTCTCATAGTATTTTAAAGAAAGTAAACAATAGAAAGTAAACAGTTGATAAACGCCTCCAACTTTCAAGTTGTGTAGAGACGCCTATGTCGAGAAGCTGATTTCCATTAATGTACGGTAAATTATTTTCTCCAGGAGCAAAAAGATCCGTAAATTCACTGAGATCAAAGGAAAGTGCTGCTTCATGATGAAGCATACTTCCTACATCATTAAATTTTGTGAAATCGGTGGGACCTTGGAAAAACAAGGCCAGATGCAAAAAATCAAGTTTGTAAGTGCAGGGAAAGAGGAGATATTTCATGTTAATCGTGAACATTTAGATTTGAAACGACCAATAGAAGTCAGAATGAAATATAGTTGCGCAGCGAGCAAAAGAAATTGAGAGAAAAGAGGAAGAAACTGTGCACCAAATGAAACGGGGGGTAGACAGGAGAGTGACGTAGGAAAAACGGCAGTTAGTTTAGATTTAGTTA
The DNA here is from genome assembly GCA_032433765.1 of Megaustenia siamemsis. Taxonomy (NCBI): domain Eukaryota; kingdom Metazoa; phylum Mollusca; class Gastropoda; order Stylommatophora; family Ariophantidae; genus Megaustenia; species Megaustenia siamemsis. The sequence goes on along the minus strand of JAVIAB010000101.1, from coordinate 55,085,601 downwards.
GTGAGAGGGCAGCGAGAAAAAGAGAACATAGCGGCTGACTGTAAGCCATATCAGAGAAATTATAGGCAAGAACTATCGTGGTCTTGTGAAGAGACATTCTTTATATTGATTTGTTACTAACATAGCGGCTGACTGTAAGCCATATCAGAGAAATTATAGGCAAGAACTATCGTGGTCTTGTGAAGAGACATTCTTTATATTGATTTGTTACTAACATAGCGGCTGACTGTAAGCCATATCAGAGAAATTATAGGCAAGAACTATCGTGGTCTTGTGAAGAGACATTCTTTATATTGATTTGTTACTAACATAGCGGCTGACTGTAAGCCATATCAGAGAAATTATAGGCAAGAACTATCGTGGTCTTGTGAAGAGACATTCTTTATATTGATTTGTTACTAACATAGCGGCTGACTGTAAGCCATATCAGAGAAATTATAGGCAAGAACTATCGTGGTCTTGTGAAGAGACATTCTTTATATTGATTTGTTACTAACATAGCGGCTGACTGTAAGCCATATCAGAGAAATTATAGGCAAGAACTATCGTGGTCTTGTGAAGAGACATTCTTTATATTGATTTGTTACTAACATAGCGGCTGACTGTAAGCCATATCAGAGGAATTATAGGCAAGAACTATCGTGGTCTTGTGAAGAGACATTCTTTATATTGATTTGTTACTAACATAACGGCTGACTGTAAGCCATATCAGAGAAATTATAGGCAAGAACTATCGTGGTCTTGTGAAGAGACATTCTTTATATTGATTTGTTACTAACATAGCGGCTGACTGTAAGCCATATCAGAGAAATTATAGGCAAGAACTATCGTGGTCTTGTGAAGAGACATTCTTTATATTGATTTGTTACTAACATAGCGGCTGACTGTAAGCCATATCAGAGAAATTATAGGCAAGAACTATCGTGGTCTTGTGAAGAGACATTCTTTATATTGATTTGTTACTAACATAGCGGCTGACTGTAAGCCATATCAGAGAAATTATAGGCAAGAACTATCGTGGTCTTGTGAAGAGACATTCTTTATATTGATTTGTTACTAACATAGCGGCTGACTGTAAGCCATATCAGAGAAATTATAGGCAAGAACTATCGTGGTCTTGTGAAGAGACATTCTTTATATTGATTTGTTACTAACATAGCGGCTGACTGTAAGCCATATCAGAGGAATTATAGGCAAGAACTATCGTGGTCTTGTGAAGAGACATTCTTTATATTGATTTGTTACTAACATAGCGGCTGACTGTAAGCCATATCAGAGAAATTATAGGCAAGAACTATCGTGGTCTTGTGAAGAGACATTCTTTATATTGATTTGTTACTAACATAGCGGCTGACTGTAAGCCATATCAGAGAAATTATAGGCAAGAACTATCGTGGTCTTGTGAAGAGACATTCTTTATATTGATTTGTTACTAACATAGCGGCTGACTGTAAGCCATATCAGAGAAATTATAGGCAAGAATTATCGTGGTCTTGTGAAGAGACATTCTTTATATTGATTTGTTACTAACATAGCGGCTGACTGTAAGCCATATCAGAGAAATTATAGGCAAGAACTATCGTGGTCTTGTGAAGAGACATTCTTTATATTGATTTGTTACTAACATAGCGGCTGACTGTAAGCCATATCAGAGAAATTATAGGCAAGAACTATCGTGGTCTTGTGAAGAGACATTCTTTATATTGATTTGTTACTAACATAGCGGCTGACTGTAAGCCATATCAGAGAAATTATAGGCAAGAACTATCGTGGTCTTGTGAAGAGACATTCTTTATATTGATTTGTTACTAACATAGCGGCTGACTGTAAGCCATATCAGAGAAATTATAGGCAAGAACTATCGTGGTCTTGTGAAGAGACATTCTTTATATTGATTTGTTACTAACATAGCGGCTGACTGTAAGCCATATCAGAGAAATTATAGGCAAGAATTATCGTGGTCTTATGAAAAGGTCCGTTAGTAACGGCAGGAGAACAAGCTGAGACAGTTGTGACATCGTTACCAAGTCAGTTAAGTGGTCTTGTGAAGAGACATTCTTTATATTGATTTGTTACTAACATAGTGGCTGATTGTAAGCCATATCAGAGGCATTACAGATGCAAGGATTATCGTGGTCTTGTGAATGGAAATTTATTCATATATGCAATGATAATAGTAGTCTTGTGAAAAGACATTTATTACATGTCTACAAGGATTATCGTGGTCTTTTGAATGGAAATTTATTCATATATGTAATGATAATAGTAGTCTTGTGAAGAGACATTATCCATATTGATATGTTACTAACAATAACATAGTGGCTGATTGTAGGCCATATCAGAGGCATTACATGCAATGATTATCGTGGTCTTGTAAATGGAAATTTAGTCATATATGCACAGATAATAGTAGTCTTGTGAAGAGACATCTATTGCATATCTGCAACGATTATCGTGGTCTTGTGAAGGGACATTATCCATATTGATATGTTACTAACATAGTGGCTGATTGTAAGCCATATCAGAGGCATTACATGCAAGGATTATCGTGGTCTTGTGAAGAGACATTTTTTTATATTGATATGTTACTAATATAGAGACCGATTGTGAGTTGTAGCAGAGACACTATATGCAATGATTATCGTGGTCTTATGAAGAGGCAGTTTTTTGCATATTAATGGGTCACTCAAGTAGAGGCTGAGCTATAGCCATATCTGGACTGTGTTGTATAACTTGTTAAGGGACAGAGTGAAGAGTATCGATTGTGTAGTCGTGGCACCAAAATTAACGGCGTAGAATAGTATAGGTCACGGACATTGTTAAAAAGATCATGAGGTAATCTTGTGGAATGATGGTGAGCACGGTCAGTACAATAATAAACTGTTCATTGTGTTACCCTTTGTGTTCACCTCATGCTGTGTAGCTGTGTTGTGTGCTTAGTGAAAAATGGACGCTGAAAGTCGTGGGGAAGCAGGTCACAACGCGAAGTCGAGGAAAATGTGATCAGAGGCCTGAGCAATTCGATAATTGGCAGCAGGTGAGTGATCTTACTTGCTGAGCGGCAAAACGACAGAAAACCAGAAACGAGTCTGAATGTACCTGAAGTAGTTCAGATCAATACCGGCGACAACATCAACAAGTGGGAATAAATAGTCGTGAATATTAAATAGCATTCGTCGTTGAACAGGTACAGTCGTAGAAGAAACAAGAAGATACCGTTACAATACCATCACACTGTAATGTACACGGGAACGAACGCGCAGACACATTAGCTAAAGAAGGAGGGAGATTAGTACAAGAGAACCATCTGGTTATGCTACGATGAAGCCAAATTCATCATCAAAGGCCAGTATCCTGAAAAATGGAAACAAGAACACCCAAAGTATAACGAGAGGGATGGATACCTCCAACTATCAAGGAGGGATCAAGTCATACTTCGCCTAAACAACACCACAACAGAGCCAGAAACAGAATGAGAAACCACATGTTCACCAAACTCAAAATAGGAAGTGCCAGCCTATGCCACTGTTCCCTGGATAACATGACAACAAAGCATGTTCTACAGAATTGCCCCTAGTACACAAACCGGAGAAGGACAATGTGGTCCATACCCACCTCCCTGGAACAGAAACTATATGGGCCAACCGAATCACATAAACAGACAGCTGCCTACATAAGAGAGTCCGGAATCCTAGTCTGAATGAGCCATGATCGCAGAAGAAGATGAAGAAATAAAAAGTTTCCTCTTCTTCCACTCTACGCTCTTCTAACCCGAAACAATTTCATCTACGAAACTACCAGTTGAAGGTGTTCTGACCTCTCCAAATCTATTCTGTTCATGTAATCAGTTTCATTAAAATGTCAATCATGAAGATACATACTTTCATTAATGGGTGTTTACGCAGAATTAAAAGATGGAAATGGCAGGACAAAATCACTAACATAGAATTATGGAAATGTGCCAGTCAAATAACTGTGAATAAAGAGATACAGCGAAGACGATGGCGCTGGATAAGACACACACTACGGAAGCCAACTGAGAGTATTACACAACAGGCCCTTTTTTGGAAACCCCAGAAAAAAGACAAAGAGGAAGACGAAGGAATTCTTGGAGAAGACAGATAGACGCAGAGATGAAGATGATGGGGAAGACATGGAACGATCTTAAAAGAATGGCAAAAAACAGAACGACTTGGAAAGTGTTTGTTGAAGACCTATGCTCCACAAGGAGTTGAAAGGTAGTAGAAGAAGAGGAATCATACATTTTCACTACAGTCGGGGCACCTCCATATCTGCTCCATCGTCCGTCCCAGCATTTCTCAAAACACTTATTTTCTTTGGCCTTCGTCAGCTTTCACCTCTGGCGAAGTCCCTAGAGTATAGGAACTGAATTTTATGTGTGAAACCGTTTTTCCCTGGCAGCGGTGTGAACAGGGATCCCACGTCGCATAGACAGATAACTCTGTCTTCGGAGGTATTTATATTCTTCTCCGTCGATAAGTAAACGTCTGTGACATTTCAAGATGGGCCCCGCTGCTGTGACATGGGGTGGTTGTCGCAGAGAGAAATCAGGAATTAAAATTCCAACTGGTGCAGCCGGGATTTAAACTCACAACCTGTCTATCTCGAGGTCAGCGACTAAACTCGAGGCCAACTAGTCCCCGTCTCAAACATATACAGACTTATTGCTCCTGTAATTGAACATCTACGTTTCATTAACAACATCGTTATTACGATAGCTGCTTGTTAAACCTCTGATCAACGGTTCTACACCAAGCCGGAAAAAAATCATTCCTTCATTTTGGAAACAACCGGAAACATCACTACTATCTACTGCTAATTTACACATTCTGTATCAGGTCTAAATCAAATGAACTATCATCAATAGCCAGCAAAATTGGGCTTGAGATCAATCATGAAAAGACTAAAGTCATGAAAAGTTTAATTCCAACAGACGACAAAATATACATGGAAAACAAACCAGTAGAAGAGATCGATTACTTTACCTATCTTGAAAGTCACATTGATCGAGAAGGAGATACAAGCAAAGAAATTAGAATCAGAATAGCTAGAGCAGTAATGTCTTTCAGAAGCCTTGAAAAGTTGTGGAAATCAAAACTCATCAGCACAAACAAAAAACTTAGACTATTCAAATCAAATGTACTATCAACCCTTACGTATGCGTGTGAAAGCTGGAAAACAACAAGAGATATGTAAACAAAGTTGAACGTATTCGAAAATAAATGTCTAAGGAAAATACTTGGTATAGTGTGGAACGAATTCAAAACAAACGAGGAAATTAGAGAAATCGCCAATCAACCACTAATATCTTCAGTAATAAAGAAAAGACGATGGTCATATGTTGGACATGTGATGAGAAGAGATAATAACCGAATAGCAAAGCAGGCCCTCATATGGGAAACAACAGGTAAGAGGAAAAGAGGAAGACCCAGGGAGACACTGAGAAGAACATTGATGAGACAGGCAAGAGCAACAGGATTCGGCTCCCTCAATGAGATAGAGCTGCTTGCACAGAACAGAGACAAATGGCGAGATTTGATAAAATATCTTTAAAAGAATTGAAAACTGCTAGAACAAAAATTCAGATAAGAGAAGGAGTATCTTGGTCTACGCCCTATGGGCCGGCTACGGCTTGAAAGGTCAATAGATAGATAGAATTGAACATCTGGATTTCCCACTGAGAACTCCCGAACGACCAGGTCTCTTTTCCAGACTCATCACTCTCTCAATATCTACATCATTGTCCTACCTTTCCTCTTCCTCTTCTCGTTCAAAACAAAGAACTAACTTGACGATGTCCTCTTTATCCACATTCAGCCCACACTAGAGTTGCTAGAGTTGCAAGGGAGCTTACCGGATACAACTCTCTAAATCACAGATAACTTATCATCAGACATCTCAAACATTATATAATTACCTGCCCCACATAGATAACTCATTCTGCCTGCTGTTACAATCGCTTCTGTCGTGTTTATTTGTTTATGCTGGACTACGCGACAGAAGACCATCATTCATTCTTCATCATGAAGAGGTTTGGCATTGAAGATGTTCGCTAACGTTCTGCGCGACTAATATTTAATAATATGTGCGGCAGTGTGTAAAGCTGCAGTGAATAAAGAAAATAAAATTACAATAGTATTGAGCCTTTAGACCAACAGAAAGACAAGAAAAACTACAACGTTTGGGCAAAACGTTCTGTATGACGAATTATGTGCACAACAACTGTTAACCTTAAACAAACATAAGCTTCACGATGAATCAGCATAGCTAGAGTATGAATTAATCATGGGTGGATTATTAGTGAAATAGGAATAACAACGCTAACCTACCAGACTGTACAAAAGGGCTTTTAATAGTAACATTACGTATGTATATTGACAAATAGCAGCTTCAGTCAATGTTAAAACTTGTCTTTAACTCATCAATTAATAAACGCAAGCATTAAAACTTCAGTTCATCTTTCTAAAAAATAACCCTCACCACATCATTCTTCTTCTTCTTCTTTTCCCTTTTCACTGATACCTAAAAGGTGGTGTTAATATCATTTGTCGTTCTTGATTTGCTCGAACTGTCTGAATTAGTGATTTTCTTTTGTTATTACATGTGTATGTCACTGCATCTATCCATCTTCTTCTGGGTCTTCCTCTTGGTCTTTTTCCACATCATTAAATTATTTTAATTTACAAATTACTTAAATACAAATCATCATTAAAACGTATCTCACACAACTCTTTTCAAAACTAAACACTTTCCTTTCATCACTAAACTGATCAATCCCAATCCCACCACTGAAACTATCCACTCTTATCTTATCGCATAATTTGTCCACTTTCTTCTTTTCGCGTAAGCTATTTATATCCAACTACTGAAGGAATAAAAATGTCATTTTCATCCACAACAGTTAACCACCTAAATAATATAAAGAAAGCTAACCTTCTAAATTTATCACTAAAACTAGCCTCTGACTAAAAGTAACTTATACTTCATCAAGAAAACTATCACTTCCAAAACAAAAACTATCTACTAAATTGTAATAACTTAAATAAGCTATTTTTGTTTCAGATAATAAACTACCAACGTCAAAACTTTCGTAAAACTAGCTACTCATTTATCATCACTAAAGTAAGATATCATCACTAAACTAATGTCTCATTACTAAACTAAGGTATCATTACTAAACTAAGATATCATCACTAAACTAACGTCTCATCACTAAACTAAGACAACATCACTAAACTAACGCCTCATTACTAAACTAAGGTATCATTACTAAAGTAAGATATCGTTACTAACCTAAGATATTATCTCTAAACTAACATTTCATCACTAAACTAACGTCTCATCACTAAACTAAGATATCATCACTAGACTAACGTCTCATCACTAAACTAAGATATCACTAAACTAACGTTTCATCACTAAACTATGATATCATCACTAAACTAACGTCTCATCACTAAACTAAGATAGCATCACTAAACTAACGCCTCATTACTAAACTAAGGTATCATTACTAAACTAACGTCTCATTACTAAGGTATTATCACTAAACTAAGATATCACCAAACTAACGTCCCATTACTTAACTAAGATATAATCATTCAAATGATATCTAATTACTACACTAACATCTCATCACTAAACTAACATCTCATCACTAAACTAACATCTCATCACTAAACTAAAATCTCATCACTAAACTAACATCTCATCACTAAACTAACATCTCAACACTAAACTAAGATTTCATCACTAAACCAACATCTCATCACTAAACGAACATCTCATCACTGAATTAACATCTCATCACTTAACTAACATCCCATCACTAAACTAACACCTCATCACTAAAGTAACATCTCATCACTAAACTAAGATATCACTAATCTAACGTCTCATTACTAAACTAAAGTATCATTACTAAACTAAACTAACGTCTCATTACTAAACTAAGATATCATCACTAGACCAACGTCTCATTACTAAACTAAGATATCATCTCTAAACTAACGTCTCATCACTAAACTAAGATAACATCTCTGAACTAACGTCTCATCATTAAACTAAGATATCATTTCTAAACTAACGTCTCATCACTAAACTAAGATATCATCTCTAAACTAACGTCTCATCACTAAACTAAAATATCATCTCTAAACTAACGTCTCATCACTAAACTAAGATATCGTCTCTAAACTAACGGCTCATCACTAAACTAAGATATAATCACTATACTAAGATATCATCACTAAACTAAGATATCATCACTTAACTAACGTCTCATTACTAAGTTAAGATCGAGTTATTGAGTTATTTGCGGGTCATCATCATTGCACTTCGAACATGTCCATAGGTGCTCAGATCCCCTCCTCAGCAATTCCCTCAGTGTCCAGCGACTGGCGACTCCAGTTCTATGTTGGTTGATAAGTCTTCTTACACGGCCACTAAGTTTCTCATTTCTGGCTGTGCCCATCTTAACTCCTATTTCCATCATCCGAAGAAGTGACGTGGATCTGTGTTTGTCGAAGTACTGGGCTCTTCTCACATCTTGGAGGGCATTGATGATGTCCTCCCGATCCATTGGTTGCCCGTCCTCAACGACAGCGCAGCTAGCCAACCTGTCCGCTCTTTCATTTCCCCGTACTTCCGCATGTCCAGGGACATAGACAAAGGTGACCTTACGTATTTTGGATTTCTGCAACGACTCTACCCATTGTACAGAACTAGCCTCCACTTTTTTTTTTTTTTATCATGCTTATCGAATCACTCAGTATAAATGCGTGGGTGTAGTCTTGGGACTCTAACCATTTGAATGCCTTGGTCACTGTCATCACCTCCATTGTCATGCTACTCGTGGTCATGACGTATGCACCACTGTCTTCCTTTGCTATTCTATCTGCCGAGCGTGCTGTAAATGCCCATGCACTTCTTTGGTGTCGTCTTACAGATCCGTCTGTATAGATGACTGCATCTTTCTCATCGGTGTTATCGTAGATGAGACCGTTGACCTCAGCATTAACCACAACAGGGTTCTCTTCCCTACTTTTCCTGTCGAGTGTGACAATACACGAGAAAGTCCCCTTGAATGACGTAGGCACCGGTATCCACTCCTCACCAACACTGATATTGGTAATCCCGAAGACCTGTTTTAAACTAAGATATCATCTTTAAACAAACGTCTCATTACTAAACTAAGATATCACCATTAAACTAAGATATCATCACTAAACTAAGATATCATCTTTAAACAAACGTCTCATTACTAAACTAAGATATAATTTATAAAACTAATATATCATCTTTAAACAAACGCCTCATTACTAAACTAAAATATCATCTTTAAACAAACGTCTCATTACTAAACTAAGATATAATTTATAAAACTAATATATCATCTTTAAACAAACGCCTCATTACTAAACTAAAATATCATCTTTAAACAAACGTCTCATTACTAAACTAAGATATCATCTTTAAACAAACGTCTCATTACTAAACTAAGATATCATCTTTAAACAAACGTCTCATTACTAAACTAAGATATCATCTTTAAACAAACGTCTCATTACTAAACTAAGATATCATCTTTAAACAAACGTCTCATTACTAAACTAAGATATCATCTTTAAACAAACGTCTCATTACTAAACTAAGATATCATCTTTAAACAAACGTCTCATTACTAAACTAAGATATCACCACTAAACTAAGATATCATCTTTAAACAGACGTCTCATTACTAAACTAAGATATCATCACTAAACTAAGATATCATCTTTAAACAGACGTCTCATTACTAAACTAAGATATCATCACTAAACTAAGATATCATCTTTAAACAGACGTCTCATTACTAAACTAAGATATCATCACTAAACTAAGATATCATCTTTAAACAAACGTCTCATTACTAAACTAAGATATCATCACTAAACTAAGATATCATCTTTAAAAAGACGTCTCATTACTAAACTAAGATATCATCACTAACCTATGATATCATAATTAAAGTAACATCTCATTATTATACTAAAATACTATTATTAAACTGACGTCTCATTACTAAACTAAGATAGCATTACTAAACTAAGATAACATCACTAAACTAACGTTTCATTACTAAACTAAGATATCATCACTAAACTAACGTTTCATTACAAAACTAAGATATCATCACTAAACTAACGTTTCATTACTAAACTAAGATAACATCACTAAACTAACGTTTCATTACTAAACTAAGATATCATCACTAAACTAACGTTTCATTACTAAACTACGATAACATCACTAAACTAACGTTTCATTACTAAACTAAGATATCATCACTAAAATAACATTTCATCACTAGACTAACATTTCATCACTAAACTAACGTTTCATCACTAAACTAAGATATCATCACTAAACTAACATTTCATCACTAAACAAAGATGTCATCACTAAACAAACTTTTCATCACTAAACTAAGATATCATCACTAAACTAAGATATCATCACTAAACTAACATTTCATCACTAAACTAAGATATCATCACTAAACTAACATTTCATCACTAAACTAAGATATCATCACTAAAGTAACGTCTCATCACTAAACTAAGATATCATCACTAAAGTAACGTCTCATCACTAAACTAAGATATCATCACTAAAGTAACATCTCATCACTAAACTAAGATATCATCACTAAACTAACATCTCATCACTTAACTAAGATATCATCGCATTCAAGAAATAAAGTCACAAACAAGATATAACCACACACGGAGGTTAAAGATATAACAAAGAGGCACGGCTCAATGCGGCAGATTCCGCCTATGACATCCTCGAAGGCTTCCACAGAGGAAGGAGACATGTGCTGTTGCTACATATCTTGAGGATGCAAGCAGCAGAGCACCATTTTAATACCTGATGCTCCTCAAACTGGCGGTGCACCGCTTCCTCATTAGATGGATCGCTGCAGCACTGTTTCAGAGGAAGGTGATATTCAGATGTGGAAGTTGATCATCCGAGCCAACATCCATTTGTCTAGGGCTGCCACCACAAGGCTCACCATTGTCACCATTTATATTTAACATGTACACAATCACGGAACAACAGCCGGATGGGATGGAAAGAACTGCTTTTTCTGATGATATTCTAGTATATCGACAGGGAAGAGACAGACGGGGAATCGCCTACACGGTGCAAGACGAACTCGATCACATCTCTTCCTGGTGTGGAGTATCAGGTGCCTTGGTTAATCCTAATAAAGCATCAGCTGCATGGTTCTCCCGTAACAATCATATCGTTAACACAGAAACACCGGTAGTACGAATGGGAGCTGATGAGGTGACCAAGAAAAGGGTGATGACAAACCTCGGAGATAAGTTTGATTGTAGCCTGTGTTTTCGAGACAACGTCGACCAAGTGATAACAAAATCCCGCAGAGGACTAGCCGCCGTGAAGGTCATGGCAGCTGCCAACATCGAGCAGAGGCCACTTAGCATACCTAAAGATAAGTGCAGATAAAAGAGATCCCATTGCACCACGAGCCCAACAGAGAGAAAGGTGCCAAGCTAAAAAAGAGGCAAATCGTGGGCAGGCCGAGCAGAAGATGTCATCAAACGGGCCTATGGGCTTATCAATATCAACGTTGGCGAAAAGTGGATACTAGTGTATACGTCATTCAGGGAGAAATTCTCGTGTATTGTCACACTCTAAAGAATAAGTGGGGAATAAAGCTCGGTCGTGTTCAATGCGGAGGTCAACGGTCATCTGGGATAACACCTTTGTGAAGTGTGCAGTCATCTATACATACGAATCTGTAAGACGACACCAAAGGAGCGCAATGGCTTTTACAGCCCGCTCGGCAGGAGAATAGTGGAAGAAGACATTGGTGCGTGTATACGTGAGTAGCATGACGATGGAGGTGATGGCAGTTACCAGGTCATTCATCTGTTTAGAGTCCCCAGACTACACTAACGCCTGTATACTGAGTGATTCGATGGCCATGATCAGAAAAGTGGAGGCGGGCTCTGTGTGTATGCAATGGGTGGAATCATTGCAGAAGTAAAAAATACAATGCGGGAGTACAGGGAAATGAAAGAGCGGACAGGCTGGCTAGCTGCGCTATTTTTGACGACGGTCAACAAATGGATCGGGCGGATATCATCAATGCCCTCCGAAATGCTGGAAGGGCACAGGACTTCGACAACCGTGAGTCAACGTCACTTCTTCGGATGAAGTGATGGGAGTTAAGATGGACACAGCCAGAAACGAAAAACTTAGTGGGAGTGTAAGAAGACTTATCAACCAACACAGAACTGGAGTCGTCAGTCGCTGGACACTGCGGGACTTGCTGAGGAGGGGATCTGAGCACCTAAGGACATATTCGGAGTGCAATGAAGATGACCCGTAAATAACGTATTAACTCGATGATATTGTTGATTTGTCCTGTTTTTTAATGGATTTTTAGTGTTATTATACGTTCTGTTGTACTATTTGGGGTGTTTATAGAGTGTATTACCAGCTTTCACCATTGCTAAGACATCCAAACATTTCTATGCCAGCTAAACAACAAATGATAAATAGCATCTTCATACCAACTTTGTGCTATGAAAGTCAAACATGGACCCTTTCTTAATCACATTTAAGAAAGATCAATACATGTGAGATGCGATGCTTGAGAAAAGTAACAAACAACACAAGATGAGATAGAATACCAAATGAAACCATAAGAAAAATAGTAGGAACAAAACCCTGCCAAGAATATATAGAACAACAACAATTTTAATGGTTTGGCCACCTGGTCAGAATGAATCCTCACCAATCACCATCAAGGGCGTTCTTCTCGAGAATGCATGGACATAGACCAAGAGGAAGACCCAGAAGAAGATGGATAGATGCAGTGACAGAGACATGTAACAACAAAGGAAAATCACTAATTCAGACAATTCGAGCAGCTCAAGAACGACAAATGATATAAACCACGACACCTTTTAGGTATCAGTGAAACGAGAAAAGAAAAGGAAAGAAGATAGAGTGTATGAGCTTATTATGCGTTCTGGTGTACCATTCGGGGTGTTTATAGAGTGTATGAGCTTATTATGCGTTTCTGGTGTACCATTTGGGCTGTTTATAGAGTGTATGAGCTTATTATGCGTTCTGGTGTACCATTCGGGGTGTTTATAGAGTGTATGAGCTTATTATGCGTTCTGGTGTATCATTTGGGGTGTTTATAGAGTGTATGCGCTTATTATGTGTTCTGGTGTATCATTTGGGGTGTTTATAGAGTGTATGCGCTTATTATGCGTTCTGGTGTATCATTTGGGGTGTTTATAGAGTGTATGCGCTTATTATGTGTTCTGGTGTATCATTTGGGGTGTTTATAGAGTGTATGAGCTTATTATGCGTTCTGGTGTACCATTTGGGTGTTTTTAGAGTGTATGAGCTTATTATGCGTTCTGGTGTACCATTTAGGGTGTTTATAGAGTACATGAGCTTATTATGCGGTCTGGTGTACCATTTGGGGTGTTTATAGAGTACATGAGCTTATTATGCGTTCTGGTGTACCATTTGGGGTGTTAGAATGTATGAGCTTATTATGCGTTCTGATGTACCATTTGGGGTGTTTATAGAATGTAAAAAAAAAAAAAGTAAAGTACCCCCGTCATGCCAAGTGGCGTATAGGGAATATGGTGTTAGTAACCATAAATTTTACAGACCTTCGGCACATGATTTTTGGGGTGATGTGGTCGGTTTTACGCCCGTGAAAAAAAATCCGGTACCCATTAAAGGCTGGGTGAACCCGGAAGCCGTTGGTTGGGATCGAACCCTACCCCTTGTCCTTTGTAGTCCAGTTCACTAACCACTGAGCTGTTTATAGAATGTATGAGCTTATTATGCGTTCTGGTGTACCATTTGGGGTGTTTATAGAGTGCATGACTTTATTATGCGTTCTGATGTACCATTTCTGGTGTTTATAGAATGTATGAGCTTATTGTGCGTTCTGATGTACCATTTGGGGTGTTTATAGAACGTATGAGCTTATTTTGCACAGCAAAACCCACTCCATGTAAACGAGGCTGCTCAGGTCTTAGCCCCTGCCAGAAAAAGGTATAATTTTTTCACCCTGACTGAACCACAATCTGCAAGCCTTGTTTCCTGAATGGCTACAATATCAACATGCAGTCTCTGCAGCTCCATGTCGATGAGGGCTGTTTTCCTTATATTTTCTACATCCGTGAGGTTGGTGTTATTTCTCTCTCTCTCTCTCTCTCTCTCTCTCTCTCTCTCTCTCTCTCTGCGATCAGGACTCAATCAGAGTAGGATTCCAGACTCCCACATGAAGTCAGCTGTCAGGCTAAGTGTGTTGATCACCCCCACAGACAGAACATCACAAGTAGAGTTCGCCAGATCCACTCTGATTGAACACCCGTTAATACGTTGCACTGTGTTCTGCGCCAGTGACCCAGTGCATCCGATTTCAGCCAGCATTTTATTCGGGTTTGCTTTCCCTAGCCTTTGATTGTCCCCAATCTTCCTGCAAAGCAGCAGGTTGTCTTTTCTGTAGGGGGATTCTGCCCTTAGATGGTCGGCCCTCCCAGGTTTACGAGCACCATCTGCCCGAGTCACTAGAGGTGACTAACACAGACATGCACACACAAAGATGTGAGATTTTACTAACACAGACATGCACACAGCGATACGAGGCATGACTAACACTGACACACATCAAGATATATGACACATGACTAACATAAACATGCACATAAAGATATGAGATAAAACTGACATAGACATGCACACACAAAGATATGACACATGCCTAACATAGACATGCACACAAAGATAAGAGATATGACTAACATAGATATGCACACACAAAGATATGAGATGGGACTAACATAGCCATGCACACACAAGGATATGAGATGTGACAAACACAGACATGCACACACAAAGATATGAGATATGACTAACATAAACATGCACACAAAGATATGAGATATCACTAACCCAGACATGCACACACAAAGATATGAAATATGACTAACACTGGTGCGCACCAAGATATGAGATATGACTAAACACAGACACACATAAAGATATGAGACATGATTAACACGGACGTACCAAGAAATGAGATATGACTAATATGACACACACCAAGATATGAGCCATGACCAGCACACACAAGCCAAAATATGAGCCAGGGCTAGCACAGAAACACATCTAGATATGAGCCATGGCTTCACGGAAAAACACCAAGAAATGAACCATGTCTAGCACAGAAATACATTAAAGTGTCCATATGCTTGGGCTTGTTGTAGTCGGCAGACTCTTCTGAACGTGGGAATCACAGGTTTCGTTCAAACAGTTGTCCACAGATTTGAGAGTGCAGTCTGGCCCATAGAACGTTCTCTTGCATGTACAGATTCCCGATTGACTGTTCGCAGGTGTCGTTGAAACAGTTGTCCGGACATTTGAGAGTACATATGATGTCACAGCCATCAGAACACATGTGTTCGCATTGTAGCCTAAAATTACCATCGGGACAAGTGTCATTACAGGTATAGCCAAGATGTTTACATTGTAGGCATTTTCCGGATTTTTCCTCAAATAAAGGACAGACACTGAGACAAGACCCGGAACAGTCGTGTCCATAGATCCCATGTGAACAGTTGCCGTGACAAGTACCGATGATGACATTGCAGCCTTTACTACACCCACTACACATTGCACAAAACGACCAAGAATGCTCGTCCAGACAATAGGTGTCTGTAAATGTTTGCGCCTCACATACCGTCAGTGCACTGTCGGCCTGCGAAATGGTCGGTGAGAACTCAATCTTAATGTGTGCCATTGGCGTTTGTGTTTTGACTACAATAGCGTTCACAGATAAATTAGGGTATGATATATCATTATACTGGAACACTACTCCGCACTGTCAGAGAAAGCCTTTAGAGTGGCATTCTTTACCCGAATCATAGTGCTCACTGATAAATTCGAATGGTGTGAATCTTCTGGGGCGTTGCAAAGTTCAGATACCAGAAAACAGAATTGGTTCAACTTATCCATTGTGTGTGTGTGTGTGTGTGTGTGTGTGTGTGTGTGTGTGTGTGTGTGTGTGTGTGTGTGTGTGTGTGTGTGTGTGTGTGTGTGTGTGTGTGTGTGTGTGTGTGCAGTCATTGTCATAGAGATTGGTCTTTGTTTTGCTATCTATTAACTGCGGCCTCTGGTCCACATCCGTCTCCTGTATATAAAGCATCAAATGTGTCGGTCTGGTTCGTGATCTGTTTGTGAGCCTCTTTCCTACCCCCGCCAATGTAGTTGGAGCAGATATTTGCAACTATCGCCCCTTCAATCCGTAACTTGTTGATCAGACCAGCCCCAGAGCAGAAGACATCAATCTCGTGCGGACTAACTACAAACCTTGATACATTGTTACATGAGGCAGAACCATTCAGTTTTACCGTGAAACTGTCCGGATATGTGTAAAAGTCATTCACATAAATCCTAAACCAGGAGCACGGCAAAGATTGATTGAGAGTTGTCTCAACTGATGTAGAATCTGTGTCCGGATTACATGAGGTGTCGTTGTTATCAAACAGGAAAGTAGGTTCAGATTTTTTGGCATATTTGTAAATAAAATCCAAGTACTGACACTGGGGTCCGAAATATTCGTGCTGACAACTGTCATTGTTTGGGCTGTCCCTGTAGTTTTATCACAAACTAAGTCATTATAGCAGTGAAATTGTAACGTACAAATCGTCCGAAACCAACCGGCTGCACAAGTTAGGTCATTAGCTTCCATGGTTGCTAAGGAAGCCAGCGAATAAAGACTTGATCTACAGCGATGGTTAACGAACTGTGTACACACATTTATTATCAAACCCGTGATTATTTTTCAAAAAAATCCACCAACTCGCTGTGGTAACAGATAGCATGAAATTCTCTAATAGAATGAGATAAACCGTTGAAGACAAGGAAAGTCAATATTGTTTACATGGCTTGGACGCCTGGCCAATAATATGGAGATAATGCTTTGCCCAAAATGCACATTCCCCCCCCCCAACCCCCAACGCCTCCTCTTTGAAGCGTTCCGAAGGAGGGACTAGGTCCTGACGTCCGGAAACAAACTTGAGTTGCAGGGGATGCTAGAAGATGGGTAATACACCATCGACTGCCTTGGGGTTCCCTCATCCTTATTTTCTATTTGAGTTTACTCTCTTAGCCTCCGAACTGTCCCGAGTCTTCTGACATGGCAGTCAGCGAACAGATACTGAAACCTAACTAAACTAAGATATCATTATTAAAATAACATCTCATCACTAAATTAACATTTCATCACTAGTAACTTAGAGCTCATCGCTAAACTCATTTTTTATCACTGAAACTTAAACCTTATTACTAAACTAACATCTCATCATTAAAATAACATCTCATCATTAAAATAACATCTCATCACTAAATTAACATTTCATCACTAGCAACTTAGAACTCATCGCTAAACTCATATTTTATCACTAAAACTTAAACCTTATAACTGAACTAACATCTCATCATTAAAATAACATCTCATCATTAAAATAACATCTCATCACTAAATTAACATTTCATCACTAGCAACTTAGAGCTCATCGCTAAACTCATATTTTATCACTAAAACTTAAACCTTATAACTAAACTAACATCTCATCATTAAAATAACATCTCATCATTAAAATAGCATCTCATCACTAAATTAACATTTCATCACTAGCAACTTAGAGCTCATCGCTAAACTCATATTTTATCACTAAAACTTAAACCTTATAACTAAACTAACATCTCATCATTAAAATAACATCTCATCATTAAAATAGCATCTCATCACTAAATTAACATTTCATCACTAGCAACTTAGAGCTCATCGCTAAACTCATATTTTATCACTAAAACTTAAACCTTATTACTAAACTAACATCTCATCATTAAAATAGCATCTCATCACTAAATTAACATTTCATCACTAGCAACTTAGAGCTCATCGCTAAACTCATATTTTATCACTAAAACTTAAACCTTATTACTAAACTAACATCTCATCATTAAAATAGCATCTCATCACTAAATTAACATTTCATCACTAGCAACTTAGAGCTCATCGCTAAACTCATATTTTATCACTGAAGCTAAAACCTTATGAGCTTATTATGCGTTCTGTGTTTTCGAGACAACGTCGACCAAGTGATAACATCTCATCATTAAAACTAAAACCTATCAATTAACTCACATCTCATCATTAAAACTAAAACCTATCAATTAACTCACATCTCATCACTAAAACTAAAACCTATCAATTAACTCACATCTCATCACTAAAACTAAAACCTATCAATTAACTCACATCTCATCACTAAAACTAAAACCTATCAATTAACTCACATCTCATCATTAAAACTAAAACCTATCAATTAACTCACATCTCATCATTAAAACTAAAACCTATCAATTAACTCACATCTCATCACTAAAACTAAAACCTATCAATTAACTCACATCTCATCATTAAATTCACATCTCATCACTAAACCCACATGTAAAGTGTTCCTTGTTGCAGTTTCCTCATATTCCAAGTCCGACTTGTTGCAGGAGCTACTGAGTTAAGTGCTCTGTGCACACTGTGAGCTGTGCGTTTCATCTGTTTTGATAGTGTTTCGATATTCCAATTGTTTACGATGAATGATGATATCGTGTGATGGAGACCAGATGGCTGTGTTCACTTTTTTGAGCGGTTTCGCCTTATGTCTTTTGGCATGTGCTGAGACTACTATGATGGGGACTACAGCTACCTTTCTTTGTTTGGGAGATGAGGTAGTAATTCGGATGATTCCACTGGCACGGGCGGTTGAGCAATTGTTGATTTTAATTCATTTGCAGTGATACCGGGGCCTTCCTTAACCATAATTCATCACTAAAACTAAGACCTATCAATAAACTCACATCCCATCACTAAAACTAAGATCTCATCAATAAACTCACATCTCATCACAAAACTCATATCTCATCACTAAAACTAAGACCTATCAATAAACTCAAATCTCATCACAAAACTCACATCTCATCACTAAAACTAAGACCTATCAATAAACTCACATCTCATCACAAAACTCACATCTCATCACTAAAACTAAGACCTATCAATAAACTCACATCTCATCACTAAGCTCACATCTCATCACTAAAACTAAGACATATCAATAAACTCACACATCATCACTAAAACTAAGACATCATCAATAAACTCACATCTCATCACAAAACTCATTTCCAATACAGATCTCATCACTAATACACTAGCACCATCACTCATAACGTCCCTTATAACTTTATCTGCGTCAGTCATCTTTCGATTATTGATTCTCTTTGTCATTGTTTCAATGACGCTTGTATGCGTAGTTACTGTTTGTCGTATTTGCTGCTTGCCTAAATATCTGCGCCTCTGGGCCCAGAACATTCGACTTTTCTCACATTTTACTAATTAGCTGGTTGGCTGATTTCTACGATCATCGTTTTTTGTATTCAATTATTTATTTCTAGAGTCAGAGTGATGTGCCTACATTAAGTGGAAAAGCATGAAGAAGTATGTATGTTGTCGACACTGGAGAGTTGCTAATATGTTTTGCTTTAATGACTGTGAATAATATTAAATATGATGTATCTTTCCGACGTTGAAGCGTTGTCATTATGATAACGACCTTACCAACTGTTGCGTTTAATGTGTGCCTTAACGACGTTCATTACCAGGTTGCATGTCATTTGCAGAAAGTTGCATTCACCACCGCTTATCTGAAAAAAATCCCTGTATCTAGCCAGATCCCCGAAAGAATGTTGCATTCGCCACAACCTGCCTGAAAGAATCCCTGTCTCTAGCCAGATCTCCCACATGACGTTACATTCACCACAACTTATATGAAAGAATCTCTGTTTTTAGCAAGATCCCACAGAACGTTACATTCACCACAGCCCATCTGAAAGAATCTCTGTCTCTAGCAAGATCCCACAGAACGTTACATTCACCACAGCCCATCTGAAAGAATCCCTGTCTCTAGTCAGATCTCCCACAGAATGTTACATTCACCACAGCTTATCTGAAAGAATCTCTGTCTCTAGCCAGATCTCCCAAAGAACGTTACATTCACCACAGCCCATCTGAAAGAATCTCTTTCTCTAGCAAGATCCCACAGAACGTTACATTCACCACAGCCCATCTGAAAGAATCCCTGTCTCTAGTCAGATCTCCCACAGAATGTTACATTCACCACAGCTTATCTGAAAGAATCTCTGTCTCTAGCCAGATCTCCCACAGAACGTTACATTCACTACAGCTTATCTGAAAGATCTCTGTCTCTAGCCAGATACCCCACATGACGTTGCATTCACCACAGCTTATCTGAAAGAATCTCTGTCTCTAGCCAGATACCCCACAGAACCTTACATTCACAACAGCTTATCTGAAAGAATATAAGTCTCTAGCCAGATACCCCACAGAACGTTTCATTCACCACAGCATATCTGAAAGAATATAAGTCTCTTGCCAGATACCCCACAGATTGTTTCATTCACCACAACTTATCTAAAAGAATCTATGTCTCTAACCAGATCTCCCACAGAACGTTTCATTCACCACAGCATATCTGAAAGAATATAAGTCTCTTGCCAGATACCCCACAGATTGTTTCATTCACAGCAGCTTATCTGAAAGAATCTCTGTCTCTAGCAAGATCACACAGAACGTTACATTCACCACAGCCCATCTGAAAGAATCCCTGTCTCTAGTCAAATCTCCCACAGAATGTTACATTCACCACAGCCCATTTGAAAGAATCTCTGTCTCTAGCCAGATCCCCCACAGAACGTTGCAATCACAACAGCTTATCTGAAAGTATCTCTGTCTCTAGCCAGATCCCCCACAGAACATTGCATTCACCACAGCGTCTCTAAAAGAATCTATGTCTCTAGCCAGATCCCCCACAGAACCTTACATTCACCACAGCTTATCTGAAAGAATCTCTGTCTCTGACCAGATCCCCCACAGAACGTTGCATTCACAACTGCTTATCTAAAAGAATCTCTATCTCTAGCCAGATCTCCCACAGAACCTTACATTCACCACAGCTTATCTAAAAGAATCTCTATCTCTAGCCAGATCCCCCACAGGACGTTACATTCACAACAGCTTATCTGAAAGAATCCCTCTCTCTAGCCAGATATCCCACTTCTTCCGTTGTCATGTTCAATGCCTCCTTAATGTCTTAAAATCATCTTCTTCTTGGTGCCCCACTAATGCGTCCTACAGTATAACCATACTTTCCATTATTATTTTTACTCGCCCACGGCGTCTTTTGGCGTAGAAAAAACCTTGTAATTTGTTGTGTAGAATGGTATTTAAAACCCAGTTCTTATTGTTTAAATCGTTTACTATAGCTTCACTGCTCTTTTTCATTATCCAAGTTATCTTAAGGATTTTTTTCTGTAACATTTTATTTCGAATGAATCGATTTTCTGCCTTGCTATTTGCGAAACTGTGCATGTGATTCGCAACCATATGTTGCTATCAGCAAGATACAAGCGCTAACGAAACACTTCTCTGTGTAAACTACCGGTTATTATTTACCAAACAGCTCATAAATATAAATAGTGATAAGATGCAGCTTTGTTATGTTTGTGTTTGTGGTATTTTGATAATTTTGGAAATATTTGTTAGAATGAGTCAACGAGAAACTTCTACAAAGTGAATTATGTTAATATATTGAGAAAATGTTACCTGTTAATAAAATTAAATTAAATATTAAATGTTATAATTAAATGTTATGTAGAACCAGTTTTAACATATGGATGTGAATTATGGACAATAAGACAACAGACAAGAAAATCACTGGAGGCTGTAGAAATGTAATTTTACAGAAGAATGTTGAGAATACCATGGACAGTTAAGAAAAGTAATGAATACGTCATGAAAAAGGCCAAAGCAAAAAGAGAGCGCATTTCCAATATTAGGAAGAAACAATCATCATTTGTTGGCCATGTAATGAGAAAAGAACAGCTGAAATATATTGTAACAACTGGGAAAATTGAGGAACAAAGAGATAGAGGGAAT
Organism: Megaustenia siamemsis; assembly: GCA_032433765.1. Classification (NCBI taxonomy): domain Eukaryota; kingdom Metazoa; phylum Mollusca; class Gastropoda; order Stylommatophora; family Ariophantidae; genus Megaustenia; species Megaustenia siamemsis. The sequence continues at coordinate 55,063,451 of JAVIAB010000101.1, read as the reverse complement.
CAAAGAGAAAAGACACCAGACAGCTAAAGAGAATGGCTTGGTATTAGGTCAACAACAGAAATGATAAATAACTGTCGTGATCAAAAGTTGTGGAGAGACATGATCACCTACGCCAGCAGGCTTGGTACTTGATGATGATGAGAAAATAATATATGCAGCCACATACCTCTGTGATTAGTATTGAGTTATTGAGTTTTTTGCGGGTCATCATTATTATATTCGGCTCCCTCAATGAGATAGAGCTGCTTGCACAGAACAGAGACAAATGGCGAGATTTGATAAAATATCTTTAAAAGAATTGAAAACTGTTAGAACAAAAATTCAGATAAGAGATGGAGTATCTTGGTCCACGCCCTATGGGCCGGCTACGGCTCGAAAGGTCAATCATTATTATTGCGCTGCGGACATGTCTATAGGTGCTCAGATCAGCAAGTCCCGCGGCGTCCAGCGACTGACGACTAAAGTTCTGTATTGATTGATAAGTTCCAGTAAGATTCTCTCCCACTAAGGTTCTCTCCCACTAAGATTCTCTCCCACTAAGTTTCTCTACCACTACCTTTCTCTCCCCCTAACTTTCTCTCCAACCAAGTTTTTCTCCCTCTAAGATTCTCTCCCACTAAGTTTCTCTCCAACCAAGTTTCTCTCCAACCAAGTTTCTCTCCAACCAAGTTTCTCTCCAACCAAGTTTCTCTCCAACCAAGTTTCTCTCCCACTACCTTTCTCTCCCCCTAACTTTCTCTCCAACCAAGTTTCTCTCCCACTAAGATTCTCTCCCACTAAGTTTCTCTCCAACCAAGTTTCTCTCCCACTAAGATTATCTCTCACTAAGATTCTCTCCCACTAAGTTTCTCTCCAAGTTTTTCTCCCTCTAAGATTCTCTCCCACTAAGTTTCTCTCCAACCAAGTTTCTCTCCCACTAAGACTCTCTCTCATTAAATTGATGATGAGTCTAACTAAAGTACAGAGAGATGGATGACGTTAAACAAACATAAGGTAGCAGCGGTATAAATTGAGTAGGGAACAGCATAGCTATCCCTCTCTCCAGCTCTCCCTAACTTCTTCATCCGATATGTAGCCATACATATGTGGGAATCATAGGAGAAAGAGGTATATTGGCACTGCGCCCTGCCACGAGAAGCCGAACGCGAGGGAACACTGCCACTCAGCTAAACAAAAAATTATAGCTGTAGTGGACAATGTCTTTCGCGCAGGTTTTCTCATGACTACAGCATAGGGTTACGATCACAGCTAGGAAATAAATTGTGTTTCTGTACTTTCCAAAGTGTTCACCGTGCAGAGTGACAGTGTTCCCTAGCGTTCGGCTTCTCGTGACAAGGCGTAGCGCCAGGGAGTACGGGTTCGATCCTGCTTCGGACCACATGTTGTTCTTTGTTTTTTTTTTCTGTTGTTGTTTATTTGTATTTTTTTCTGAGTGCTGTAATATATACCTCTTCCTCCTATGATTCCCTGAGTTATCACCTCGGAAGTTTCCCTCTATAATAATATTCATTTATTATTATTTGTCTTCATAGATATCTGTACCTCGCCGTTGTCCCCGAATTCTCAAGAAGGTCGCAGGCTGAAACGTCAGTATGTTGTTGTATTCAATTTTTATAAAGCTGTCACCATAGCTTGGAGTATTCACTACACACCCCACTACTGGCTCGATTCACCCTGAAGTTTAAGTGCAAATAATGAAAGAAATAAGTGGGTGTATTTCCGGTTATTGTGGTTTCCGGTTTTCTAAGATGGCGGTGAGTATTAAGTTCATACCGGACCGTTATCATCGCAAGATTAAACTAGTTATTGTGAAAAAAGTGTAACAAAATTGATAAATCGCACTTGTCAGAAGCGTGCTATTAATGCTGTACTATTAAGAAGATGGACATGTCAGTTCAGATATGGTACGTATTAAAAGTGTAAACGCCCAGGATGAGGCTGATGATATTATCGGATATCGTACTAAAAGAAGACTAAAACTGTGGATCTCCTCAGCAGTGCTCTCCTGAGCAGTGCCTGAGCAGAGACTCTCCTACAATAGACGGTTAGACGGGCCAAGAGAGTGATTCTACCCAGACTAACTCTGAGAGTCTAAGGTATATATTTTTATAGTATAATGGCGATGAATGATTGGTTAGTAATCAGAATGTTCTCTGTCGGGATAATGATTAATATAGAGTAGAGGTACAGAAAGATCTATATAATGTGCTTTATAGACTACACAAAGGTATTTGACAAAGTAAAGCATGTGGAATAATCAATATGCTGGAGAAATTAAACATTGATGGCAAGGATCTGCGAATCATAAAAAAACATGTACTGGCAACAAGCAGCAGCTATACGAATTAACAACCAAACAGGACAATTTCAACTTACAAAACAAGCAGTCCAACAAGGCTGTGTTCTGTCGCCGGATTTGTTTTCACTTTGCAGCGAACATATTATGGGATCAATACTAGACAAAAAAAGAATTGAAGTCAACGGTCACAACATAAATAATTTGCGATATGTGGATAACACAGTCTTAATAGCAGACAGAGAATGAACTACAAGAAATGATAGACATAATAGTAAAAGAAAGCATCAAGAAAGGTCTCATTCTGAATAGTAAGAAAACAGAAGTAATGGTCATATCGAAGAAACAATCATCACCATCATGCAGCATAAAAATAAACAGGACAAATTTGAAACAAGTGCAACGCGTCAAATACTTGGGCACAATAATAACATCAGATGGGAGATGCACCATAGAAATAAAAAGCAGAATAGCTCAGGCCAAAATAGCATTTCAGAAAATGAAAAATATCTTATGCAACAAATCTATGTCAATAGAAATGAGAAAGAGTTCATCGGTGCTATATAGAACCAATTCTGACCTATGGAAGCAAATCATGGACAGTAGACAAACAAATGAAAAGACGATTAGAGACCACAGAGATGGGATTTCTCAGAAGTATGTTGAAAGTTCCCTGGATAGCTAAAAAGACCAATGAGGAAGTTCTCAAAGAGGCCAACACAAAAAGGCAGCTCCTAAAAAAACATCAGAAAGAAACAATCAACATTTTTCGGGCACATCATGAGAAGAGTAAAGTTGGAATACTTGGTTACAACTGGCAAAATAAAAGGAAAGAGAGATCGCGGACGACAAAGAGAGAAAATACTGGATAGCTTGGTGATATGGCAATGGAAAACAGTCAACAACAAAACTGATACAATGCACTGTGGATAGAAGATTGTGGAAGGACATGATCGCCTACGCCAACTGGTATGGTACATGATGATGATATAATACATGTATTTTGGGGTTATTTCTCTATTTAAGACGACTACAAAACCGCTGTTAAAATATTCGGCTCTTACTGATTTAATAGTAAGTAATATGATTTTTTAATGTAATAAATTATTTATTTAAATGAGTGAATCACAATTTCAATTATGTTTTTGTTCATAGTAATTAATTAATATTCTGTAATGAAAGTACACAGACATTTGTTTTGATAAAAATATCGGAAATCTGAATGAATAGTTATAAGTATTATTTATTATTAGTATGTCAATGTGCTGATCTATAACTCTAAGATAGGTATTGTAGGTATTGTTATAGTATAGCGATGAGGATGATTGATAGTTTAGTACTCAGATTGTTCTTTGTCGTTCGGAGGAAAAGCATCGACCTATTTGAACTAATCCCTATTATTGGCTATTATCTTATATTTAACCTACCCTTCAACGGATTTAGCAGGTCTGTTGTTAGGGTTTAATGTTTAGATGAACTACAAACCACTGTGTTAAAATATTAATTTGACTCCTGCTCCTACTGATTTAAAATATTATTGTTTAATTTAATAAATTGTTTATTTAAATGAATGAATCCCAATTTATTCCAGTTTATGTGTTTGTTCATAATAATAATACATTTATATTCTATAATGAAAATAAGCGAAAATTTGTTGTACTATTTTTAAAAAAATAAATTTCAGAAATCAAAATAGTTGTATGTAAAATCCTTACCATACATAATAATGAAAAAAGAGCAATTCCAAATTGAATTCCATATTGGTGAAATCTAATTCCTTATTTAATTATCTAAAAATTTATATATATGTTATATGTACATAATAACGAAAAAGAGCAATGAAGACATACTAAAAGTTTTAAAAATTAAGTAGGGAACAGGCAAATAATTGCAGTGCTGCTGTACAATACCTTGTAGGTGTTGAGTGTACGTTACCCCCCACCACTGGCACCTTGCTACCAGCTTTACCACAGCTCTGCAATTATTTGCATATTCATACCTTGTAGGAGTGTGCGTTACACCCCACCACTGGCTCCTTGCTACCAGCTTTACCACAGCTCTGCAATTATTTGCATATTCATACCTTGTAAGAGTGTGCGTTACACCCCACTACTGGCTCCTTGCTACCAGCTTTACAGCAGCTCTGCAATTATTTGCATATTCATACCTTGTAAGAGTGTGCGTTACACCCCACTACTGGCTACTTTTAAAAATTAAACATTTAAAAACAACTGGCTTATAAACACCAACCTATACACGAAATTTTTAAAATTTGCCATGGCCACGTCAAAAGACACAGCGGGCTGGAAAGAACACAAATGGAAGGTATGGTTCCTGGGCGATGCATCAGGGGCAGACCAAGAAGAAGGTGGTTTCAAAACATCAAGTAGATCTTGAATATAACAACAGAAGAAGTGGAAGATCTGGCTAGAGACAGATTCTTTCAGAAGGGCTGTGGTAGATGCAGCATTCTGTTGGAGATCTGGCTAGAGACAGAGATTCTTTCAGAAGGGCTGTCGTAGATGCAACGTTCTGTGAGAGATCTGGCTACAGACAGAGATTCTTTCAGAAGGGCTGTCGTAGATGCAACATTCTGTGAGAGATCTGGCTAGAGACAGAGATTCTTTCAGATGGACTGTGGTAGATGCAACATTCTGTTGGAGATCTGGCTAGAGACAGAGATTCTTTCAGATGGACTGTGGTAGATGCAACATTCTGTTGGAGATCTAGCTACAGACGGAGATTCTTTCAGATGGACTGTGGTAGATGCAACATTCTGTGGGAGATCTGGCTAGAGACAGAGATTCTTTCAGATGGGCTGTGGTAGATGCAACATTATGTTGGAGATCTGGCTAGAGACAGATTCTTTCAGACGGGTTGTGGTGGATGCAACATTCTGTGGGAGATCTAGCTAGAGACAGAGATTCTTTCAGATGGGCTGTGGTAGATGCAACATTCTGTTGGAGATCTGGCTAGAGACAGATTCTTTCAGATGGACTGTGGTAGATGCAACATTCTGTGGGAGATCTAGCTACAGACGGAGATTCTTTCAGATGGACTGTGGTGAATGCAACATTCTGCAAAGAATGTGTGACCCGATGATAATCAACATTATAGTCAAAACTAAATCATGGCACATTCTGTTTAAGCAGGGAACGCACTTGTTTTGTAGTCACAGATATTTATTAATATATTTTTTTTTTAGGCAAAGTGACTCTGATTTGTCACAATTTGTGATTTAGAAATTATTAATTTTTATTTATTTTGATTTTACTTTATAGGTCACAGTGAGTGAGAGTAAATGGAATTACTTAGATCTTGAAAACAAATATTTGGAAGTTTAGATGGAAACAAATTAACATTAACAAATAGTAAACTTTTAACTCTTTCTGTACGTTTAGCCACACTGTGTGCCATGCCAATTTCGGCCCCGTACGTTTTGCCACACAGTGCATCACTCTCAATTTGATTAGTGTAAACTGTCATCTAAATATATTCATTTTATATGTCTTGTATCATCTTGGTATTGGTGAAATCTAATTCCATATTGGTGAAATCTAATTCCTTATTTAATTATCTAAAAGTTTATATGTTATATGTTAGATAAATATTTAGATTGATTCTTAAAACCATGAGCAATTTTGTCTCTGAAATCTCTTCCGTTGCATTGATAGAAAGCTTCCATATGGAATGAGTTAAAATTACTCAGTCTCAATAATAGCCAGTCTGGGTCAGTCATCATCATGTGCCATACCGGTTGACATAGGCGATCTTGTTCTTCCACAGTTTTCTATCCACAGTGCATTGTATTGATTCTGTTGCTGACTATTTTCCATGCCATGACACCAAGCTATCTAGTATTTTCTCTACTTGTTGTCAGCGATCACTCTTTCCCTGTAATTTGCCAGTTGTAACCAAGTATTCCAACTTTCCTCTTCTCTTGATGTGCCCGAAAAATGTTGATTGTTTTTTCTTTCTGGTGTTTTTTATGAGCTCCCTTTTTGTGTTGGCTTCTTTGAGAATGTTCTTGTTGGTCTCTTTTTTAGCTGTCCAGGGAACTTTCAACATTCTTCTGACCTGAGAAATTCCATTTCTGTGACCTCTAATCGTCTTTTAATTTGTTAGTCTGCTGTCCGTGATTCGCTTCTATAGGTCAGAATTGGCTCTACATAGTACCGTAGAAACTCTCTCACTTCTATTGACATAGACTACTTGTTGCATCATCATTGAGTGCCTTCTCCACAACGAAGGTTTGCTACCATGGATCGCCATTCTACTCTGTTTCTTGCTTTGATGGTGCAGGCTATCATAGATTGACTTGTCCATCTTTTGATGTTACTTGTCCGTGTTAGTCTTGGTCTGCCTTTGCCTCTTTTACCTAGTATTTTCCCTTCCAATATTATTTTTAGTAGACTGTTGTGTCTTTTAACATGCCCCAAAAATGTCATTTGTCTTGTCTTAATTGTATTTAGTAGTTCTCTTTTTATTTTCACTTGTTTTAAAACTTCATTGTTTGTTCTCTTTTCTTTCCATCCAATTCTACCTATTCTTCTATAAATCCACATTTCAAAGGCTTCAATTTTCTGTTCTGTTTTCTTGTCTAATGTCCATGTTTCTGCACCATACAGGAATATTGAGAAGATGTAACATTTTGCCACTTGTTGCATAAGACATTTTTAATTTTCTGAAAAGCTATTTTGGCATGAGCTGTTCCGCTTGTTATTTATCTATCTATCTTTCGTTCGCCTGAAGTATTGTCTATATCTGCAATGTCGTTTCCTGTATAAATTGTACTGTCTTTTGTAATTCTTGCAGTGGCCCATATAGTTTTGTCTGTAGTGTTATATCTATGGGCCAATGAATTTTCCTCAGTCTACTATATTCAGTGCAGTCTTGAAGTATGTGTTCAGCAGTCTGGGGCGCCTGTCCACATGTACAAGTAGTTGAGGTACCGATCTTGAATTTTGTATACATGTGACTATGGAGTCGATTGTGTCCTGTTCTTAGGTGTATAATGATAACATGTTCATATCTATTCATATTATGAAAGGCATCCTGATTTGGGGCTTGTGGTCCTCTGATTGATTTGATTATCTGTTTCTTATGATGGTATGTAACCGGTGTATCTAGTTGTGTGCCTGTTGACTTGTTATTTATATTCTGTATTGAAAATAACTGGCGATTCCTCTGAGTCAGTAGGTAAATGTGGAGAGAAATAAAAAAGTGTACATACTTACAATGTAACAGTAATTGTACCATACTATGTGCTCTGTACTGTTTTTCACTGTGTGTGACACTGTAGACTGTAGTAGTTATAATTTATAATATAATAATTGGTTGTAAAATTTTAACTATAATATTAAGTTATAGTTTTAGTTATTAAAGCTTATTTATTGCTAGGTAAACGTCAATAAAATAATACATATCATGGAAAAAGAAAATTCAGAAATGTTAATGAACCTTATGAAGTCAGTTTACAGACAGTGTCAGTTCTTGGGCTAAAAAGTAGTCAGCCTGGGTACTCACAATTATATATACATATATATATATATATATATATATATATATATATATATATATATATATATATATATATATATATATATATTCCTGTATGTTACCAGGGCCTCATTATGAGGGAAATAAAGAATAGTGACACTGTGACCTTCCAGGCATGTCGTAAGAGGCGACTAAGGAGGTTGATCGATGGCTTGACAAGCTGTCATTGTAAAAAGTTTTGTTATGGAAACAGCGCCATATATTTTAGAGCAGTGATCTCTGCAATATGTGCCACTTTGGCATGCAAGGTGTCTGTTTTTGAGATTGTGGTTCTGCCCTACGTGCTGTCTTCAGCTCGAAAGGACAATAGATAGATTGATAGAAATGTATATGGTTTTGATGTGTTGACAGACTGTTGGTAACAAGCAATCATAATAAGCCAGTAGTTTGGTAAAATATTAATGTCTTATGCTGTTTTGCTGAACAGCTTCTTTCTCTCGTAGCTGATTATGCCAATATTGGATAGACCAATTCAACTGCAGAATGAACAAGATGGCCTCGTCTCCTTTCTCCTGCACCTTTTGTCTTCAGAATTTGATATTAACTCTGACTCTAATGTTGCTGTGCTGTTTTTTTATTATTTTTTTCTCCATGTACTGCAATGATCTTCAGCCATATCTTCCCAGTTTCTTTCACTGATAGAGAATTCACTCAAGGAGTCTTTCTCAAAAATTCACCCAAGGAATCTCTCTCAAGAATTCACCCTAGGAATCTCTCTCAAGAATTCACTCACAATAAGTAAAGTAAAGTACCCCTGTCACGCCAAGTGGCGTATAGGGAATATGATGTTAGTGACCATAAATTTTACAGACCTTCAGTACATGATTTTTGGGGTAATGTGGTCAGTATTACGCCCGTGCTGCTTCACTTTCCCAGAAAAAAAATCTGGTACCCATTTAAGGCTGGGTGAACCCGGAAGCCATCGGTTGGGATCGAACCCTACCCCTTGTCCTTTGTAGTCCAGTTCACTAACCACTGACAAATCGCGGCTTCCTACTCAGAATAATCACACTTAATTAATGTGTAATGTACAATGTCCCTAAAACTAAGAATACCAGTCTCCTCTTATTTGAACAACTTAGGGCGAGAGGGAAATATAAATAAAATGTCACTGCTCCAGTAGGCCACATTTGGAGGTGAAAGGTGAGGGTCACCTCTTACTTCCCTGAACATTCAAGAATGTGAGTCAGTGTACCCATCACTATATGCTTTTTTAAAATCTAGATCAACTGAGATGTGTCAAATTATAATTGAACTCATTCTCACTGTCACCAAGCCAACATGTTGCCTCTACATCCGATGTCTTTCCCTAGGATCATATTTTGTAAATATAAAAAGAAAATGATGAGTAACATCAAAAGATGGACAAGTCAGCCTACGACACCCTGCACCATCAAAGCAAGAGACAAAGCAGAATGGAGTTCCATGGTAGCAAACCTTTGATGCAGAGATGGCACTCAATGACGATGAGATTGAAAAAGAAAAAAAGACACACTCACTAACATAAAGTAAGTATATTAGTAAGTGCCAGTAATGGGATGTAACATACACCATAAGTTATTGAGTTATTTGCGGGTCATCATATTGCACCCCGAACATGTCCATAGATGCTCAGATCCCCTCCTCAGCAAGTCCCACAGTGTCCAGCGACTGACAACTCCAGTTCTGTGTTGGTTGATAAGTCTTCTTACATGCCAACTAAGTTTCTTGTTTCTGGCTGTACCCATCTTAACTTCCGTCTCCTTCATTCGAAGGAGTGACGTGGACTCATGGTTTTCAAAGTCCTGTGCTCTTCCCACACCTCAGAGGGCATTCATGATGTCCACCTTATCCATTGGTTGACCATCTTCAATGACAGCGCAGCTAGCCAACCAGTCCGCTCTTTCATTTCCCCATACTCCCGCATGTCCAGGGACATAGACAAAGGTGACCTTTTGTATTTTTGATTTCTGCAATGACTCTAACCTTTGCATGTGTACAGAGCCCGCCTCCACTTTTTTTATCATACTCATCGAATCACTCAGTATACATGCGTGGGTGTAGTCTTGTGACTCTAACCAGATGAATGCCCTGGTCGCTGCCATCACTTCCACCATCATGCTGCTCATAGTCATAACGTATGCACCACTGTCTGCTTTGTCTATTTCTGCCTGCCGAGCGTGCTGTAAGTGACTTCTGGGTTATGATTTGAAGGCTTACTATATATCTTGCATATAATAACTAACATTTCTGATTGGATCTAACGTCTATACCTAGTGGCACACATCTGTCTTAGCTTTAACCTGGCACATTGATGACCTCTTTGTGGTGGCCAGTCTAAAATGACTAGAATTGTGCACAATGTTCTTTATATACACTCACATACATACTGCTTCCTGTCACGGAGTAACTCTGCACAGTCAGGATTGGTCAATAGCTTAAAATAGGTAATAATGATACATTGAGCTGAGAGCTCCACTTCTTTGAACTGTCGGTGCTGCAAATTGATGTGGCTCATGCACGGTCCTTGATCATTCATTGAATGATCATTCATTAGTTTCAACATATTTATGTATAATAAAATACAAAAATATTTATAATATTAATGTACCTTGTACATGATTGTACAAATAAAATAATGATTGAAATCCCCATTCAACGCTGAAAGACAAATGAGGAAGGAAAGAAGAATGAATGAATGAATATAATTATATTCATTATTTATTTCAATTTATATTTAAAAAGCATATGTCATGTGATCATGATGATTCATTCTTCATAGTTCATAGCTAATTATAATAATAAAATCAACCATACATTTAAAAAAAAAAAATTAAATGATTAATGAGTGAAGATTCAATTCAATGAAATGAAAAATAACTAAACTAAAATGAAAAATAACTGAAAAATAACTAAATAAACCGTTCAGTGAGTCTGAATTAGACTTTGAGTAGAGGCTCTAACCTTTGCATGACTCTAACCTTTAATGTGTACAGAGCCCGCCTCCACTTTTTTTTATCATACTCATCGAATCACTCAGTATACATGCGTGGGTGTAGTCTTGTGACTCTAACCAGATGAATGCCCTGGTCGCTGCCATCACTTCCACCATCATGCTGCTCATAGTCATAACGTATGCACCACTGTCTGCTTTGTCTATTTCTGCCTGCCGAGCGTGCTGTAAGTGACTTCTGGGTTATGATTTGAAGGCTTACTATATATCTTGCATATAATAACTAACATTTCTGATTGGATCTAACGTCTATACCTAGTGGCACACATCTGTCTTAGCTTTAACCTGGCACATTGATGACCTCTTTGTGGTGGCCAGTCTAAAATGACTAGAATTGTGCACAATGTTCTTTATATACACTCACATACATACTGCTTCCTGTCACGGAGTAACTCTGCACAGTCAGGATTGGTCAATAGCTTAAAATTGATGTGGCTCATGCACGGTCCATGTTCTTTTTTTTTTTTTTTTTTTTTTTTTTTTTTTTTTTTTTTTTTTTTTTTTTACTTTCTATTGCCTTCTGAGGTATGTTCTGACTTTTATGGCACATTAAAAAAAAATATCTTTAATTATTTTGAGGTCTTTGGGCTCTGGTTGGTGTAGAGGTAAGTTGTCAGTCTCTGGACAAGGTCTCAGGTTTATTCACACCACAAGTGGTGAACAATTTTCACAAATCAAATCCGTAGGTTCCTCGTGGCTTTAACCTACTCTGGTTTCTGAGTAGGGAGCTCCAGGTCTCTCTTGGGTAATAGCACACAAAAATAAACAGGAAGTCCCGTGTACATTCTGCTCACATTAAAGAATCCTTGGCAGTTAGAAAACAGTTGGCCATGGCCCAGGCAAAATTGATTGGCAAGAATGTACCTAGAACGTTACATCTCAACAGTAAAAAAATGAGAGTACCGCTGAAGTCAGAGAATCTGCCTGTATGGCTGGAGACATCTGTGCACATGGCCACTGTTGTGAAAAATAGCAATATTCATGCAAACTTCATGACGTTGCTGGAGGTATAAAGCTGATGTATGCAAACAAACTAGCAGCATAATATAGGTTTTCTGGCTTCTCTTTTTTTATCCTCAGGACTTTTCCATATATGTATTAATTTTTTCCCTCAAACTTAAAATAACTGCATATACTCTTAACTTATGTGCTTAAAGTGTCTATGTCATATTCTATTAGCTTGTTTTTGATGTGTCTAAAATATCTATGTCCATTCTTTCTGCTTCAGGGGTTGGCAACCAATGGTCAGCCAAGTTAGACCAGCCTGCAAGGATGACCTAAAAATACTAAGTGCTTCAGTCCCTGAGTTAATTAAAATTAAAAATTAAAAAGTAAGTAGAAATTGTTGTGACAATATTCTTAGAAACATACACAAATCCTCCAGTAGTTTATCATTTTAATACATTTAGGAATTGACTGTTGTCTATTAAAAATTACCAAACTCACAATCCATTAAAGTATCATCATCATTATGTGCCATACTGGTAGGCATACCACAATCTTCTATTTACCATGCATCATATCAATTCTGTTGTTGACAGTTTTCCATGCCATGACACCAAGCTATCTAGTATTTTCTCTCTTTAAAGTATAAGGCTGAGAATTCTTATAATTCAAACATTTATTGAAAACACAAGGGAAATCTTTTGTATTTGATTAATAATTTGTTATTAAATATGTCAACTATTCAGTTTACCATTTGATGTTGTTTTAATTTTTGTTTCCTTTTATTTAAATTTTTAACAAAAATGAAAGTAGCTTCTGTAATTTTTATTTTAGAAATAAGCTACTCTAGATCTTGATCCTGCCTGCGCAGTTAGATGTCACATAGGCCTGTGGTGTTTTTCACCACTCATCTCTAGCCTGAATGAGATGTTTGATCTTATCTGATGAGTCTATACCTGCATCTGTTTGTCACTTAGGAGTACTATATCTTCTGCAAAATCTTGATCTTTCTAGTAATTCTTGCCATACCATTTAATGCAATTATTGTCTTTGCAACATCTATTTTTCCAAAACATCTTGGTTTTGTATTGCTCTCACATGTAAAGCTGTGAACATACCCTGTGTTCAACTCATACACAACACATTATTTTGCCTCTTCCTCATTGTATTAATATATCTATTGTCCTTTCATGTCGCAGCTGCACATAGAGCGGAAGTTCTAGACTCCCCATGTTTGACATTGGCATCAAGTGTCAGACTTTTCACAGGATCTTAAAGTGTCTATGTCATATTCTATTAGCTTGTTTTTTATATTGTTTAAAATATCTATGTCCATTCTTTCTGCTTCAGGAGTTGGCAACCAATGGTCAGCCAAGTTAGACCAGCCTGCAAAGATGACCTAAAAATACTAAGTGCTTCAGTCCCCGAGTTGATTAAAATTATAATTAGAAAGTAAGTGGGAATCGTTGTAATAATGTTCTTAAGCCTCTAGTTTTCCTCTCACCATTGACCATCATTTTCATAGTAGTTTGACAGCTTCGCCTATCTTTCTCCCCCCCCCCCCCCCCCCCCCCCCATTTGTTTTCACGCTACACAGGTCTTCTTGTTTTTCTAAACTTGCGTGTTTCAGTCACGTGTTACTTTCTAGACACATCCTTAAAACTCTAAGTCATTCTGATGTGTTCCAGCACGGAGGGCAGACTTGCTGTTTTATGCTAAGTGCATTTTATTATACATTTTTCTCTTTTTTTATATTTTTCTCATTTTCTATTTTATATATCTAGACGCCCATACTACCTCTCCTCATGTAGTATTCATTTCTCTCTTCCCTCTCCTTTCTTATTTCAACATCCTACTTTCCTCGCCCTCCACTTGATCATCTAACATGTAGTTATAGATAATAGTGCTTCACCGTTTGTTGTCGTTGTTCTAGTATTCTGAAGAAAGCCACAGGCCGAAACGTCATTATTGTGTTGTGTTCCTTCCTTGTAAGACTGTCACCATACTTTGGAGTGTTTAGTACACCCTACCACTGGCTTTTCACATGATCTGCTTTGTATCATGCCATATGTCCCTGTTCTAGGTGAGTCTCTCAACCTCAGATAGGAAGCAAATGGCTGCTGTTGTTGCCTTTTGCCTCAGTGTTCTTTTTACTGTTTCTCTATGTTGGCCCCATTTTAATTTACTCTCTGGTTCCCTTTTTTTTTAATTATTTTAAAAAAATTTTTTTAGATTTTCTTGTCTCTTCTCATCATAATGCCAACGTATGACCACTTTCTTCTCTTGAATATAGATTATATTTTTTTATGTTTTATCATTTCTGTTATTACTGCATCTGTCTTAAATTCATTTCATGGTTTATGAAATATTTTCCTAAGGCATTTGTATATTGTTTTAAAGGACACATAAATATGTACTTTTTAACTTTAATAAAACTATTGTTATGTATTGTATTAACATACATCTAATGATTTTTCAGAGAAACACCACCAGCAGAATTAGGTGTAAATTTATATGACTTCACCTTGAGTGAAATAGAAACCACCTTAAAGCGTATGACCAATAACAAGGCTGCTGGAGAGGATAAGTTAACAGCTGAGATACTCAAGGCAATTGATAGCCATAATTTAATACATCTCCAGAAAATGTTCTACATCATTTGGAAAGCAGAGAAAACGCCTCATAAATGGATAAAAGGAATCATTGTTAAGATTCCAAAAAGGGCAATCTTAGAGGTTGTAACAACTGGAGGGGCGTGACACTTTTGTCAGTTGCCTCAAAGTTATTCTGCAAAATCATCCTAAATAGAATAAAGGATTCAATAGATACAGTAATGCGTGAAGAACAGGCTGGGTTTAGAAAAAGAAGCTGCCTTGATTGACCTACATTTTTACTCTACGACTTATATTGGAGGAACACATTGAAAAGCAAAAACCTTTTGTACTTAACTTCAATGACTTCAAAAAAACATTTGAGAGTATTCATCAAGATTCTTTGTGGAAAATTCTGAAGCAATATGGCTTACCATAAAAAATCATAAATATTATTAAAGACATGTATGATGGTTACACATGTGCAGTTCGAACAGAGGAAGGACTGAGCGAATGTTTCCCAATAGAAACTGGGGTTAAACAAGGATGTATTTTATCGCCCTTGTTATTTGGAGTTGTTATGGACTTCGTAATGAAGAAATGCTGCACTGATAATAAATGCATCGAATGGATACAAGGAGACCAATTGGAGGACCTCGACTTTGCTGACGACATAGTTCTCATCAGCATTCAGATAAAAACGATGCAGGAAAATACAAATGAACTATCATCAATAGCCAGCAAAATTGGGCTTGAGATCAATCATGAAAAGACTAAAGTCATGAAAAGCTTAATTCCAACAGATGACAAAATATATATGGAAAAACAAACCAGTGGAAGAGATCGATCACTTTATCTATTTTGGAAGTCACATTGATCGTGAAGGGGATACAAGCAAAGAAATTAGAATCAGAATAGCTAAAGCAGCAATGTCTTTCAGAAGCCTTGAAAAGTTGTGGAAATCAAAACTCATCAGCACAAACACAAAACTTAGACTATTCAAATCAAATGTACTATCAACCCTTACATATGCATGTGAAAGCTGGAAAACAGCAAGAGACATAGAAACAAAGTTGAACGCATTCGAAAATAAATGTCTAAGGAAAATACTTGGAATAGCGTGGAGCAAATTCAAAACAAACGAGGAAATTAGAGAAATCGCCAATCAACCACTAATATCTTCAGTAATAAAGAAAAGACGATGGTCATATGTTAGACATGTGATGAGAAGAGATAATAACCGAATAGCAAAGCAAGCTGTCATGTGGGATACAACATGTAAGAAAAAAAGAGGAAGACCCAGAGAGACACTGAGAAGAACATTGCTGAGAGAGGCAAAAGCAGCAGGAATCGGCTCCCTCAATGAGATAGAGCTTTTTGCACAGCACAGAGACAGATGGCGAGATTTGATAAAATATCTTTAAAAGAATTGAAAACTCTAGAACAAAATTTCAGATAGGAGAAGAAGTATCTTCGTCTATGCCCTATGGGCCGGCTATGGCTCGAAAGGTTAATAGATAGATAGAATGATTTTTTTATACTTTTAATAGAGCTGTTTTAACGTTAACTCTTTCGATACGAAAGGTTTTTATCATTGCAATGAGAGATTTCAAAGACAAAATTTGTATTG
This sequence comes from Megaustenia siamemsis, assembly GCA_032433765.1. Lineage (NCBI taxonomy): Eukaryota > Metazoa > Mollusca > Gastropoda > Stylommatophora > Ariophantidae > Megaustenia > Megaustenia siamemsis. The sequence continues at coordinate 55,047,438 of JAVIAB010000101.1, read as the reverse complement.
GTTTTAAATATCACTTTTCTTGTTTATATTTATCTAACTCACAACATATTATATGTGAATTTTCAGAATTGACAGTTTGCACTAATCAAACTGAGAGTGACATACTTGATGCACTAATGTGTGTCACAACATATGGAAAGAAAGAGTCAATGCTATTAAAATTGAATATTTTCATTTTCAAGCCTTTGTTTTTATCTTGTGTACATATTTGACTTCAAGAAAGATGGACAGAATAATGTGTGTGGGTCTATATTTATTGTGTTTATATAATCATCATCAAGTGCTTGTGTGGATGATGATGTCTCCCCACAACTATCTGTCTATAGAATTGTCTATCGGTTCTTCTGTGTGGTTATAGCTCTACAGTTAATGAAAAAAAACACTAATTTTCTTCTGTAGGTTATACCTCAGTCAGACATATTCTATTCTATTGTCCTTTCGAACCGAAGACGGCACATAGGGCAGAACCACAATCTCAAAAACAGAAACCATTTGGCACGCAAGGTTTCTGTTTTTGAGATTGTGGTTCTGCCCTATGTGCCGTCTTCGGCTATTTACTATTATACTAGATATATATATATCACTATAATATACATACCATAGCTGCTACTTTATGTCTGTTACCATTGTTTTTGGTGTAATGTACATGATGGTAGGAGCAGAACCTCTCTGAGTCTTTGAGTGTGGTGGGTCATAATGGCTTTCTTAATTAACATTCCGGACATTTATTGGAGAAATTGGAGTTTGTCTAGTTCCAGGCAATTGCTAGAAAATTGTGTGACTTGTCCTTGGTAGTGGTACTGCAATACCAGGTCCTCCATATCAGTAAGATCCACAATTACAGAGAACTGTGATCCTAGCTTCCATTAACCAGCCTGCTTTGATGCTGACTGTTACTAGTGGAGACTGACAAGCAGGGCGATGCTAGGTCTTAGTTTACTGATGAGACAGATTCTGTTGTGGCTGCAGGCGCTTGTGCTCCCTTGTTTGTTGCCTTCATTTTCAGCACTTTTTTGGATAGTCTTAGTATTTTTAAGTGTTGTATTGTAACAGTTGCTATTTTTAATCTCTGTGTTACTAATGAAGGCCATTTTAAGTGTTGTATTGTAATGGTTGCTATTTTTAATCTCTGTGTTACTAATGAAGGCCATTTTAAATGTTGTATTGTAATGGCTAATATCTTCAGTAATCAAGAAAAGACGATGGTCATGTGATGGGGAGAGATAATAACTGAATAATAAAGCTAGCCCTCTTGTGGGAAACAACAGGTAAGAGAAAAAGAGGCCGACCCAGAGAGACACTGAGAACATTGGTCAGAGAGACAAGAGCAGCAGGAATCGGCTCCCTCAATGAGATAGAGTTGCTTGCACAGAACAGACAAATGACAAGATTTGATAAGATATCTTTAGAAGATTGGAGCCGCGATAGCTCAGTGGTTAGTGAACTGGACTACCACGGACAAGGGATAGGGTTCGATCCCAACCGACGGCTTCCGGGTTCACCCAGCCTTAAATGGGTACCGGAAAGTAAAGCAGCACGGGCGTAATACTGACCACATTACCCCAAAAATCATGTGCTGAAGGTCTGTAAAATATAGGGTCACTAACACTATATTTCCCTATACGCCACTTGGCGTGACGGGGGTACTTTACTTTTTTACTAACTTTAGAAGATTGAAAACTGCTAGAATACAAATTTAGATAAGAGAAAGAGTATCTGGATCCAAGCCCTATGGGCCGGCTATGGCTTGAAAGGTCAATAGATAGATAGATTGTAATAGTAGCTATTTTTAATCTTTGTGTTCCTAATGAAGGCCATTTTAAGTGTTGTATTGTAATAGTTGCTATTTTTAATCTTTGTGTTCCAAATGAATGACATTTTAAGGTACAACATTTATGTTTTTTGTTTCATTTTTTTTTTAATCATGAAACTTTTAACCTTACTTTATTCTTGTTTTTCATGATGGCTTATAAGATCATCGCAGGGTATTAATTAAACAATCAGGGAGACAATACAGACCTAACTCCTATCTGTGTATTAATAAGTGTTTTTGCTCTACATACTATTAAATTATCTATTACTAATTATCATTTTAAGTTTATCTGAATATTCCTAGTTAAATATTAATTATTTGAATATAATACAGCTTCTAAGAATACTAAATTTATCTGAATTGTGTTAGACAATGTATTAAATCTCAACATTCAAGGGAAGTAATAATCGACTCCTTTGGTGGGGTTGTCAGCATGACTACTGTGCATTGATTTTATATAGGGCTATCTCCCTGTGCATTGTCGTACAAAGGTGTAGCGGCTATTTATGCCTGGAGACAAATAATAATAATGTGAATATTATTATTGTTGAGGGAAACTTTCGAGGTGATAGAGCAGCGAATCATTTCAGTGGAAGAGGTATGTTTACAGCAAATGGGGAAAAAATGGTGTATTGAAGAAACAATCATCACCATCATGCAACATACAAATAAACAGGACACATTTGAAACAAGTGCAACGTGTCAAATACTTGGACACAATAATAACAGCAGATGGGAGATGCACTGCAGAAATAAAAAGCAGAATAGCTCAGGCCAAAATAACATTTCAAAAATTGGAAAACGTTGTATGCAACAAATCTATGTCAATAGAAGTGAGAGAGTTCACCTGTGCTATATAGAGCCAATTCTGACCTATGGAAGTGAATCATGGACAATAAACAAACAAATGAAAAGACGATTAGAGGCCACAGAGATGTTATTATCAGAATAATGTTGAAAGTTCCCTGGACAGCTAAAAAGATCAACAAGGAAATTCTTAAAGAGGCCAACACAAGAATGGAGGTCCTAACACAAGAATGGAGGTCCTAAAAAAAAACAAAGAAATAATCAACATTTTTCTGGCACATCATGAGAAGAGGAAAGTTGGAATACTTGGTTACAACTGGCAAAATTACAGGAAAGAGAGATTGCAGACGCCAAAGAGTGAAAATACTAGATAGCTTGGTGTTATTGCATGGGAAACAATCAACAACAGAATTGATATGATGGACATGCTCGCCTGCGCCAACCAGTGTGGCACATGATGATTAAACTTTTGTCACTGTCTAACAAACCAATTTAGGTACAAAATATACTATTCCTCCAGCCTTCGCCGAAGTCCATGTGGTGACACCATGGACCATAGTTTGAGAAACACTGTTTTGACACATGACACGAAGAGATGAGGTGCCTTGTAAGGATGTTTGTTCTTGCTGATGTTTGTTACATGCCCGGTCAGAAGACCCGGCCTCCATACAGGAGAGAAATAAGCTTAAGTAGCACATACAGCTGCTTGATTTAATATAATAGTAAAATTGTATTTATATCCTTGGATGTTTTACAACATTCTTGGCTGAAGTAGTGTGGAGTGACCACAAGAGACAGAATTAGAAATGATGTCATAAGGTCAGAAGAATAGGAAGAATTGGATGGAAAGAATAGAAAACAAATGATGAAGTCTTAAAACAAGTAAAAAAAGTAAAAAGAACTACTAAACACAGTTTTAAAAAGACCAATCAGATTTTTACAGAAGGCCAAGCGGCAAGGAATGTGAACGCAGCTAATCTGTCCTTTGTCATATGACAATGAATGTCATATTATTATTAATTATGATGAATATGTTATATTCATCGTAAGCAATTGGACTATCAAAACATGATCTGGATGAAAAAGACAGGTCATTGTGTGCACAGAAGACTAAACTCAGTAGCTCCAGCAGCAAGACGGACTTGGAATATGAGGAAACTGCAACAAGGAACACTTCAGACTGAGCCTCAATGGTTCCTACCACCTGTCCACCATATTGACCGCATGTCAATAGAGTTTTAAATCTCCCTCGATACCCAACAGGGTGTAAAAGGATGAAGAGATAGGCGTGGCACCCTGGAAAGTCAACAATGCAAAGGGTCAAACATGATCTCCGACCAGGGAACACTAATGATGAAGGATTTACGTCGGACTGCAAAGTTTTTTCTATGACAAATTTCCTCTCACGGAAACATGTTTATTCTTAAAGCAATCATTATATGGTGTGCTTTATGTGTTTATGTACAATCTACTCCATCTGTTTGGAAGAACTGATAGCCTTTTGGTCTGCCACGAATGCACTAATTTCGGTTCTGTAAATCAATAATTACTGAGACTGCTTCCTTCATTATGTCATTTACCCACTTTTATTATTACTCTCTTTCGTTCTCTTGACGATTACACCTCTGTAAAAGTCGCTAATTTGGCGTATTAGCAGTGTGTCGTTACTTACATGTAGTGGCCGTTAAACGAGCTAAAACACTGTACTTCAGTAATGCGTTTTTTGAGCTCTGATTCTGTTTTTGCTCTGAGACCTTGATTCCCAGACTGATCTAGCAATATCGCGAGGAAGTAGAACAGGATCTTGATCAGCTTTTGTTCACCTATCCAGCAGTCAGTTATGAGTTTTATTTCAGTTAATGCTCTGTCATAGTTTTGGCCAGACCAGCACAATTAATCTTTAAACCGAATTTTTTTAATAATACATAACTCAACCAATTCATTCACAAGAAAGATAAAACATCACTACCTAGAGTACATACAAGATATAAAGGTTCCTTCCGCACCTTGCTAGGCATTTGGAGAATATGGTGTTAGTAACCATATGTTTCCATGGATTATTTGGTCTGTAACACGCCAGACCCCCTTTACTCCCTAGAAAAATGTCTGGTACCCATTTTTAGAGGCTGGGTGAACTCCGGAGCCTTGTCGATCAAGAAGAAAAATTCGCCACTTCTGGAATCGAACCCGGACCTTTTTGGTCGAGAAGCGAGCAGACTAACCATTCAGCTACTTAAGATCCTAGGTACATATACTTTAAACAGTATATTTTATTTTAAAATGCACTCGAAAGACACATTTGCCCCTCACTAAAAGAATAAATTATTTACAAGGAAATAACTCATAAATAGAGTTGTAAATGATGACGTTAGATGGACATCAAATATTGTGACTGATGGTAGAATTGATTACAATTGGGAGTGAAAATATATATAAATCTCTGACAGGTTATTTTCATAGTTTATTGATTTTGAAGACTCGAATTCACATCTGACTTTTGATATAAATTGTATCTGATAATAATCATCATCTTGTGCCATACCGGTTGACGTGGGCGAACATGTCCTTCCACTATTTTCTATCTACAGTGCATCATACCAATTCTGTTGTTGATCGTTTTCCATGCCATGACACCAAGCTATCTAGTATTTTCTGTCTTTGTCATCCGCGATCTCTCTTTCCTTTTATTTTACCAGTTTAACGAAGTATTTCAACGTTCCTCTTCTCATGATGTGCGTATCTAAAAATACAGGGTTTTAAACTGGTTTAAATGACTCTCTCTGCGATCAAGACTCAATCAGAGTAGGATTCCAGACTCTCTCATGAAGTCAGCTGTCTGTTTAAGTGAATCGATTGCCCCATACAGTTTCTCTTCCAGGGAGGTGGGTGTGGACCACATTGCTCTTCTCAGGTCTGTGTATTGGGGGCAATCCAGTAGAACATGTTTTGTAGTCATATTGTCCAGTGTACAGTGGCATAGTCTGGTTGTACTATTTTGAATTTGGTGAACATGTGATTCCTCATTCTATTGTGGCCAGTGCGTAGGCGAAGTATGATGACTTGATCCCTCCTTAATAGTTGGTGGTATACGTCACTCTCGTTATGCTTTGGGTGTTCTTGTTTCCATTTTTCATGGTACTGGCCTTTGAGGATTGATTTGACTTCATCATAACTGAGCGGATGGTTCTCTTGTTGTAATCTCCCTCCCTCTTTAGCTAATTTGTCTGCGCGTTCGTTCCCGTGTATATTACAGTGTGATGGTATCCACTGAATGATTACTCTCTGGAAGTTATTGCATAGTTGGTCCAGGGTTGTTCTCAAGTCATCTAGATCATTGTTCTTGGGGCTTTTTAGAGCTGACAGTGCATCAGTCAGAGTCACCAATTTATTGTGCATGTTATTTTTGTGTTGAGTAGCCAGTGTTGCAGCATCTCTGATGGCCTCAGTTTCTGCTTTAAAGTTGTTTGAGAATTTTCCAGTAGCTATTGACTTGGTGATCTCGTCCTGGTTATTCAACGTCAAGAACACACCTCCCCCTCCATTTCTGGTGGCATTTGTAGCAGAGCCATCTGTGTATATGTGGGACCAAAAGTCCTGTGGGTAGGTATCGTGTATGTGTTTTTCTGCTACATGTTTTATTTCTATGTCTGACTGGGTGCCTTTTTTCATGATTCCTGTTATATTTTCCTTCCCATGAGGAGACATATTATATAGGCCCAAAGGTTTCGGTATTGTTTGGGAAAGTCCTGGGTCTCCAGTAATTAGCTCATTGGCGATTGCAGCGAAGTTGATCATCTTTAGTCGTACAATTCCTAAACCAGTAATTCTTTGATGCATGGGGTGGCCAAGAAGCCTTCTATATTTCTCCGCTTGTTGCAATACTTTAGTGACCCGTCTGTCATCTAAGGGTTGTAAACCTGTTACTGTTTCTAGAGTCTCGATAGGTGTAGATTTCATAGCACCAGTGATGATACAGGCAACCTGGTTTTGTGGTCTGTAAATGTTGCTAAAAATGACTCGACGTTGCTGGCTTGCCTGTAACTAAAAGAAACAAGTAAATGCTCATTCCCCTGCGTTGACTATTACTGCACCTTCAAATCCATAGTCAACTTTGACTATTACTACTACATCAAATCCATAGTCAACTTTGACTATTACTACTACATCAAATCCATAGTCAAATTTACTATTACTACTACATCAAATCCATAGTCAACTTTGACTATTACTACTACATCAAATCCATAGTCAACTTTGACTATTACTACACCATCAAACCCATAGTCAACTTTGACAATTACTACATCAAACCCATAGTCAACGTTGGCTATTACTGCACCATCAAATCCATAGTCAACTTTGGCTATTACTACACCATCAAATCCATAGTCAACTTTGACTATTACTACACCATCAAATCCATAGTCAACTTTGGCTATTACTACACCATCAAACCCATAGTCAACTTTGGCTATTACTACACCATCAAATCCATAGCCAACTTTGACTATTACTACACCATCAAATCCATAGTCAACTTTGACTATTCTATCTATCTATCTATTGACCTTTCGAGCCGTAACCGGCCCATAGGGCGTAGACCAAGATACACCTTCTCCTATATGAATTTTTGTTCTAGCAGTTTTCTTTTAAAGATATTTTATCAAATCTCGCCATCTGTCTCTGTTCTGTGCAAGCAGTTCTATCTCAATGAGGGAGCCGATTCCTGCTGCTCTTGCCTCTCTCATCAATGTTCTTCTCAGTGTCTCCCTGGGTCTTCCTCTTTTTCTTTTACCTGTTGTTTCCCATATGAGGGCTTGCTTTGCTATTCGATTATTATCTCTTCTCATCACATGTCCAACGTATGACCATCGTCTTTTCTTTATTACTGAAGATATTAGTGGTTGATTGGCGATTTCTCTAATTTCCTCGTTTGTTTTGAATTCGTTCCATTCTATACCAAGTATTTTCCTTAGACATTTATTTTCGAATGCGTTCAATTTTGTTTCTATATCTCTTGTTGTTTTCCAGCTTTCACACGCATACGTAAGGGTTGATAGTACATTTGATTTGAATAGCCTAAGTTTTGTGTTTGTGCTAATGAGTTTTGATTTCCACAACTTTTCAATGCTTCTGAATGACATTGCTGCTTTAGCCAGTCTGATTCTAATTTCTTTGCTCGTATCCCCTTCTCGATCAATGTGACTTCCAAGATAGATAAAGTGATCGATCTCTTCTACTGGTTTGTTTTCCATGTATATTTTGTCACTTGTTGGAATTAAACTTTTCATGACTTTAGTCTTTTCATGATTGACCTCAAGCCCAATTTTGTTGGCTATTGATGATAGTTCATTTGTGTTTTCCTGAATCGTTTTTATCTGACTGCTGATGAGAACTATGTCATCAGCAAAGTCGAGGTCCTCCAAATGGTCTCCTTGTATCCAAGGACTATTACTATACATAAAACCCATAGTCAACTTTGACTATTACTACTATATCAAACCCATAGTCAACTTTGGCTATTACTACACCATCAAATCCATAGTCAACTTTGACTATTACTACACCATCAAATCCATAGTCAACTTTGGCTATTACTACTATATCAAACCCATAGTCAACTTTGACTATTACTACTACATCAAATCCATAGTCAATTTTGACTTGTGAGATAGACAACTTTTACTATTACTGGTTCCCTTTTTACCTTCTATTTAACTATTAAACTGTCTAGTTTTTTTTTATGTAATTGTCTTTTTTGGCCTCTTTCTTTCTATCTTGTAGTTAAACTGTCTGGTGTTTTATGTAATTGTCTCCGCTGGCTCCCTCTTTCTTTCTATTTTATGTTCTTCTTCTTTTCTCTTTTCACTGATATCTAAAAGGTGTCGTGGTTTATATCATTTGTCGTTCTTGATGAGCGGCTCGAATTGTCTGAATTGGTGATTGTCATTTGTTGTTACATTTCTCTGTCACTGCATCTATCCATCTTCTTCTGGGTCTTCCTCTTGGTCTTTTTCCATGCATTCTCGAGAAGAACGCCCTTGGTGGTGATTGGTGAGGATTGATTCTGACCAGGTGGCCAAACCATTTAAGTTGTTGTTGTACAAGAACGCTTGAATTTTTTTTACTGCGGGCATTGAAATTCACGTATAATTTAAATTTGACTTCCATCGAAAATTGCATCGTTCTGCAAGCACAGTCACACACCGGAAGCCGTTCAGAGTATTTTATCTTAAAATGTCTAATATGTCCTGTGATTGTCTTTATTGGCTCTCTGTGTGCTTCTATTTTACTGTTAAAAATGTCTAATATGTCCTGTGATTGTCTTTATTGGCTCTCTGTTTGCTTCTATTTTACTGTTAGAAATGTCTAACATTTCTGGGTTATTATCATTCTTGCGTCCCTCTTTCCTTAATTGTAATGCTAAAACATTTCCTGTGATTTTCTTTCTTCGCTCTCTCTTTCCTTCTATTTTACTGTTAAAATGTTCAATATTTCCTGTTATTGTCTTTCTTGGCACCCTCTTTCCTTCGACACTTGTTGATTGCATACACATTTTGGTCGACTTTGCTGGCTGCATATTCCTAACTGACCGATGATCTATTTCAAACTGTTCTCGTTTGAGAGAACGTGAAGGCGCGCCTCACAGCACCAGAGCTGGAAGTTGTCAGCGACCCACAGCTGATGGCTTGCGCCAGGATCGGTGAACCAGAACTATCCAGACCCTGCTCCACCCCTCCGTGGTGCCTCTAGTAACAGACTAACCTGTCTAGTCTGGCCAAGCGAGTAAGGATCGAAGAGGGAAGACAACCCGGTACTAAAAATGTCATGCTGAAGTCGGATGTGTTGGGCCGAAAGGCGCAAATATCAAAATTATACTGCAAACCACAGCACAACGCAGACACGCCCACTTGACGTCCTATTAAGGGCGGATGATGAAGACGTATACTCCTTTAGTCATGGGGCAACGCAAGCAAGCAAGCAGGCAAACTGTTCACAAGGTCAAGATGACACGCACGTTATCAATATCGTTCATGATATTTTCAATATCTCCATGAGACATATTAGTCACCCTAACACAGACCCACAACTCTTTCATTGTCACGAACTTACACGTTACAGCATATTCACGCCAGTTGTTTTATGAAGTGGTGACTTTTATGTTTTGGTGCTCACACATGCAGGAAGCCATGGTGGCTCAGTCGAACTCGGCCTTGATCATCGACTTCCAGGCTCAAGTATTTTTCTGGGAAAGAAAACAAATAGTACAGCCGTAATACTGACCATATTACCTTCCCATTTTTACAATAGAATACAACGAAACCACACTTAAGCATGTCCACTCTGTGAGCACCCACAAGAAACTGTAGAACATGGCGTGTTTGACTGTTTAAAGCTCACATATAACACAGCAACTAGTCAAAGACCTGATATATATATATATATATATATATATATATATATATATATATATATGTGTGTGTACATATAAAGTAAAAAACATAAAGTACCCCCGTCACGCCAAGTGGCGTATGTTGTTAGTGACCATATATTTTACAGACCTTCGGCACATGATTTTTATGGTAATGTGGTTGGTATTACGCCCGTGCCGCTTCACTTTCCCTGAAAAAAATCAGGTACCCATTAAAAGCTGGGTAAACCCGGAAGCCGTCGGTTGGGATCGAACCCTACCTCTTGTCCTTTATAGTCCAGTTCACTAACCACTGAGCCATCGAGGCTCATATATACATATAGGTAGAGGTAAAGTACGAGACTTGAATCGGCGTCTTAGCACGCGAGTTTTCACCCATATGTGCTCGGCCGCCTATACGGAAGTATTCGGAGACTTCTGGATAGTGTGGCTTCAAGCATAGAAACTCACGATGTTAAACCGTATTTCTCACCTTCCCTGAGTACTATACCATGATAACCATTTCTGCCAGCGGCTGGGTCAACCGCGGGGTTTTTATTTCAACGACGAGTACAGCTCACACTGTTTCCAGCGGGAATCGAACACGGGTATCCGAACATATTATTGTTTATACAGTAAACATAGAATGATATTAAACAGCTAAAACTATAGAGAGATGACACAAGCTACGAGTTTCGGCACAAACATTCCACAGGCTCAAGATAACAAATAATTATACTTTATCTATTGAGCTTTCGAGCCGTAACCGGCCCATAGGGCGTAGACCAAGATACACCTTCTCCTATATGAATTTTTGTTCTAGCAGTTTTCTTTTAAAGATATTTTATCAAATCTCGCCATCTGTCTCTGTTCTGTGCAAGCAGTTCTATCTCATTGAGGGAGCCGATTCCTGCTGCTCTTGCCTCTCTCATCAATGTTCTTCTCAGTGTCTCCCTGGGTCTTCCTCTTTTTCTTTTACCTGTTGTTTCCCATATGAGGGCTTGCTTTGCTATTCGATTATTATCTCTTCTCATCACATGTCCAACGTATGACCATCGTCTTTTCTTTATTACTGAAGATATTAGTGGTTGATTGGCGATTTCTCTAATTTCCTCGTTTGTTTTGAATTCGTTCCATTCTATACCAAGTATTTTCCTTAGACATTTATTTTCGAATGCGTTCAACTTTGTTTCTATATCTCTTGTTGTTTTCCAGCTTTCACACGCAAAAGTAAGGGTTGATAGTACATTTGATTTGAATAGCCTAAGTTTTGTGTTTGTGCTGATGAGTTTTGATTTCCACAACTTTTCAAAGCTTAATTATACTTTATACAAAGTGGAATATCTTGTATGGAGCTACAAGGAAACTCGGAAATACATGCCGATTTCATGACATTGCGTTGGGCCGAACGATGTCAGCTCACGGGCCGCTGAAACCATTACAACTACAATAACAACCCTTTTCTCTTCTCCCCTCCACCTAAAAAAAAACAAAACAAAACAGAAAATTAAAAATAATGTACAGCAGGTGTAAATAAAAATTAAGGGCATTTAACACCATCGATCGTATAGGTCACGTGACGTGACGAGGTTCCTCTTTTCCCGTTTCTCTCATGCAGGAGACAACAGTTATGTATCGTTCCGACCAGTAACAGAGAATCTATTACAATAGTTGCTTCATTAAAATGTGTCTTTTGGTGACTGGGTGGTCTAGAGGTAAGACGTCTGCCTTTGGACAGAAAGGATCCAGGTTCGAATCCAGTCAAAAGCGGTGGGGAATTTTTCACTTCGAATCCGTGGTTCCTCGTTTCTTAACATTTCCCTAGTCTCTGAGTAGTGAGATTCGATGTCTATCCATCTCTGAGTGGTAAGATTCGATGTCTAGCCATCTCTGAGGAGTGAGATTCGATGTCCAGCCCCCTTTAAGTAGTGAGATACCATGTCTAGCACTTTCTAAGTAGTGAGTTTCGATGTCCAGTCCTCTCTGAGTTGTGAGATTCGATGTCTAGCCCTCTCTGAGTAGTAAGATTCGATGTCTAGCCCTCTCTGAGGAGTGAGATTCGATGTCCAGCCCCCTTTAAGTAGTGAGATACCATGCCTAGCCCTTTCTGTGTAGTAAGATTTAATGTCCAGTCCTCTCTGAATAGTGAGATTCGGTGTCTAGCCCTCCCGGATAACGACACGATGTTCCTGTGTACTCGCTCACGTTAATACCCTTGGCAGTTAAAAGTCGAAAAGTGTAGACCAAAATGGTCGCTGCTCGCGCAGAAATTGGCGCCGAAGATGGATGAGAAGGACATAATGGCGCATATATCACGGCTTTACCGTAAACTAGGGACACGACGCATACACGCCCAATAAAAATGGGTTAACACTTGGAAGAAGAAACAAGTCTTTGAAATCCACTTGAAGAATAACAGTAGCAACATTAGTCTCCTGTTTTTATGTTAGAACTTCCTGTATAGTAACTCCGCTTTTCTCTGCAATTATACTGTATCCATCGCAGATGAATCCCAGTCCGCCTTCTTGCTTCTACACACATATCCGTTCTTGAAAGTTAAACTCAACAGATTTTACAGCTTTTTTTTTTTTACATTTGCGTGCTTGCGTTTACCCAAAGACTTAGAGAATAGTTAGACCACGTCGTTATCCGCACTTAAAAGATCAGAGACTAATCAACCAACAGAGAACTGGAGTCGTCTGTCGCTGGACACTGCGAGACTTGCTGCGGAGGGGGTCTGAGCACCTATGGGCATGTTCGGGGTGCAATGATGATAACCCACAAATAACTCAATAACTTAAAAGGAGGACGCTAAGTCTTAAATTTTCATCCCAACGTTGTGCTACCAATACCACTCCTGGACCCCAGATACAAGAAAAATAAGAAAAACAACCTCTACTGCAATTAAATGTGTTAGACGAATGACAGGAAACAGCCTGAGAGATAAGATCTGAAATGAAAAATTGAGAAAAAAAGCTAGCAATAACCCCCGCCAAGGAACATATAAAGAAACAACAGATAAAATAGTTTAGCCACGTGACAAGGCAGAAATATCAAGAAACAACACAACGAGCATTTAATAAATGTTGCGAGAACACCAAACCAAAGGGCCGACCACGAAAAAAGTGGATTGAAGGAATATTCGAAACACTAGGAAACATAACAGCAGGAAAGACGAACAGAAAAGGAAAAAAAACCGCAAATTGTATCTCCCTCGACTCGAGAGGCAAATGAGGAAGGAAAGAAGAATATGAAAGGACGCTAAGTGGGCGTGTTTGTGTTGTGTTATGCAGTAGAGTAATTATATTTGGTCCTTTAACACGTGACTTCAACACGGGATTTTTGAGTACCGGTTTGCCCTCACTCTCGATCCCTACTTATGTGGTCACATTAGACAGATTAGTCTCATTTTAAGGGCACCGGGGAGAGGTGGAGTAGGGTCTGGATAATTCTGGGTCACCGATCCTGGCGTAAACCATCAGCTATGAGTCGTTGAAAACGTTCAGCTCTGTTGCTGTTGGGCACCTCTGCGCTTCCCTCCCTGCTACCTTTCCCCATAATTTTGTTCACATTTCGCCAAGATTACTTACCTTTCTGCCGCGATAGCTCAGTAGTTAGTGAACTGCACAACAAAGGACAAGAGGTAGGGTTCTATCCCAACCGACGGCTTCCGGTTCACCCAGCCTTTAATGGGTACCGGATTTTTTTTTCTGGGAAAGTAAAGCGGCACGGGCGTAATACCGACCACATTTCCCCAAAAATAATGTGCCGAGGGTCTGTAAAATTTATGGTCACTAACACCATATTCCCTACACGCCATTTGGCGTGACGGGGGCACTTTACTTCTATCCGGCCTATGTGGTCATTCTTTTTTTCGTTACCGGCTGACAGACAAGTCATTCGAGCTAAGTGTTAATATTTTATATATATATATATATATATATATATATATATATATATATATATATATATATATATATATATATATATATATATTCTCCTATTCTTTCTATTTACTCATCCTACCTCCCCTCATGTAGCTTTCGTCTTCTTTTTTCATTTTTCTACATCATACTTCCCTCTTTTCTGTCCACCTCTTCTTTCTTATGATCATGTAGTTATAGATAATTGTGTTTCATCGTTTGTTTCGTTGTCCCTGTACTCTGAAGAAGGCCTCAGGCCGAAACGTCAGTATTGTGTTGTGTTCCTCCCTTGTACAGCTGTCTTTACACCTTGGAGTGTTTAACACTCCCCACCACTGGTCCCTTATATGGTTGAGGCTTGACTCGCCTGAGAAATAAAGTGTTGGAATGAATGTCCTGGGCTAAATGCTTCATTAAGGTGACATCACAATCTAACAGAAAGGTGCTCATTCCTTGGAATTCCTCCAAGGTGTTAGAGTGTATAGTCTCTACTTCGAGATGATTAAACCAATAACAGAAACTGCTCTTGTAGCCATCACCAGTACCATTACTGGACAAGCTGCATGAAGATATCACTAGGCTTGATCCGTCCAATGTTCTATTTATGCACATTTAGACTGGTAGTGGCGAGATACAATGTGGGTCATGTGAAAGGTCAGGCTCTTGATAACGATCGTTGGACACAAGAGTCTAGAATTTATGCCGCCTTTGGCTCGAAAGACAGACAGACAGACACAGACAGACAGACAGACTGACGGACGGACGGACGGACGGACGGACGGACGGACGGACGGACGGACGGACAGACAGACAGATATCTCTCTATCACTTAATATTGAAGACATCACTTTCTTGACAGACAGACAGACAGACAGACAGACAGATAGACAGACAGACAGACAGACAGACAGATAGATATATATATAGATAGATAGATAGATAGATAGATAGATAGATAGATAGATAGATAGATAGATAGATAGATAGATAGATAGATAGATAGATAGATAGATAGATAGATAGATAGATAGATGGATGGATGGATGGATGGATGGATGGATGGATGGATAGATAGATATAGATAGATAGATAGATAGATAGATAGATAGATAGATAGATAGATAGATAGATAGATAGATAGATAGATAGATAGATAGATAGATAGATAGATAGATAGATAGATAGATAGATAGATTGATAGATTGCGACCAATGGCGGCTGTTAGTAAATTGTCGCTGGCCGTCAATAGCTCGCATAACTGAAGACGACACAAACTTTTTGAGTGATCCGGATTCCCCTTTCAATTCGCTAGCCTTAGAAAAGCTATATCCCGTGTGTTTCCGGGGCCTCATTACGAGGGAGGTAAAGAATAGTGACACTGTGACCTTCCAGGCATGTTGTGAGAGGCGACTAAGGAGATTGATCGATGGCTTGACAAGCGGTCATTGTAAAACGTATTGTTGTGGAAACAGCGCCATAGATTTTAGGGCAGTGATCTCTGCAACGACCACCGAAATGAAATGTGTCAGAAGAAGGACATGAAACAGCTTAAGGGACAGAGTAAGAAACACCGACCTGAGGAAGAAACTCGAAATTGAACCAGCCATCGAATACATAAAGAAACAACAGATAAATTTGTTCGGCCACATAACAAGACAAAAAGAACTAACACTGACTCAAAGAGCCACAAACAAACGCTACGAAAATGCGAGATTAAGAGGAAGATCGAGAAAGAGATGGATAAAGGGAATACTAGAGTCACTAGGAGGGATAACACCAGAAGTGGCCAACAGAAGAGCAAAGAATCTCAGATTGTATCTCCCTTCGACGCCAACGACAATGGAGGAAGGATTGAAGAAGAAGAGGAAGAAGATCTCTGTAATATGTGCCATTTTGGCACGCAAGGTTTCTGTGTTTGAGATTGTGGTTCTGCCCTATCAGTCTTCGGCTCGAAAGATAGATAGATAGATAGATAGATAGATAGATAGATAGATAGATAGATAGATAGATAGATAGATAGATAGATAGATAGATAGATAGATAGATAGATAGATAGATAGATAGATAGATAGATAGATAGATAGATAGATAGATAGATAGATAGATAGATAGATAGATAGATAGATAGATAGATAGATAGATAGATAGATAGATAGATAGATAGATAGATAGATAGATAGATAGATAGATAGATAGATAGATAGATAGATAGATAGATAGATAGATAGATAGATAGATAGATAGATAGATAGATAGATAGATAGATAGATAGATAGATAGATAGATAGATAGATAGATAGATAGATAGATAGATAGATAGATAGATAGATAGATAGATAGATAGATAGATAGATAGATAGATAGATAGATAGATAGATAGATAGATAGATAGATAGATAGATAGATAGATAGATAGATAGATAGATAGATAGATAGATAGATAGATAGATAGATAGATAGATAGATAGATAGATAGAAAAGCTATAGGTAACTGTGTCTATAGTCCGTTCAGATTCGTTTGCCTAGACATTAATTTATTTTTTTCAAAAACTTATTGTTCATTTGCATTGATCTTTTGAAGTTAGGTTTAGAATACTAATGTCGCTATAAAAATATTTTTTTATCAAAGAAATGTGATTCAGTTTCAAAGATGCCTTATTTAACCTATATTTAAAAAAAAGTTAATCGATATTATAAACACCGGCGGGATTATGTAGATGCTTACATCTCACAGCTGATTCTTTAACATATAGGCATGACCTTCACGGCTGAATGCGCACCGTCCTAAAATAGTTATGTTTCCACTATAAATTTTTATAAAGAAATGTTACATATGAAATTTCCCGTTTAGCACAAAATGACATTTTAGCCGAAACCGGAAATTATATGACGTCAAAATCACGGCCGTAGACTCGAGTTCGAGTCATAATTCAGAGGCAAATCTCAATATTTACAGAAAGGAGGCGGCACTATCCATATTATCTTCTGCAAGTCTATGTGAGAATGAATATAAAGGCAAAATATTTTACTGAGCATAACATTGCTATAAAGATTTATCAATACTTCTGCATAGAGCGTAAAAAGGGACATCTTTATTGTTCTTTATCAAACCCTGAGAAGAGAACAATGCATATTTTAAGTTTGTGTAAACGTTCATTTGATCGAATAGTTAAAGGAAGCGGATATTTATTGCCAACAAATGCAAGAAAGCAAGGAAGGAAAGAAACGTTAGACAGTTTTGATAAGGACCTAGTAAAAAGAGAAATCTGTCGAATGTTTGATATAAACGAAGAAGTGACACTTAGAAAGTTGAAGCTTTGGCTGAAAACTAACAACGACATTGAAATATCAAAAACTTCATTATGGAAAATATTAAGAAGTGCAGGCTTCACCTTTAGAAAGTATGCTGGTGGAAAAAAACATTATTTGTGAGAAGCCACATCTAGTAGCTCTTAGAAGCAAGTATTTACGTGAAGTGAAGGAAATGCGCGAAAATGATTATGCTATTGTTTATTTAGATGAAACTTGGATCAACGCTCATCATACAAATGAAAAGGAATGGCAGTTAGCAGATGGAAGTATTAAAAGATCAGTACAAGCAGTAAAGGGCAACCTTTGATAGTTGCACATGCAGGTAGCAGACATAATGGGTTGTTGCAGAATGCTCATCTCGTTTTCATTTCAAAATCCATAGACAATAGAGACTACCACTCCGAAATGAATGGGCACATATTTAAAGACTGGATCGAGAAAAGTATCCTTCCAATATTAGATCGACCTTCTTGTCTGATAATGTACAATGCTTCATACCATAACGTAGTTAACGTAGAAGATAGAATCCCAACATCATCAAGTACAAAAGATGCAATCAAAACGTGGCTCATAAAAGAACACATACAAGTTAACGACAGCTACTTGAAACCCGAATTGTTTAGCCTTGTAAAACAGACACAACGTACAAAGATATTTAAAATAGACAAGTTAATTCAAGAACATGGCCATAGATGTTTGAGACTACCTCCATATCATGCGCACTTAAATCCTATAGAACTAGTTTGGGCAAAAGTTAAAGGACACGTAGCATATACAAATAAAACTTTCAAATTATGCGATGTTGAGACACTTACAAATCAGGCTCTATCAAATATAAATAAAGACTACTGGGTAAAATGTGAGGATCATGTGTTACGACAAGAAGAGGAATATTGGAAAAGGATGGTTTGTTGTTTGTTCAGCCGAAAGCAGTAATCGACCTATTTGACTCGTCTGATTCTGAATGATCATTACTCTGATTAAGTCTACAGATAAATAGTTTGATTTGCAAAATTTCCTAGTTGATTTGTTAAACAGTTTATTGTTCAAGACCACCCAAGCAATCAAAAATATGTTATAAGCAAACCAACAACCATTACTTTGAATGGAAGCCTGCTTGAGTCAGTACAGAAGTTCAGCTATCTTGGATCCACTATTACAGCCACACTTTCCTTAGATGAGGAACTAAATGTACGTATTTGAAAGGCAGCGACAACATTTGGGAAACTCACACCAAGAGCATGGAACTATATCAAATTGACTCTACGAACAAAAGTTCTATATATAATTTAAAATCTGTATACTTGCCACCAAGTAAAATTTTATGGACACGCCTATGGGTCATCGTTGCACTAGATTACTGTAAAAATTTTGATTAGGGTCAAAATAATAGTTACATGGGCAAAGATCAAAGGAATTCGCCGCTTTAAGAAAACCGTTATAGCTAGACATCGAGTAACACATATGTTCTCGTGACATGGACATTTTAACACCGTTTGCCAAAAATCATGTGAAATCATCAAGAACTTTTTGAATTATAAATCATAACATCTCGGCAAACGAATCTGAACGGACTATAAAAGGGTACACATAGGATACCAAGGGCTGGTAATAGAGGAAATCTATTAAAATGATGAAATCCCGAATTGTCTCGCCTGATGACCCACTTACCCACATTTCTCCGCGCATGCGCATCGATCACGTTCACGGCACAATATACTCGCACGCGCGTTGCTCCAGTTAACAGCACGCGCAGCGGCCTCACTCTGGACCAAGCACCTCCCCCTCCCCACTTCCGCCGCCGCCATTGATCGGACCAGACGTCGCCGGGCAAGATGGCCGTTGTTGGTCACCACTGACAAGATGCGGCGGATTTTGTGCACAATTCGGAGATTTTTACATTTATCCACCTCAAAATTTAGCCAGTAAATACAAAACGCCGACAAGAAGCAAGAACCGTCGGGCTAGATCCGATCGGCCGCAGGCTTTTCTGCAAATAATGGCCGATAACGGGGACATTGGGACTAGCCCGAGCTCTGCGGCCGATGAAGATGAAAACAGGCACGGACATGGCCATTTTTTTGTGAAGAAAACCTTCCATAAGCCAACGTATTGTCACCATTGCACGGATATTCTGTGGGGATTAATCGGTGTTGGTTATGTGTGTGAAGGTGAGTGTTTATATGCATAAAGTCTACTGGATTAGCCTGACCAGTCTGTTGTTGCCCTGTCTCTTCCTCCATTAATTTATTCTCTGCTCTCTCCCCCATCCCCCTTTTCCCCACACTGTGATTTTAATAATATAATGCCAGCTTTGTCTCCATGTTTTTTTCCCCCCGTTTTATTCTATTGAAGATTCATTCATATAATCTTTAGGTTATGCTAAATCATATTTGTTATTAAATTGAGGATGATGTCGTGCCTTCTGTTTAATTAACTTATTCTCAGCTTTCCCCCCACTCTCCCCCCCACTTCATTCATTTGAATAATATTATAACGCCAGGTTTGTCTCCATGTTTCTGCATATTTTATTGTAGTTTCATTTAAAATAATCTCCAGAATGGATTATATAGCATTTATTATTAATTAAAGGCATTGTAATTGTGGATGATCAGTGCAGAGACATGTTTTATTTATTTATTTGTAAATTTGGCATGACAAGATCCCCCACTACTACCAAGTTAACCAAGCAGAAGCTGCTGATTTCACTCTCTTGAGATCAGAGTGAAGTCTTGGTTTTACAGGGCACAGGGGCAGAGTTTCTGGTGCCAATATCGTTTCATATGAGATTTATCATTTTAGTTCACATGTAAAGCTATACTTGAGGCATAATTTGTTGAAACAACAGTTTTTTCAGTTGAAAATAGAAAACTAAGGCCTTTTGACTTTTGGAATAGAAAAGAGAAAATAAATTAATTGAATTGATATTTTGTATTTGTAATGATGTTTTTGTTTGTATTTGTTAAATATTATATTATCGTTTTATGATGTTTTTTTATAGGCATAAACATTTTTTTCTTAATTCTTTCAGTTACAGTCAGTGAGTGAGAAAATTGTATATTGCTTTCTTATCCTCCTTAAGTGTAAGTGTAACTATACAGTACAGATATTACTAAGCACACAACCTATTTCTGTACTCGCACACACCCTCTCTCTCTCTCTTTTATAGCATGATTTTTTAAATTACTCTTGATTAGTTGAATACTAGTATAAGATCTGATATTAGGGTTGAAGCTCACACTTTGAGCTAATCAGGTTCTAGAGCAAGTTTAATGTTGGATCATCATCTTATATGTTATATTTAGTTTCTTATAAATACAATAAAGTAAAGCTCCTTCTGTTGGTTTTATCAGCCCCCCTCCCCCCATTCTGCAAATTGCAATTTTGATCTGCCTAGCCTTAAAAAGACTTTAAAGGAACACATGTTTTATTGAGTTGTATAGAGACAAAGAGGAAGACCAAAAGATTCTTGGAGAAGACAGGTGGAAGCAGGGGTGAAAAAAGGGGGGGAGTGTAGATCTGCGATATTTTTTCTTTTTAAATGTAGCTAGCACTTATCAAGTTGTGTATTTTGAACCTTGTAATGATATCCATCACATCTGTTTTCAACATTCATTGCTTTGAATTTCTTTTTCTACCATTGACTTTCATGTAAGACTGTTTTCCTAGGATTTTGCTTTATTATTTTGTGTTTCATGGGCATGCTTTTGATGTATGAGTTTATGTATTTGAGCTTAATGTCTGATGGTACTAGATCTCAGTTGTTATTGTTATGGATCCAGCGACTTGTGAGCTGACACCCTTTGGCCCAATGCCATATTATAATATATGGGTATTTATGAGTTCTCTTGTTGTTCCAAGATCTCATTATTTGAGGCAGTAACACAGTTATTTATGGTTAGTAAATCTTATTTCATTTTCTTCATTGTAGTTTTTTTTTGTGTCATTCAGAAGCAAAATCACAATATTAACAGCAAGGAAATGCACTGGCCTTTCATCTTCAGATGCTGTTGCCTTGTACAGTGACATCTAATACTTTACCTCATATGTAATGAGACATCTTTTACTACTTCATGCATACATATTCACAAGCCATTTCTATTTTACTATGTCTATTTGTTTACAGTATATACAGTACGTAATTTCAGAAAACTGAACATTTTCACATGTGCTGCTGGTAGAAATTTCTGTAGATAAGATTGTAGAACATGGTGCCATATGTAGATGTGCCAGACATCGATCTGGCATAACAAACACACACACTCCCTGCTAAACATATGCTCCATGTTATTAGATAACATCTGAGATGAACTAGATAGATGGTCTACTAAAGGAACTAAAACAGAAGGGCAGTAAATCAAATGGTGAACAAATGAAAAGAACAAAAGATTATCTAATGATGCATCTACAGCTTGCTTGTATCAGTTTTGGTGTTAGGACATTGCTGCTACTAATTGCTCAATCTGCTCAGCAAGGTTTCTGAGAACTGCAAGTTATGAGGGGGAGGGAATAATAAAATGTTTCTATATAAAAACATTAACACCACAAGTCAAACTCCTTTGTTTATAAGCAAATAAATTATTTAAACTAGGAGAAGAGACTCCTTAGACATCAGCACAGGTAGTTTTTGCACATTTGAAAAAAAAAATCCTTAGAAGAAATTGCCAACATGGATGTTTGACTCCTGCCAAACTACTGTCACTGTTCAAATAACAAATGGGAGAATAACAAAGCCAGATTTACACCATTTAAAACAGCTGAAAAGAAAGTCTGATATTCCAGTAAGAGCATAGCATGTCCTTGTGAATCAACTTGTAAACAGATAAAACCACTCACTCAAACCAAATTACAGGCATTGTAACCATCATGTGGAAACAGTGAGACACGTCTTACTACAATGCCACAGCCTAACAGATCTCCAGTTCCAATTTCTTCCAACACAACCAACCATTGACATCACACTCTACTCACTACGGAAACAGTTGAAGTAAAAACATACATATCTGTACAAGAGGCTGTAAAGCACACCCGGCTCATCACAACTGTAAGGGATTTGGTCAGATCAAACCCCAACACCATCTCCAATGGCAAGTCAAGAAACACATCCATTTGTAAAAATGAATCAATTCAGAGGAAGAGGTATGTTTACAGCACTCGGAAAAAATGACAAATAATCAACAGAAAAAATGTGGACCAAAGCAGGATCGAACCCGTACTCAGTGGCACAGTGCCTTGCCACGAAAAGCCAAACACTAGGGAACACTGCCACTCAGCTAACTAAAAAATTAGCTATCGTGGACAATGTCTTTTCGCGCAGGTGTTCTTATAACTATAGCATACGGCTGCGATCACAGCTCGGAAATACAAGTTTATCCCGGATAGGGTAGGGCTGAATACTTGCGTTGCAGGCAAACATTTAGGATGAATAGTAGGTTCCAGTGGTTTAGACTGGAGACAAATAATAATGAATGAATATTATTATAGAGGAGTTTCCCTCTATAATAATATTCATTTATTATTATTTGTCTCCACATCCATTTGTAGCAGGGCTTGTAAACTTTCTCTGAATTTGCTTAAAAAAAGAATGACAAAAGTGGGATCTGTATTGGCACTAGAAAACAAGTACAGAATATATCATTACAATAAAAATAATGAAAAAAAAATTGTACACTCAAAACTGTAAGAGATTAATTTAAAAAAAAAAAAAACAATCAAAGAATGACACATATTAAACAGCTTAAGTCAAAGATGGGGTATGATTATGATTCTCATGTGGTTGCAAAAGTGTGTGCATGATCTAACCCCATTTGAAATGATAAATTTGTAATGTTGGTTATAGGTGAAATATGAACATGGTTAAAAGAGAAAACTGCCAACAGTTGAGATGTCATTCCTCATCATCTTGTGCTGGCTCTACATCAAAGGATTGCAAACTGCTAGAATGAAATTTTGATAAGAGAAAGAGTATCTGGGTCTATACTGTATGGGCCGGCTACGGCTCAAAAGTAAAAAGGTCAATAGATAGATAGATGTCATTTACCTTCTGTTTTCCCTTCCAGGTGTCTTTCATTAAATTATTGTGTTTATGTGTCCTAAAAAAATTCATTTTGTTAAATTATATTAAATAGTTCTTTGTTCATTATCAAATTTGCTTCAAACCCATATTTTATTATTTTTTATTATTTCTTTTTGCGACTCAATTTATTTACAGAAAGAGCAACACATGGAGTAAGTTTTATCATCGACCCAGAACACGCAAAGAACATTCTAGAAATAAAATACCATTCAGAAAGAATTATCACAATTAAACTACAAGAAGACGATCTAAAAACAAACTACATTCAAATCTGTGCACCACGCAACAATAATGAAAGAGACAGCGAAGAATTCTACAACACACTGAGTGAAATCATTAACAATATTGACGAAAGCGACGACATGTTAGTGATGGGAGATTTTAATGGAAGGCTTGGGAAACGCAACAGTGAGAACAGTGATATCTTAGGTTTGACGATAAAACAGCTGAAATAAACGAAAAGAGAAGCAGACTGCTGGATCTATGCAATCAAAATGATTTATTTATCACCAACACATTCTTCAAGCACAGAGAGTCACAAGTATACACCTGGTACAAATGGAATGACACAACATGCAGCAGCCAAATAGATTTTATACTAACAAGAAAACAGAACAAGAAAAGATTAACCGACAGTAGCGCAATCCTACATATTACAGACAACACGGATCACAAGGTGGTTATGATCACACTAAGAAAGCCAAAAATAAAGAGAATATACGAAAACAAACAAAAGAAGCAAAAAGAACAGACAATAAAAATAAAAAAATTAAAAGATCAAGAAACAAGGAAAACCCTAGTAGAAAAACTAACAGAGGAATTCAAGAAACTCCCTAACAAAGTATGCACAGTAGAAAAAGAGTGGAAACAATTTAAGGAAACAGTAACCAACATCTCTAAAACAGTTTGTGGAACGAAGCTAAGAACAAGAGAAGGGAAAAGAGCACCCCATGGTGGAACGAAACAATGAGAGAAGCAATTAAAGAAAAGAAGAAACTGTTTACAAATTGGAGGGAGAACAAGAACCAAGAAAAATATGAAAAATATACCTTAGTTCGAAAAAGAGTTAAAATGTTGATCAAAGAAGCTAAGCAAAAAAATTGGACATAATTCGGACAAAACATGAGCAGGGACTTCAAGACAGCCACAAGAGACTTCTACAAAGCAGTAAAAGCCACAAGAGCGAGAAAAGAAACCATGATCCTACCGAGCTGATAAATGGCAAAGACAGACAACCAATATCAAATAACCAATGTATGCAACAGAGATGGAAAGAATATTTTGAAGACCTGTTAAACATACCAACTACCAATAAGACAACAAAAACCATGCTAGAACTCACAAATACTAAACCCAACATCATGAAAGAGGAAATCGAAGAAGTAATCAAATATGCACCAAGAAATAAAGCACTGGGGATAGATAACATACCAATAGAAATAATCACAGCAGCAGGAGAAACAGGAATGCAAATCGCTGCACAGAATATTTAATGCAGCATGGCACCAACAACAAGCTCCAGAAGACTGGCAACAGGCAATCATCATACCAATATGGAAAAAGAAAGGTGGCAAAAGAGACTGCAATCAATATAGAGGTATATCTCTTCTCAGCCATGTAGGAAAGCTATACGCCAAAATCTTGGAAAAAAGGCTGAGACCAATAATAGAACTACAGTTAATCGATTCTCAAATGGGGTTCCGAAAAAACAGAGGATGTACCGACGCACTATTCACATTAAAACAGCTTGTAGAAAAAAACGACAGAACACAATCAAAACTTATACATAGCCTTCATTGACCAGGAAAAAGCATTCGACAGAGTAAACAGAGAACAACTGTGGGAGATACTAACAACATACGGAGTAAGCCAACATCTAACCAACCTTATTAAAAGTCTCTACGCCAACAGCAGCCTGCAGGGTCAGAACAGCAGCAGGCTACACATACCACTTCGAAGTTAGATCAGGTGCAAGACAGGGGTGCGTACTATCCCCCCTACTGTTTATTAAATACATGGACCATATATGCAAGCTAGCCAACCCATCAGAGACATAGGAGATCAACGAGCTTTTATTTGCAGACGATCAGGCACTAATACATGAAACAATAGAAGACCTACAAGAACACTTAAACAAACTCAACATCCCAAGCACAAAATACAATATGAAAATCATCAACAAAACAGAAGTCATGAATGTCGCCAAAAATAAACAGAACATCAACATAACTATAGAAGGCAGACAACTAAAACAAGTAGAGGAATTCAAATACCTAGGAAGTCTAATGACAAACGATAATTCTCAAACAGCAGAGATAGAATCAAAATGCAACAAAGCTTGTCAAATCATCGGACAGTTATCACCACTATTGTCCAACAAGGAAATAACTCTGGAGGCAAAACGAGCACTATACAATACAATCTTCATCCCAACGTTGTGCTACCAATGCCAGACCTGGACTCTAGATGCAAGAACAATAAGAAAAATAACCTCTACATAGATGAAATATGTTAGACGAATGACAGGAAACAGTCTGAGAGATAAGATCAGAAATGAAGAACTGAGAAAAAAGCTAGGAATAGCCCCCCGCCATAGAATATATAAGGAAACAACAGATAAAATAGTTTGGCCATGTGACAAGGCAGAAAAAACAAAACACAACACAATGAGCCTTCAACAAACGTTGTGAGAACACCAGACCCAAGGGTCGACCACGAAAAAGATGGGTCGATGGAATATTAGAAGCACTAGGAAACATAACAGCTCCAGAAGCGAACAGAAGAGGAAAAGGCAGCAAATTATATCTCCCCTTGACGCAGAAAGGCAGATGAGGAAGGAAAGAAGAATTTTATTTACATAAAACAAAAAATAAATTCACATTTCAAGTGCTTACATTTTCTGTTTTGTTTTCTTATTTAGTGTATATATATTTTTGCATCTTAAAGCGTTGTTAAGTAGATATTAACACTTTATTATTCTCAATTTTAGGTATCACCGTAAAATAATTTGATCCTGACTAATAGGGAATCATTCTGTAGAGTACTTTTTGTTAATCATATCTTTGCACTTATTACCTTATATCGTTTTTGTTTATACTTTTCTTTATAATCAATAAAGTGTCAACACTTCTCTTTACACAATTTTCTTGTGTGTACACTTTCCCGTTGTCTTATTTCTTTGTTATGCTTAAACTTTTATGTACATTCATTTACTTGTTGCCTACACTTTCCTGTAGACTCATTTACTTGTTGTTTACATTCTTTTCATTGTTGTATCAATGCTTTTCTTTACAATAATTTTCTGACTGTGCTTACACTTTGAAGTAATTTCCATCCTGCGTCTATTATTTTCTTCATGACTGTCAGAATAATTTGCTTTAAGTTGTTTTTTTCTTTTTATGTTTGTGAAAGATTTAGAAAGAGTAAAAAGTCAGATGGAGCCAAACTGGAGAATAGGATTGATGTGAAAGTCTTTCAGTTTTCAAATCATTGGCTTTAGCTGTACAAGTTGAGCTGCATGAGAGGGTGCATTAACTTGAAGCAAATTAAGTTTTTAAATGTGTGCAGCAGAGGCGAACAGAAGAGCAAAAGACCGCAAGTTATATCTCCCCTCGATGCTGAAAGGCAGATGAGGAAGGAAAGAAGAAGACAAAATCATCAGGTGAACGTAAGCAAGCAATCCCCCTATGGATTGCTATGTTTTTCTGGCAATGTAACATCAAGAATGTTATCTGAGTTCTGACCTCTGATGTCTCCATTGTTCTGACAATTTTTGAGGTGGTACTCAGTTCAGTGGAGTTTACCATGCACCATTGTTGGAAAACTTTTTAGGAATGTGAAATAAATGCACACTTCACAATTTCTGTGCATGTAGGAAAAATATGCCTTGTTTCAACTTTCTCCTGTTATTTCTTCAAAGTCAGGGTAAAGATCTATAGTGAGTCCTTTGTATCTGGCTACATGTCACAGTCTAGTTGTGAAATTGCTATTCCCCGTTTGATGTATGTTTTACTTCTGATGTGTGGATGAACTGTGAACTCTACTGATATTTAAGTGGAATATGATTTATTCTTCTTTGTGTTGTGTGTTCACGGTTTGATAGGCAAGCACATGGTTCGGCAAAAATGTTGCAGTCAACCGGGTATGTTCAATCCGAATGTGAAAAATCTGTGATGGTGGATGGGGCGGAAGAATCAGAAATGATCAATGGCTCAGAAAGCGAAAACAGCAAAGTTTGTGGTACACATGAGGCATATTTAGAACACGGAAGACGAATATGGCAGACCACCGTGAAAGAGATTGGAGCCTCATCACTAACACTCCAAAGAAAACCATGGAAAGAAATTCTAACGATTGTTTTAAGAATGAAAAAAGAAATAACAGCAGGGCTGAAACTAAGAATGGCAAAATGTTACATCTTCTCAATATTCCTGTATGGTGCATAAACATGGACATTAGACAAGAAAACAAAACAGAAAATTGAAGCCTTTGAAATGTGGATTTACAGCAGAAGAATAGGTAGAATTGGATGGAAAGAAAAGAAAACAAATGAGGAAGTTTTGAAACAGCTACAAATAAAAAGAGAACTACTAAATACAATTAAGACAAAACAAATGAAATTTTTGGGGACACGTTAAAAGACACAACAGTCTACTAAAAGTAATATTGGAAGGGAAAATACAAGGTAATAGAAGCAGAGACAGACCAAGACTGACATGGGCGAGTAACATCAAAGATGGACAAGTCAATTTATGACAACCTGCACCATCAAAGCAAGAAATAGAGTGGAATGGCGATCCATGGTAGCCAACCTTCGTTGCCGAGACGGCACTTGATGATGATGATGACATGTCACAGTTTATTTTCTCTGGCATAGTATAAAGAATGGTCAGTCATTGCACTAAAACTCAATATATATATATATATATTAAATATTTACATTGTTGACAACACATTTTCTGTTTTGATAACCGCAACTATTATTTAAATTCACTATGTAATTGTCCAATCACTTTAAATCTCACTGTCTTACCCCATTATGTTAACACATTTTCTCTTTTAATCTCATTTCTTTAGCATACTCTGTGTGTGTACTTGTCTCCTCAAAACCTAACTCAGTTACCACTCTCTGTCTCCACATATCACTTTGACTGTATTATTCTTCTGCACCCTCTATTTGGAGCCTGAGAAGGGGTTAGTGTGCTCGCTTCCTGATCAATTACCACTCTCTGTCTCCACATATCACTTTGACTGTATTATTCTTTAGCACCCCCTATTTGGAGCCCCAGAAGGGGTTAGTGTGCTCGCTTCCTATCAGTTACCACTCTCTGTCTCCACATATCACTTTGACTGTATTATTCTTCTGCACCCTCTATTTGGAGCCTGAGAAGGGGTTAGTGTGCTCGCTTCCTGATCAGTTACCACTCTCTGTCTCCACATTTCACTTTGACTGTATTATTCTTTTGGAGCCTCAGAAGGGGTTAGTGTGCTCGCTTCCTGATCAGTTACCACTCTCTGTCTCCACATATCACTTTGTATTATTCTTCTGCACCCTCTATTTGGAGCCTCAGAAGGGGTTAGTGTGCTCGCTTCCTGATCAGTTACCACTCTCTGTCTCCACATTTCACTTTGACTGTATTATTCTTTTGGAGCCTCAGAAGGGGTTAGTGTGCTCACTTCCTGATCACTTACCACTCTCTGTCTCCACATATCACTTTGTATTATTCTTCTGCACCCTCTATTTGGAGACTGAGAAGGGGTTAGTGTGCTCGCTTTCTGATCACTTACCACTCTCTGTCTCCATATATCACTTTGACTGTATTATTCTTCTGCACCCTCTATTTGGAGCCTATGAAGGGGTTAGTGTGCTCACTTCCTGATCACTTACCACTCTCTGTCTCCACATATCACTTTGTATTATTCTTCTGCACCCTCTATTTGGAGCCTATGAAGGGGTTAGTGTGCTCGCTTCCTGATCAGTTACCACTCTCTGTCTCCATATATCACTTTGACTGTATTATTCTTCTGCACCCCCTATTTGGAGCCTGAGAAGGGGTTAGTGTGCTCGCTTCCTGATCACTTACCACTCTCTGTCTCCACATATCACTTTGACTGTATTATTCTTCTGCACCCCCTATTTGGAGCCTATGAAGGGGTTAGTGTGCACGCTTCCTGATCAGTTACCACTCTCTGTCTCCACATATCACTTTGTATTATTCTTCTGCACCCCCTATTTGGAGCCTGAGAAGGGGTTAGTGTGCTCGCTTCCTGATCAGTTACCACTCTCTGTCTCCATATATCACTTTGACTGTATTATTCTTCTGCACCCCCTATTTGGAGCCTATGAAGGGTTAGTGTGCACGCTTCCTGATCAGTTACCACTCTCTGTCTCCACATATCACTTTGTATTATTCTTCTGCACCCTCTATTTGGAGACTGAGAAAGGGTTAGTGTGCTCGCTTCCTGATCAGTTACCACTCTCTGCCTCCACATATCACTTTGTATTATTCTTCTGCACCCTCTATTTGGAGCCTCAGAAGGGGTTAGTGTGCTCGCTTCCTGATCACTTACCACTCTCTGCCTCCACATATCACTTTGTATTATTCTTCTGCACCCTCTATTTGGAGACTGAGAAAGGGTTAGTGTGCTCGCTTCCTGATCAGTTACCACTCTCTGCCTCCACATATCACTTTGTATTATTCTTCTGCACCCCCTATTTGGAGCCTGAGAAGGGGTTAGTGTGCTCACTTCCTGATCAGTTACCACTCTCTGTCTCCACATATCACTTTGTATTATTCTTCTGCACCCTCTATTTGGAGCCTCAGAAGGGGTTAGTGTGCTCACTTCCTGATCAGTTACCACTCACTGTCTCCACATATCACTTTGACTGTATTATTCTTCTGCACCCCCTATTTGGAGCTTAAAAAGGGGTTAGTGTGCTCACTTCCTGATCCGAAGGGTCAGGATTCAACCCCCAGATTTTTTCCCCTGTTTTTTTTTTGCTCCGGGGTTCACCCAGCCTCTAAAAATGAGTAGCAGAGAATGTTCTTAGAAATAAAGGTGGCCTGGTATGATGCCAAACACATCAGCCAGAAATGTTCCATGTTCTGAGAAATAAAGGTGGCCTGGTATGATACCAAACACATCAGCCAGAAATGTTCCATGTTCTTAGAAAAATATGCTTCTGTCTATCTATCTATTGACCTTTAGAGCCGTAGCTGGCCCATAGGGCGTAGACCAAGATACTCCTTCTCTTATCTGAATTTTTGTTCTATCAGTTTTCAATTCTTTTAAAGATATTTGATCAAATCTCGCCATTTGTCTCTGTTCTGTGCAAGCAGCTCTATCTCATTGAGGGAACCGAATCCTGCTGCTCTTGCCTCTCTCATCAATGTTCTTCTCAGTGTCTCTCTGGGTATTCCTCTTTTTCTCTTACCTGTTGTTTCCCATATGAGGGCTTGCTTTGCTTTTCGATTATCTCTTCTCATCACATGTCCAACATATGACCATCGTCTTTTCTTTAAAATATGCTTACAAACACCATATTCCCTAGCTAGGCATGGAGAAAACCTTTACTTTTTTTTTTTATTTACTTACCTCCTACATGCAGTTATCTGCATTACTTTACATTTTTGTTGCCCGCATATGTCTCTTTAATGCCATTAGTCTAAATGAGAAATAATCAACAAGCACAGGCTATTACATAAGGAAAAAGAAACTTACACAGCAGATTTGGAAGATGCACTGCGGTAATAAAAAAACAGAGTAGGTCAGGCCAACATAGCATTTCGTAAAATGAAAAGGATCTTGTGCAACAAGTCTATATCAATAGAAGCGAGAAAGAGAGTTAGTCGGTTCTATATAGTGCCAATTCTGACCCGAGAAAGCGAATCATCGACAGTAGACACACAAATGAAAAGATAATTAGTCAAACAAATGAAATGATGATTAGAGGCCACATAGATAGGATTTTTCAGAATAATGTTGAAAGTTCCCTGGACAGCTAAAAAGACCAATGACAATAAATTCTCAAAGATCCCAACAGTTTTTGGGCACATTAGGAGAAGAGGTAAAGTTGGTAACATCTGGCATAATAGAGGTAAAAGGAGATCACGGAAGACAAAGTGAGAATATATACTAGATAACTTGGTGTCATGGCATGGAAAACAAACAACAGAATTGATACAATGCACAGTGGGTAGATAATTATGGAAGGGCATGATCACCTATGCCAACTGTATGGTGCATGATGATACAGCAGATTACTAAACAAAGAGTAAAGTTCCCTCCATGCCTTGCTTGGCGTACGGGGAATATGGTGTAACTGACAATATTTTTCTATGACCACGACACATTTTTTGGTGGTGTGAGAAGATGAATGGTCACATCTTTTTCTGAAATATGAGATATAGCAAATTAAATATGAGAAGGACTGTGTGAAATGTAGCACTGACTATGCACATTTTGGGAGAGAATGTATGAAGTGTGAGGGAGGGTATGTGAAATGTTGTGATTGGAGGTTATATGAAAGGTAGAAGAGTGTGAAATGCCTAGGCTTATGTAAAATGTGGAGTATGTTAATTGTGATGTGTGAGGAGAGAGAGAGTGTGTGTGCTTGCATAAGAGGGTTTGAAACTTTTGATAGAGATGAGAAATAGTATATGGAGTATGTGAGTTGTCAGAGTACGAGAATATCCACAATTTAGGAGAGTATGTAAAGGGTGAGCAACCCTGAAACATATAGAGTGAAATCATTGGGTGTAGTAATAACATATAAAACAGAAGAAAACATGTTAAAGGTATGATTACTATCTATTGACCTTTCGAGCCGTAACCGGCCCATAGGGCGAAGACCAAGATACACCTTCTCCTATATGAATTTTTGTTCTAGCAGTTTTCTTTTAAAGATATTTTATCAAATCTCGCCATCTGTCTCTGTTCTGTGCAAGCAGTTCTATCTCATTGATGGAGCCGATTCCTGCTGCTCTTGCCTCTCTCATCAATGTTCTTCTCAGTGTCCTGAGATAATCTATGATTACTGCTTTACAGCAAATAAAAGAAGGCACATATTGAACTACATTTTGGTCTAACAGTATCCTTCTTCAGGAACATATGCAACACATACAATCAAAAGTTAGGTAGAAAGTCTGACTGAAGCTTAGCAACTATTTAAACATCATAGGTAAAAATAAGAAATAAAATACTTAATCTGTTGCATCAACTCTGGTTTCTTTTAAAGATATTTTATCAAATCTCGCCATCTGTCTCTGTTCTGTGCAAGCAGTTCTATCTCATTGAGGGAGCCGATTCCTGCTGCTCTTGCCTCTCTCATCAATGTTCTTCTCAGTGTCCTGTGATAATCTATGATTACTGCTTTACAGCAAATAAAAGAAGGCACATATTGAACTACATTTTGGTCTAACAGTATCCTTCTTCAGGAACATATGCAACACATACAATCAAAAGTTAGGTAGAAAGTCTGACTGAAGCTTAGCAACTATTTAAACATCATAGGTAAAAATAAGAAATAAAATACTGTTGCATCAACTCTGGGCATTACATCTACGTTCAATTTAGGGAGCAATACGATGTCAGGCGATTACAAAGGGAGCAGGAGTACTGGCATGTTGTTTTTTATAAAAAACATCTCTCAAGTATTTCAAATGAAGCAACAGAATTCACTGTAGTGCCAGAAGGAACAAATTCTAAGTGAAGGAATGTCCTAGACATAATCATCATCAAGTGCCTTCTCTGCAACAAAGGTTGGCTACCATGGCACGCCATACTGCTCTGTCTCTTGCTTTGATGGTGCAGGTTGTCATAGGCAGATTTGTCCATCTTTTGATGTTACTCGTCCATGTTAGTCTTGGTCTGCCTCTGCCTCTTTTACCTTGTATTTTCCCCTCCACGATTACTTTTAGTAGGCTGTTGTGTCTTTTAACATGGCCCAAAAATCGCATTTGTCTTGTTTAAATTGTGCTTAATAGTTCTCTTTTCATTTTTAGTTGTTTTAAGACTTCATCGTTTGTTTTCTTTTCCTTCCATCCAACTCTACCTATTCTTCTATATATCCACATTTCAAAGGCTTCAATTCTCTGTTCTGTTTTCTTGTCTAATGTCCTTGTTTCTGCACCATATAGGAATATTGATAACATTTTGATATTCTTAGTTTTAGCCCTGGTATTATTTGTTTTGATATTAGTATGTTCTTCATGACATTAAAATTACTTTTTTGCCATTCCTATTCTTTTGTTCATTTCAGTTGTACATTTTCCATCACTGATTATAGTATGTCCAAGGTAGTTGTAGTTCTGCACTGTCTCCAGGTCTATTCCTTCTATTTTGATATCCACTTGTGGGTTTTGAGTATCTTCTTTGTTTATGTTCATAGTTTTAGTCTTTTTGATATTCATATCTAGTCCATATTTTTTGCTTGTCATGTTTATTTCATTAAGTAATTGTTGTAGATCTTTAGGATTTTCTGCTAGTAGTACAGTATCGTCAGCATATCTTAGGTTATTGATTATCTTTCCATTAATTTGTAGGCCTGGCATCTCTATGATGTTTTTTAGAGATTTGCTCAGTGTATAGATTGAACAAGCTTGGTGATAGGATGCATCCCTGTCTTACTCCTCTTTTTATTTATATCAATGGGTGTAGAGAACTCTTTGTTATATTTTATTATTGCTGTTTGCTCCCAGTATAGATTACATATTAGTCGTATGTCCATGTCATCTAGATGTATCTCTTTTAGGCCTTCTATAAGTTGTTTGTGGTGCACTCTATCAAAAGCTTTGGTGTAGTCTATGAAGCAGATATATATTGGTTTGTTTACTTCATTGTATTTTTCGATTAATGTTCTCATGCAGAATATGGCTTCTTTTGTCCCGCTATTTTTCCTAAATCCAAATTGCTGCTCATCTATTTCAGTATTGATTTTATTCTGAATCCTTCCTTGTATAACTTTTAGCAAGATTTTTGTAATATGGCTCATTAGGCTTATTGTTCTAAAGTCACTGCATTCAACTGCACCATTCGTTTTAGGCAATGCAATGAAAGTTGATGTTTTTAGTTCATTGGTATGTATCCTGTGTGGTATGTCGTTGCATATGTCTGTAATCACTTCAATGCCAAAATCTTCTAGTGCCTGTATCACCTCTATCTGTATGATGTTATGTCCTGCTGCTTTTCCCTTTTTCATTGTTTTTAATAGCTTTTTCCACCTCAGATTTTAAGATTTTATAGATGTACATTTTATAACTGGTTTCTTGTCCCTTTGACCCTGAAATAGTTATGTTATATATTCCTGCCATCTATCTATTATATCCTTATTGTCTGTTAGCATTTTTCCTTTTTTGTCTGCGATGCATCCACCTTCAGTGGCTTTTTAAATTTTTATTAGTCATTCTCTTTATTTCTGTGTGCATTCCTCTTAAGTCTTGTTTGCTTTCCATAGTTTCTATTTCTATACATTTTTGGCTGAGCCAGTCTTCTTTTGCCTTTTGCACATTTTGCGTATCTCATTATCTATTTTATTGTATTGGGCAGTGTTCTTTGCTTGTCTCCTCTCTTCCATTTTTTATAAGATTGTGTTAGTTATCCATTTTTGTTTTTTGTTCTTTTCTCTTTTGGGTAGGGTGTCGCAGGTTTCTTGTATGCTTTTCTTTATGCATTGCTATTTGGTTGTTACTTTTTCATCAGGATTTTCTCTTCTGTATTGTTCAATTCCTTCTTCTAGCAGCTTCTGGTATGTGTTATTTACTTGTATTGTATAGGTATCTTTAATATCTTTTTGATTTAAAGCTGTTATGTCTAGTGGATTTGTTGATGAATTAGACTTTTGCTTGTTTCTCTTTAGTTTGATTTGTCCTAGACATCAGAAATAGAAAATAAACAAGCTTGCATTTCTTTGCACTTTTGACCTACATTGCCTTCTCTGGTCTTTGTTACTGTGGGCTCTTTAACTGCAATGACTTGTTTTGACTCCAGATCATAGCTGTAAATCTAACATTATTGTCCATATGATCTTCTGTCATCAATCGTCTCATGCAACTCAAGCCACATGGCAAGATGCCAATATTTTTTATTTAGCACTAGGAGCCTAGGAACAAATTCCGCAGCAATGCTAAAAATGATGTTTCTGTTAGACTCCATAACTGATTGCAGTCATGTGAGACAGCTAATGGGTTGTTTGACATTAGTCTTTGTGGATCAGTTCCAACATTTTCTAGCATTCTGCTGGTGACATGATCCTTGTACACTCATTATCTTGAACAACACGCTTGATTGAACCTAAAATGTGTGTACCAGTTAAAGAATTGTGTTTAACTTAGAGAGTGTGCACCAAAGGTCTGAAGAAAGTGTCTCAAGCAGATTTGCTAAGCTTCGTACAAAATTGTATGTGAACAAGTTACTTGAAGCTCTTCATTTTATCAACCATTGTACTGATCATGGAGTTGCCCATACACAAGGTTGGAAAATGGCATGTAGAAGCTGACCACATATAGACAACATGAAGCTAAAATTGCTAAGCGAATCTCATCATCATTGAGTGCCGTCTCCGCAACGAAGGTTGGCTACCACGGAGCGCCATTTTGCTCTATCTCTTGCTTTGATGGTGCAGGTTGTCATCGGTTGATTTGTCCATCTTTTGATGTTATTCGTCCATGTTAATCTTGGTCTGCCTCTGCCTCTTTTACCTTGTATTTTCCCCTCCAGGATCACTTTCAGTAGGCTGTTGTGTCTTTTAACATGGCCTAAGAATCGCATTTGTCTTGTTCTAATTGTATTCAGAAGTTCTCTTTTCATTTTTAGTTGTTTTAAGACTTCGTCGTTTGTTTTCTTTTCCTTCCATCCAATTCTACCTATTCTTCTATATATCCACATTTCAAAGGCTTCAATTCTCTGTTCTGTTTTCTTCAAGCGAAT
The DNA here is from genome assembly GCA_032433765.1 of Megaustenia siamemsis. Classification (NCBI taxonomy): domain Eukaryota; kingdom Metazoa; phylum Mollusca; class Gastropoda; order Stylommatophora; family Ariophantidae; genus Megaustenia; species Megaustenia siamemsis. The sequence continues at coordinate 55,011,169 of JAVIAB010000101.1, read as the reverse complement.
CTACCCATGCAGAAAATTTTGTGTGTCGGGCCAAAGAGATCAGATATCATGGCTTTGCCATAAAACTAGTGACAACACACTCTTAATGGATGAATACTTAGAAGAATCAGCACTATTCATGCTAGATGAACATACCTGACCCTGTTGTATACTGTGAAGTTTTGTTGAAAGTGTTATTGTGTTCTGTGTTAACGTACTGGTCAGTTTTCTCAGGGTATAATCAACAGTATAATGCTAAAGTTTAGGTCAAATATTATGTTGATGTAATCATCATTATGTGGGGAATGACTTGTGCTGAAGTGTTTGTCAGATTTTATAATAATGCTGCCAACATAATTATGTTAGGAATGACCTGTTTTAAAGTGTTGGTCTGGTTATCAAGTAATGTAGTCAATATCATTACATGGGAAAGGACTTTTGTTAGTGTTTTGTTCAGATTTTAAGTGTATGTCAAATTACTGAAAGTCATCTACTGCAAGAAAATACTGCCAATAAATTAATGTCAATGCAATGTTAAGCTGATATTTCTTTGTAATGTAATAGTAATTTATCTGGCATATGGTATACAATTGTTACCATATTTACTGGTGTATGAAACACATTTATCCTTAGATATGAAAAGTAGGGTATTTCTTATATGTCAATACTCAGTTTTGTCTTCCATTTCTGAAAATGTTCTCTATTCCTAGTTACATGATTTCATCTTGCTTCCTTGTGGTATGTCAGAGATTTCAGTTAGAGTTCAATAGATGTACATGTGCTGTGCTGTCATCGCTATTATTGATGACCACAGCTGTGGTCATTTAAACTTTTCAGCTATTATGAGTGATTTTTAAGTGGGTTGAATTTCTGCTGTTGAATTTTCTTGAATTTTTTGCAAATTATGACTCAAGCTACATGTGATTGTGTGTCCTAAAAAGTAAATTGGTAACAGGACTTAGGAGAAGCATTTTGGGTCACTCTCAACTGAAAAAAAAAATACGTTTATGGTGGATTCAGGAAGAAGATCTACAAAAAGCAGCTCATGAAAAACATAACCTATGAAGTGGTTAGGAAGAATATTAGGATGAAATAATCATCATTTTTTTGGCCATTTAATGAGAAGAGAACAGCTGGAATATATTGTAACAGCTGGAAAAACTGAGGGACGAAGACATAGAGGGAAGGAAAGAGAAAAGATACCTGACAGTTTAAGCGAATGGCTTGGCAGAAGGTCATCAACTGAAATGATAAATAACTGTTGAGGTCAAAAGTTGTGGATAGACATGATCACCTAGGGCAACAGGCATAGTACTTGATGATGATGATTGTGATTTTAATCCTATTTAGCATAATTCTACTGAAGATCTTACTAGGTACTATCAGCAGTGAGACTCTCCTATAGTTCTTACATAAAGATAAATCTCCCTTCATTGGAAGTTTTATAAGAAAGTGCTTTATTCAAGACATCTGATAACCTCTCTTCTTCTTCCTAAATCTTGTTGAACAACTACGAGGCTGCCTCTTTTGCTATTTCTGGGTTTGCAATAGCAAATCACAGATTAAACACCATCAAAAATGTGTGGCACAATATTAGCAAAACATTACAATTACTGAGGGCTTGTATCTTGCCAATAGCAAGATATGGTTGTGATCAATGGACAATCTCACAAACAACGGCAAAGAAAATCTATTCAAAACAAGATGCTACAGAAAAATTTTTATGATACCCTGGACAGGGAAGAATAGACTCAACATTAACTGCCTTATAAATACCATTCTATAGAGGAGATTAAAATACTATGGCCATGTCAAAAAACAAAGTGGGTTGGAAAGAGCAATAATGGAAAACATAGTTCCTGGACGATACATCGGGCAGATCAAGAAGGTAGTTCTATGACATCAAAGATACCTTGAACATGGCAAGATAAGAAGTGGGAAATCTGGCTAGAGACAAAGATTCTTTCAGACAGGCTCTGGTGAGTGCAACATTCTGCAAATGACATGCAACATGATGATATTGAGTTTTATAGTTTCATAGACTAATGGTCATAAGTTTTTTAATTACAAGTAAGATATCTTGAATTTGGGAATTATAACTATGGAGCTGTGCTAATAAGCTCTATTAATCTGCTCAATACTGTTTTATCTTTATTTTCCTTGTTGTTTAATTTGTGTTTTGTTCCTCACTGTGTCAGAAACTCATTAGTTTTTGTAATTCTTTGTTAAAGTTTCTGCTCTGAATTTCATGATTTATGTCTGTAATGCTGATTTGTAAAATAATCAAGATCGACATTATTGAATTTAAAAGAAAAGGAATTAAAGTCAAAGAGTACAATATAAATGATATGATGAAACAAATAATATTCCTAAATATTAAAGACAGAGAATGAACTACAAGAAACAATATGCATAACAGTGAAAGAAAGCAACAAGGTCTCAGCCTAAATTTAAAAAAAAAAAAAAAGTAGTGGTCGTATCGAAGAAACAATCATCACCATCATGTAACATAAAAATATGCAGAACAAATCTGAAACAAGTGCAATGCATCAACATGTACTTGGGCACAATAACAACATCAAAAGGAAGAGCACGACAGAGATAAAAAAAAAACAACAGAATAATACAGACCAAGTTAGCATATCTGGAAATTTTGAACATTGTGTGCAACAAGTCTAGGTCAATAGAAGACCTAGACTTGTTGCACACAATGTTTTTAGTTTCCAGATATGCCAAGAAAGAGATTGTTCATCATTGCAATCTAGAGTCAATTCTGACTTATGGAAGCTAATCATGGGCAGTAGACAAACAGATAAAATGATGATTAGAGCCTACAGAAATAGGATTCTCAGAAGAATATTGAGATTTCTCTGGACAGCTTAAATTACCAATTAGGAAATTCTCAAAAGGCCAACACAAAAAAAAACAGCTCTTAAAAACATCAGAAATAAACAATCAACTTTTTTTTGGACACATCATGAGAGAAAAAAGTTGGAATCCTTGGTTACAACAGGCAAAGTACAAGGAGAGAGAGATTGCAGGCAACAAAAAGAGGACAGACACCCAGCTTGGAGTTGTGGCATGGTAAACAGTTAAGAACTTAATTGATACAATGCACTGTGGACAAAGATTTGTGGAATGACATGGTTGCTTATGTCAACTGATATGGCGCACGATGCTGATTTGTATTTCACCTTTGTAGCTCTGTCCAGTCTTTTATTATGTGATGTAGATTTGTGTTTGATCTTTGTAGCTCTGTCCAGTCTTTTATTATGTGATGTAGATTTGTGTTTGATCTTTGTAGCTCTGTCCAGTCTTTTATTATGTGATGTAGATTTGTGTTTGATCTTTGTAGCTCTCTCCTGCCTAGATGTTTTATTAAAAAAATGCTGAAAAATGCCTTCCTTGTAGACTTGCCCTGTCTTTCATTTTCTTTTGTTATGTTCAGTATCCATTCTTATAATTTTGTGTAACTTTGTGCTCTTTTTATCTGCCTTATTCATCATCATTTTTTATAACAGTTTCTCGTCTCTAATCATATTTCTTGTCCCTGTTTTCTTTTAAAGCATCCTTTTAAATGCTTTCTTGTTGCTCATGATTTTTTATAATACATGTTCCATCCAGTATTTCTTATGATAAAAAGATTATGGCAGTGATGTAACAATTTTGATAATGCAACAAATGAAGACAACATTTAAAGATTTCACACACAGAAGACAATGATATACACACAGGGATGATAATGATTGCATACTCAGAGAAGGTAATGACATCTGCCTTGAAAAGTGATGAAAGTATCTATTGACCTTTCGAGCCGTGATAGGGCGTAGACCAAGATACACCTTCTCCTATCTGGTTCTAGCACATCAAATCTCGCCATCTGTCTCTGTTCTGTGCAAATCTCAGCCGATTCCTGCTGCTCTTGATCAATGTTTCCCATGAGGGCTTGCTTTGCTAAATCTCTTCTGAATGTCCAACGTATGACCATCGTCACTTTATTACTGAAGATAAGTGGTTGATGGCGATTTCTCTAATTTCCTCGTTTGTTTTGAATTCGTTCCATTCTATACCAAGTATTTTCCTTAGACATTTATTTTCGAATGCGTTCAACTTTGTTTCTATATCTCTTGTTGTTTTCCAGCTTTCACACGCATACGTAGGGTTGATAGTACATTTGATTTGAATAGCCTAAGTTTTGTGTTTGTGCTAATGAGTTTTGATTTCCACAACTTTTCAAGGCTTCTGAAAGACATTGCTGCTTTAGCCAGTCTGATTCTAATTTCTTTGCTCGTATCCCCTTCTCGATCAATGTGACTTCCAAGATAGATGAAGTGATCGATCTCTTCTACTGGTTTGTTTTCCATGTATATTTTGTCACTTGTTGGAATTAAACTTTTCATGACTTTAGTCTTTTCATGATTGACCTCAAGCCCAATTTTGCTGGCTATGATGATAGTTCATGCATCGTTTTTATCTGATTGCTGATGAGAACTATGTCATCAGCAAAGTCCAGGTCCTCCAAATGGTCTCCTTGTATCCATTCGATGCCTTTATACCAGTGCAGCATTTCTTCATTATGAAGTCCATAACAATTATATAAAATACATCCTTGTTAACCCCAGTTTCTATTGGGAAACTATTATATATATATATTGAAGGTGATGTTAGCACACAGTGAGAAGATAAAGCATAACACACTCAAAAGATACAGACAACATACTCAGAAGATAAAGACATAACATATTCAGTGGTTAAAAAGATGCAGATTAGAAGGATATCTTATTAAAGCTAAAGAATCACACACTTAGAAAAGGACAACAAAAGCTGCTAAAGTAAGAACAACACACAGAGAAAAAAAATACAGACAGCATGCAGCACAAAAATAAAAGGCAACACGCAGATATAAAGTCTGCTGTTTTCTGTCTGTAATTTCAGTCTGCAACTTTGTCGTTCATGATCGCTGCTTGAAGACAGTGGTCTCTCCATGCTCCAGTATTGCAACCAGTCTGATCAAAGTGAGTGATGGAATTTTTGGATGTGATGTGTTTGTGTTGTAGGGATGTTGTAGTATTGCTTTGTAATAAATGTGATGTGTAAGTAGCTAAGTTCTCAGATCATCTTCATTGCAGATGGAACAACTGTCCCTAAGTGCTTGGATCTTCTCAGCAAATATGACAGTGAGAAATGACTGAAAAGTACAATTATGCTTTTTCACAAGTTTTCCTGTGTTCTCCCTGTAACTCTCAAGTTTTGGCAACACCCCTCTTTCTTTGAAGTTCCAGGAGTCACACTAGAGCTGCAGATTCACGAACACCAAGGTCTTCATTTCTGTTTATTCCGTTTAGAGCATTAGAGATAAGCGATTTGTCTTTTGTATGGCAACAGAAAAAGAAAAGTCATGACTTTTTGTGCATGTCTGACAAAAATGGTTTTACCCGCAATGCTTTATTCACTGATAAGGCTGCAGCCAGGCGCATGAATACTTTAGCACTGCTTAGAATCCTTAAAGTGGAACCTTCAGTTGACTTGGCACAGTTATCCACTTGAGAGAGCTGGAAGTAATCGGTCAGTGTACAAATTCCACAGTCATTATATTGTTATAGAACAGCTCTCAAATGCATGATGCATGCACAAAGGTATGGTAACAAATGATATTTATGCTACATCTAATCCACTGAAAAGGCTGCAGCTTGGTGCAGAACTCCATAGCACATTGTACAGAATCCTGAAAGTGGGATCTCTGGTTGACTTAATACAGGATCAAGAGAACTGAAAATTATCAACTTTCAACACAAATTTTGTACCGGTCAGTGGAAAACAAACTCTGTTCCACCTTATTTGAACCTGAAGATGTGATGTGTTGTATGGATGGAATGTGTTGGTATTGGGATACAGACATCATGGTGTGATAGTGTAGTATTGTATTAATGTGATGTGTTTATGTGATGTTAATGAGGAAGTTCTCAAAGAGGCCAACACAAAAAGGGAGCTCTTAAAAACATCAGAAAGAAGCAATCAACATTTTTTGGGCACATCATGAGAAGAGGAAAGTTGGAATACTTGGTTACAACTGACAAAATAAAAGGAAAGAGAGATTGCGGACGACAAAGAGAGAAAATACTGGATAGCTTGGTGTCATGACATGGAAAACAGTCAACAACAGAACTGATACGATGCACTGTAGATAGAAGATTGTGGAGGGACATGATCGCCTACGCCAACCGGCAGGGTACATGATGATGATGATGATGATGTGTTTATTCTTATACACATGTGATGTCATGTGTTGTACATATGAGATGTATTGTGTTATATAGATAAATGTATCTAGATGTGTTGTGTAAATATAATATGTTGCTCATGCATTATATAGATGTGTTGTGTTGTATAGATATGTGTTGATATTGTAGTATAAACATTGTGAAATACTGATGTTGTATTGTAAAAATATTGTGATATGCGTGTTGTTATGTATGGACATTGTGATATGATGTATGGGTGTTATGTTTTTGTGGAATTCTGTTTTTTAAGTCTTGTAATTTGCAAGTGACATGTGTGACTGATATATTTTTGTTAGTGTGTTTGTATTTTATATTGCTTGCATGGTTTGTCAGCACACCTTGCGTAATGCATCCAAAAATAACATCCTTTTTTATGGCAACCATCAACATAAAAACTCTTTCCGTACATTTCGCCGCACTGTGCGCCATGCTGATTTCGGCAACATACGTTTCGCCGCATAGTGCGCCACGCTCAATTTTATTAGTGTGAACACCATCAAACCATATACTTTTTACATGTCTTGTATCATCTTGATATTGGTGAAATCTAATAACTTGTTAAATTATCTAAAAATTTATATATAATATGTTATATGTTAGATAAATATGTAGATTGATTCTTAAAACAATGAAAATTTTGTCTTTGAAACCTCTTCCGTTGTGTCGATAAAAAGCTTCCGTACGGAAAGAGTTAAGGTGACCATCAACAGAAAAACTCTTCAAAGAAAGACTCTCTCATTGTGTCTCTAAGAAGCTTCAATGTTTGTTTCAATTTCCCAATGTTGGATTAGCATTATAATTGAAAGTGCTAACATTGCAGGCAAACAGCAGGCATGAAAAAGTGTGTTGCCAGAGGAAATAGAGCAACGAACATGCATGTGACTAACAATGATCATACATGTTTCACCCGTAGGAAGGTATGGGCTTTACAGTCACTACTGCACGTACAAGAAAGGTGCTGTGTTTCTTCAGAGGCAAATATGGCATATATTTAGTAACTCTTGGTGCTGCACTGATTATCTCTGTAGATCTTGTATGTTTTACAATCCACTGTGGATCTTTAATTTTTCATAGAATTCTATGTTGGTTCTCTTTAAATAATTTCACATAAGATCTCTTTGATAAATCTTCGTAGTGTCTCTTCAATAGTTCTACATAGGGTCAACTTTGATAATTTTATATAGGGTATTTTTTTTTATCTAGTGTCCATTTTTCTGCACCATATAGGAATATTGAGAAGATGTAACATTTTGCCATTCCTAGTTTTAGCCCTGGTGTTATTTGTTTTGATGTTAGTATGTTTGTTCTTCATGACACTAAAATTACTTTTTCCCATTCCTATTCTTTTGTTTATTTCAGTTGTACATTTTCCATCACTGGTTATAGTATGTCCAAGGTAGTTGTAGTTCTGAACTGTCTCCAGGTCTGTTCCTTCAATTTTGATGTCCACTTGTAGGTTTATTATGACATGTGGGTTTTTTTTTTTTATTGAAAACAGAACAGAGAATTGAAGCCTTTGAAATGTGGATATATGGAAGAATAGGTAGAATTGGATGGAAGGAAAAGAAAACAAACGATGAAGTCTTAAAACAACTAAAATGAAAATAGAACTACTAAGCACAATTCAAACAAGACAAATGCGATTTTTGGGCCATGTTAAAAGACACAACAGCCTACCAAAAGTAATCCTGGAGGGGAAAATACAAGGTAAAAGAGGCAGAGGCAGACTAACATGGATGAGTAACATCAAAAGATGGACAAATCAGCCTATGACAACCTGCACCATCAAAGCAAGAGACAGAGCAGAATGGCGCTCCATGGTAGCCAACCTTTGTTGCGGAGAAGGCACTCGATGATGATGATGATTTTTTTTTTTAGTTCCGCATAGGGTGTTAACCCTCTGAGCTGTCCATTTTGGGATTAGTACTTCTCAACATATCTGACCCAGTGATTTTCACTATTTTTTAAACAAATTATTTTTTTCACTCCTATAGTAGTGAATGACAAAATGAAGAAGTAAAGAACCCCATCACAACAAGTGGCATATAGGGAATATGGTGTTAGTGACCATAAATTTTACAGACCTTCCAGCACATGATTTTTGGGGTAATGTGGTCGGTATTACGCCCGTGCCACTTTACTTTACCAGAAAAAAAATCTGGTGCCCATTTAAGGCTGGGTGAACCCGGAAGCCATCGGTTGGGATCGAACCCTACCGCTTGTCCTTTGTAGTCTAGTTCACTAACCACTGAGCTATCGTGGCTCCCAAAATGAAGAAGTCCCAATGTCAAGCTAAGGGTCTCATTTGGCCTTTCTCTGTTTCTTTACCCATCTAGGAGTATATATCTCTCTCTCTCTCTCTGTGATCAAGACTCAATCATAGTAGGATTCCAGACTCTCTCATGAAATCAGCTGTCTGTTTAAGTGATTCGATTGCCCCATATAGTTTCTCTTCCAGGGAGGTGGGTGTGGACTACATTGCTCTTCTCAGGTCTATAGGAGTAAATAAAAATTAATTTTATGTTCATTAATTCTATGTGTATGCATCCAATCAGTCCATCAAGTTCTGCTCATGAAGTTTGAAATATGTTCTAGGTCAGTCTTGTCACAAATAATTTAATTTGATTCAGCAATTTCCATTTAGAGTTCTTTAGTATTCACAAGCATTTGATTTCCAATAATATTCATATTCTAAGTAAAGAATACCTTTTAATATTCTTCATCAAAATCCAGATATTTATCTTCATTGCTAAATGAATGGTAACTTGTAACCTCTTATAAATCACAATCTGAGCCTTCTTATAACAAATTTTCCTCTGTACCATCTGGTGCTTTATTAATTCTTCCTGTCCATGTTTTTCGATCCTGCCAAAAATGTTTGGCCGTAATTTTATCTTCCTGAAAAATGCCTGCACTAAATCTTTCATATTTTCACTATAACAAGTCATTGACATATGTTTTAGGCATCAATTTAAAGGGAAAAGGGCACAGATTCATAATCAGCAACAATATGTTGGAAAAAAAATGAAGGATAAGAATTTAAGAAATTAAGAATCAAAATTTTTGTAAAAAAAAATGGTAAATAAAAAATGGTGCATACTCACCAAAGTGGAAAAATTTCCATTTAAATCCAAGAGTACATTTTAAAGTCACTAAGATCACTATCACATTCAAAGTTCTGAGAACAGAATTCTCTAGCTTTTTCTGCTGTTAATAATAATTCACGTTTAGGAGCGATGGATACTTACTCCTGATAGCCATTTTTCACTTCTAAACACGAACCAACTGATTAAAGACTTTTCAAAACAACACAAATTTCAACGATTTTGTGAACAAAATAAACACACGTTTGATCAATCTAAGTGTGTCTAAAGACAGGAAATACTATTAGAGTTAAATCCCTTGCGGATGTGGTAGCTTAAGATTTGTAGTATTTACTATAATGAAAGTAACCATGACAGTGTTCCCACGGACATCAGGAGTTAATACCATGTTTCTTAAATGATTTAACCACTGTCTCTGTTTTTACAGCATACCATGAAGCTTTAAACTCATTCACAAACTTGCCAAATGCTTGACCTCTTTCTTCTTCCTGATGGTGTAACATCAAGATATAATGACTGCATCCAGCTGTTTCACTTCTCCTTCATAAATCTCTTAAATAGTTTACTAAAACAAACATCTGATGGTTGTAACTGACTATCTATCTATTGACCTTTCGAGCCGTTGCCGGCCCATAGGGCGTAGACCAAGATACACCTTCTCATATCTGAATTTATTAATTTTTTTTTTCTAGCAGTTTTCTTTTAAAGATATTTTATCAAATCTCGCCATTTGTCTCTGTTCTGTGTAAGCAGCTCTATCTCATTGAGGGAGCCGAATCCTGTTGCTCTTGCCTCTCTCATCAATGTTCTTCTCAGTGTCTCTCTAGGTCTTCCTCTTTTTCTCTTACCCATTGTTTCCCATATGAGGGCTTGCTTTGCTATTCGGTTATTATCTCTTCTCATCACATGTCCAACATATGACCATCGTCTTTTCTTTATTACTGAAGATATTAGTGGTTGATTGGCGATTTCTCTAATTTCCTCATTTGTTTTGAATTCGCTCCATGCTATTCCAAGTATTTTCCTTAGACATTTATTTTCGAATGCGTTCAACTTTGTTTCTATATCTCTTGTTGTTTTCCAGCTTTCACACGCATACGTAAGGGTTGATAGTACATTTGATTTGAATAGCCTAAGTTTTGTGTTTGTGCTGATTAGTTTTGATTTCCACAACTTTTTAAGGCTTCTAAAAGACATTGCTGCTTTAGCTATTCTGATTCTAATTTCTTTACTTGTATCCCCTTCTCGATCAATGTGACTTCCAAGATAGATAAAGTGATTGATCTCTTCTACTGGTTTGTTTTCCATGTATATTTTGTCATCTATTGGAATTAAACTTTTCATGACTTTAGTCTTTTCATGATTCATCACAAGCCCCATTTTGCTGGCTATTGCTGATAGTTCATTTGTGTTTTCCTGCATCATTTTAATCTGACTGCTGATGAGGACTATGTCATCAGCAAAGTCGAGGTCCTCAAAATGGTCTCCTTGTATCCAGCAGCATTTCTTCATTATGAAGTCCACAACAATTCCAAATAACAAGGGTGATAAAATACATCCTTGTTTAACCCCAGTTTCTATTGGAAAACATTCGCGCAGTCCTTCCTCTGTTCGAACTGCACATGTGTAACCATCATACATGTCTTTGATAATATTTATGATTTTTTATGGTAAGCCATATTGCTTCAGAATTTTTCACAAAGAATCTCTATGAATACTATCAAATGCTTTTTTGAAATCGATGAAGTTAAGTACAAAAGGTTTTTGCTTTTCAATGTGTTCCTCCAATATAAGTCGTAGAGTGAAAATGTGGTCAAGTCAGATTCTCCCTTTTCTAAACCTAGCCTGTTCTTCCTGCATTACTGTATCTATTGAATCCTTTATTCTATTTAGGATGATTTTGCAGAATAACTTTGAGGCAATTGACAAAAGTAACTGACTAGTTAGACCTAAAATTACAGCAAACTGATTTTTCAATTTCTTAGTTTATTTTTAGCATGTTCTGTTCCGTGAGAACGAAACTGATCCCACACATAGCAGGGCAGGCTCCTTTTGGCAAAATTAAAGCTACCTGCCCTATTGTCTACTATGTGACAAACAACTATGTAAATCCTGGCCACCATTTCTTTTTGCATTTTTGAGATCAGTTTTTAACCTTTGTGTTCACATTTCCTTATTTATTTTAGAATAATATTTGTTGATCTTTGTATATTTCCTGTTTTATATCTGGTGAAGGCTTTTGCTGAAATGTCATAGTTTGTCTCATCTCACTATTAGTTTAGCTGCTTAATACTATTTTGTGTATACTTGACATTGTTTTCTGCAGCTCTACTCGTGGCCCAATATTTTATATCAGTGCTTATGTCCAGGTTACTTCAACTATGTGCCAGCTTGCCTAGACCACACAGATCTATCCATGCCTTCAATTTCTCCTCCATGCATCAAATATTTTGTGTGAACATGTACAAACAATGCTTTAGGCAATTTGTCTTTCGGTAGTGTCTTCCTTTTAATAATCAATAGTGGCCATAATTTTGTTCCATTAGCACAGCAGTATAAAACAACCATGTAGTCAAAATATTCTCATCTTCTCACATTAATGAAGAATTGCTGTAGTTTAATAATTTTTTTCACACAGCTGTAGTATTTTGCAATATTTTTGTTTTGGTCTGTATACATGGTTTCTCTTCATGAGTCTTCAACAATATTATAATGATCCAATGAAATAGGTGATCTCTCTGTTAATCATTATTAATTTCACTTGATGAATAATCATTTTCATAGACACTGAAAGTCCTGCACTTCTGTGGTTTAAAATCCAAATATTCAACTTCGTCTCAAGTTTTGGCCTTCTTGCAGTAGCACTTCCATAGGTTATGTTTACTGTGAGTTGCATTTTTTAGATCCTCCTGGTTCTGCCAAATTCTTGTCATTTTCTTGGTTGCCATTCTACAGCCCTGTTTCAGTATTCTTTAGCATACCTATCATACCTAACTTATTACACACTGACAAAGACTTGCTATATGTATTAAAATTATCAACTAAATTCTTCTATTTGTAAAAGCTTTGGAACAGGAGGCTGTCTAATCATAAATTATTATAACATATTCGATATCAAGGTTGTCAGAGCTGGAATGTGATGACTGTTTACTTGTAAACATCCACTTTAAGCACCAAGATTGTTGGTTGTTTGGTTTTTCTCATCAAACATTCATGTAGAAAACCTGTATTGCTTCTCAAAAACAATGAGTGCTAAACTTGAAGCTGTCTGTGGTCACAAAAGGAGGGGAGAAAAACTGTATACGTTAAGTTAAATTAGATCTGGTGAAGAGATTTACACAACAGTGAGCAGTGAACATAGAGCATGAGCTCTTTGTTTGCTGATTACAACTATAAACAAAACATGGAATAGCAGATATGATTTAATGTGTGCTTAAAGTGTGACTCCAATAGTTAACTCACAACAGAAGAGGCATAATGGAAATTATGAAATGATTGTTAAAATCTCAAGCAGGGACAAGCATCAATGTCATTCTCTGCATTTGTTGTTGTCTGTACAAGTGAAAGGTCTCTATTTGAACATCTCTCTCTCTCTCTCTCTGCGATCAAGACTCAATCAGAGTAGGATTCCAGACTCCATCATGAAGTCTGTTTGATGTCTGTTTGAGTGATTCGATTGCCCCATATAGTTTTTCTTCCAGGGAGGTGGGTGTGGACCACATTGCTCTTCTCAGGTCTGTGTGCTGGGGGCAATCCTGTAGAACATGTTTTATAGTCATATTGTCCAGTGTACAGTGGCATAGGCTGATTGTACCTATTTTGAATTTGGTGAACATGTGATTCCTCATTCTATTGTGGCCAGTGCATAGGCGAAGTATGATGACTTGATACCTCCTTGATAGTTGATGGTATCCGTCACTCTTGTTATGCTTTGGGTGTTCTCGTTTCCATTTTTCATGGTACTGACCTTTGAGGATGGATTTGGCTTCATCATAACTGAGCGGATGGTTCTCTTGTGGTAATCTCCCTCCCTCTTTAGCTAATTTGTCTGTGCGTTCGTTCCCGTGTATATTACAGTGTGATGGTATCCACTGAATGACTATTCTTTGGAAGTTATTGCATAGCTGGTCCAGGGTTGTTCTCAAGCCATCTAGTTCATTGTTCTTGGGGCTTTTTAGAGCTGATAGTACTGACAGAGCATCAGTCAGAATCACCAATTTATTGTGCATGTTATTTTTGAGTTGAGTAGCCAGTGTTGCAGCATCTCTGAGGGCCTCAGTTTCTGCTTTAAAGTTGTTTGAGAATTTCCCAGTAGCTATTGACTTGGTGACCTTGTCCTGGTTATTCAACGTCAAGAACACACCTCCCGCTCCATTTCTGGTGGCATTTGTAGCAGAGCCATCTGTGTTTATGTGGGACCAAGAGTCCTGTGGGTAGGTATCGTGTATGTGTTTTTCTGCTACGTGATTTCTTTCTGTGTCTGATTGGGTGCCTTTTTTCATGATTCCTGTTATATTTTCCTTAAGTTCTGGTGTTTTATGTTTTTTCTCATGAGGAGACATATCAGATGGGCCCAAGGATTTCGGTATTGTTCGGCAAAGTACTGGGTCTCCAGTAGTTAGTTCATTGGCGATTGCAGCGAAGTTGCTCATCTTTAGTCGTACAATTCCTAAACTACTAATTCTTTGATGCAGAACATCTGAGACTGTGGTAACAGTGCTTGTAATGAAACATCTGTGGCATGTTGCGGATGGTTTGAACATTTAAAAAGTGCCCATAAAACTTCTTGCACAACATAAGCATGATTCAGGTGAGGCTGGGCATGGAGATACAGAAGTAGCGGTTGCCTACCCAACAGTACTAAAGAATATAACTAGATGGCATATACATAGCACAGCTGATTTTTATTGTAGATAAAACAGGTCTGGTTTGGAAATGAATGCTAACTGCGACATAATTTCAAAGAAGGAAAAATGTGCGCCATGTGCCAAAGATCATGCATACTGGTAATACTACAGATGATCTAAGTCTCAGACCGTTGCTTGTTCTTAAGGCCGAGACACCCAGCGCTATGAAGGTTACTCATAAGCACTTCTTCCTTTGGTGAACTTCCGGTATATGGTGGATACGTGGCGGGAACAATTGAAAGCTATGCATGAAAAGGGTTCCTTGTTGCAGTTTCCTCATATTACAAGTCCGGCTTGTTGCAGGAGCTACTGAGTTAAGTGCTCTGTGCATACCGTGGGATATGTATCCGTTTGATCATGTTTCGATATTCCAATTGTTTACGATGAATGATGATATCGTATGACAGGGAACAGTTGGCTGTGTTCACTTTCTGCACGTTTTCGCCTTATGTCTTTTGGCGTGTGCTCAGACTGCTACAATGGGGACTACAGTTACCTTTCTTTGTTTGGGAGATGAGATATTTATCCGGATAATTACGCTGGCACGGGCAGTTGAGCAATTATGGATTTTAATTTGTTTGCAGTGATACCGGGGCCTTCCATAAACAAATAACAAACAAACAAACAACTTCTTCCTGTTATTTGGATCACCAACATAACTTTAGAACTGTCCTAGGAATCTGTCAAAGTAGGAGAAATAACTTTGATGAACACAATGCATTACTTACTTTAGATAATGCTCTTGGTCACTCACTCAACCAGTTTTTGATGTCACCTCCAGGAGAAGTGCTTCACAGATTCTCTTGAAGTATCTCTAGAAGCTTCATAATTGATGTCACCTCCAGGAGAAGTGCTTCATAGATTCTTTTGAAGTATCTTTAGAAGCTTCATAATTGATGTCACCTCCAGGAGAAGTGCTTCATAGATTCTCTTGAAATATCTCTAGAAGCTTCATAATTGATGTCACCTCCAGGAGAAGTGCTTCACAGATTCTCTTGAAATATCTCTAGAAGCTTCATAATTGATGTCACCTCCATGAGAAGTGCTTCACAGATTCTCTTGAAATATCTCTAGAAGCTTCATAATTGATGTCACCTCCAGGAGAAGTGCTTCATAGATTCTCTTGAAGTATCTCTAGAAGATTCATAATTGATGTTACCTCCAGGAAAAGTGCTTCACAGATTTCCAGTCTTTGGTTAATTTATGATCTGAATTAGACCTCAGGGGTTAGAATTATTACAATGTGTATTTTTATGAACATTACAAGTCTGCCAGTATGTTCGACTACCTCATAGCACTATTCGCTGTGTTTCCAGAGTTACAAAAGGTTGTTCGAAGTCCGCCGATGACTGGAGTTTGTTCCCTGGTCACAGAGAGGGGGGGGGGCATTTATTGAAAATTGTTGAATTTATTTGCATTATATGAGATCATATCTCATGAAAAAAAAAAAACTAACAGCAATGGAAACAAATCCAACACTCAGGAGTCACTGGAAGTGGTAATTAGGAGGGGGAATGTTTGAACATGGCAAAATGTAAAAGTTGAAAGAATTTGTGTTTTGATGCGGTAATTTATTGGGGGGGGAGGGGGCTGTTTAAACACGGCAAAATGTCAAATTGGGAAGAATTTTTGTTTTGATGCGGTAATTTTTAATGTCATATTGTAATCTAGAGTAAATATTTTTGTGTCCACTCTCCACTCCAGAATCCAGTTGCCCATTGCTGGTCAGAGGCTGGTCACTTCAAGAGGAAGTTCTGCAATGTCTGTAGAAAACGTCTGGAGGACAGTTTGGCAATCCGGTGTGAAAGTATGTGTTTTTTGTGTGTTTTTTAGTGTTCAGTCAATTAGTTTGTTAGTCTACAGTCCGTCAGTCAGTTAAGATGTTATTATTCAGTAGGTTAATTATTAATTTTTAAAAAATTCTGTTGCAATGTTGGCATTTTCCGGATTTTCCTCACATAAAGAACTGACACTAAGACAAGATCCGGAGCAATCGTGTCCATAGATCTCATGTGAACAGTTGAAGTGACACGTACCGATGATGACGGTGCAGCCTTTGCTACTCCCACCACAAACTGTACAAAACGACCAAGAATGCCTCCTCTAATTCATCCTCTGGCTATACCTGTGATGACACTTGTCCTGATGGTAATTTTGGACTACAGTGCGAGCAGACGTGTTCTGATGGCTGTGACATCATATGTGACACAGAAAGAGCAGACTGTACGCGCAAGGAAGCGTACTACGGGCCAGACTGCACTCTCAAATGTCCTGACCACTGTTTCAACGACACATGTGAACAGTCAACCGGGATCTGTTCATGCAAGGGAACGTTCTACGGGTCAGACTGCACTCTCAAATGTCCTGACCACTGTTTCAACGACACCTGTGAACAGTCAACCGGGGTCTGTTCATGCAAGGGAACGTTCTACGGGTCAGACTGCACTCTCAAATCTCCGTACAACTGTTTGGACGATATCTGTTAACAGTTCATGGGGCCGGCGTCTCGTATGTCGATGATTCCCACGTTAAGAAGAGTCTGCCGACTACAACAAACCCAAGCATATGGATACCTTAATGTGTACTGGATATTTTCTTCCTGTGCTGGACATGGTTCATTTCTTGGTGTGTTTCATTGCTAGCCAAGGCTCATATCTTGGCTTGTGTGTGTGTGTGTGTGCTGGCCATGGCTCATATCTTGGTGTGTGTCATGTTAGTCATATCTCGGAGTGTCCGTGTTAATCATGTCTCATATCTTTAAGTGTGTATGTGTTTAGTCATATCTCATATCTTAGTGTGTATCTGTGTTAGTCATGTGTCATATCTTTGTGTGGGCATGTTTGGGCTAGTGATATCTCATATCTCTGTGTGTATGTTTATGTTAGTCATATCTCATATCTTTGTGTGTGCATGTCTGTGTATGTCACATCTCATATCATTGTGTGTGTCTATCTATGTTGGTCATATCTCATATCTTTGTGTGCATGTCCATGTTAGACATGTGTAATTTCTTTGTGGGTGCATGTCTATGTCAGTCATATCTCTTATCTTTGTGTGCATGTTTATGTTAGTCATATCTCATGTCTTTGTGTGTGCATGTCTGTGTATGGCACATCTCATATCATTGTGTGTGCCTATCTATGTTGGTCATATCTCATATCTTTGTGTGCATGTCCATGTTAGACATGTGTAATTTCTTTGTGGGTGCATGTCTATGTCAGTCATATCTCATATCTTTATGTGCATTTTTATGTTAGTCATGTGTCATATATCTTGATGTATGTCAGTGTTAGTCATGCCTCGTATCGCTATGAGCATGTCTGTGTTTGTCACATCTCATATCTTTGTGTGTGCATGTCTGTGTTAGTCACCTCTAGTGACTCGGGCAGATGGTGCTCGTAAACCTGGGAGGGCCGACCATCTAAGGGCAGAATCTCCCTACAGAAAAGATCACCTGCTGCCTTGCAGGAAGATTGGGGACAATCAAAGGCTAGGGAAAGCAAACCTGAATAAAATGCTGGCTGAAATCGGATGCACTGGGCCACTGGCGCAGAACACAGTGCAACGTTTTTAACGGGTGTTCAATCAGAGTGGATCTGGCAGACTCTAATTGTGATGTTCTGTTTGTAACACACCTAACCTGACAGCTGAGTTCATGTGAGGAGCTGGAATCCTACTCTGATTGGGTCCTGATCGCAGAGAGAGAGAGAGAGAGAAAAATTCTGTTGACTAGCCATTGTATTAGTTATCCTTTCGGTCAATTAATTAGTCAGTTACATCATGACTTTTTACATCTGTACACACCCAGTGTCTTTTATGTGTGCATACAATACTTACCTATTATCTCATCAGTTGATCTGTCATTTATTTCCCATGTCGTATACATGTATAAACACTAGCCATCCCATGTCCTAACCCCATCATTCCATGCCAGTTACTTAAATCTTCGACCCATGTCAGTCATATGTACACTCAAAGAAGAGTCAAAGAAGACAGTGGTGCATATGTCATGACCACGAGTAGCATGACAATGGAGGTGGTGGCAGTGAGCAAGGCATTCAAATGGTTAGAGTCACAAGACTACACCCACGCATGTATACTGAGTGATTCAATGAGCATGATAAAAAAAGTGGAGGCGGGCTCTGTATGCATGCAATGGGTAAAGTCGTTGCAGAAATCCAAAATACGTAAGGTCACCTTTGTCTATGTCCCTGGACATGTGGGAGTACGGGGAAATGAAAGCGGACAGGTTTGCTAGCTGTGCTGTCATTAAGGACGGGCAACCAATGGATTGGGCGGACATCATCAATGCCCTCCAAGATGTGGGAAGAGCACAGGACTTCGACAAACACAGATCCACGTCACTTCTTCAGATGATAGAAATGGGAGTTAAGATGGGCACAGCCAGAAATGAGAAACTTAGTGGCCGTGTAAGAAGACTTATCAACCAACATAGAACTGGAGTCGTCAGTCGCTGGACACTGCGGGAATTGCTGAGGAGGGGATCTGAGCACCTATGGACATGTTCGGAGTGCAATGATGATGACCCGCAAATAACTCAAATGTACACTCCCCATCATTCCATGTCAGTTGCTTATGTCTTCCACCCATGTCAGCCATTAATGTAAATTTTCCTTACATATGTCTGTCACCTGTTCAGATACTCTTCATCTGCATCAGAAACACATACACACACCATCTATCTCATGTCAGTCACATTTACATATATCTGCAGTCCTGCATCAGTCACATGTACACACACCTGCCATCAGATGCCACTCGTGTGTGCATAACACATTTAACTGTTTCAGTCTGTGAATACTACGCACATGTGGACTGCCAGGATTTTGTAGTCAGTGACTGCATGGAATGTGCCACATATTTTCCCCAGAATGACAAAGTAAGTCTCTTGTGTGCTAACTGGCTCATCCTAATGTCACTGTACTATAGATAGAACTGTAAGTAGCTTAAGTAGGTGAGAAGACTATGAATAATAGCGGTTTTTTCTTCTCCTTTCCTTCCTCATTTGCCTTTCAGCGTCAAGGGGAGATATAACTTGCAGTCTTTTGCTCTTCTGTTCTCCTCTGCTGCTGTTATGTTTCCTAATGCTTCTAGTATTCCGTTGATCCATCTTTTTCATGGTCGACCCTTGGGTCTGGTATTCTCGCAATATTTATCGAGGACATTCTTTTAACCATGCTATTACACCCTCAGCTGAGGCAAAAGCAGCTTTCCAAAAAATAAGGACAATGCTGTGCAATTCATTTTTGACAATAGAAACAAGTAAGAGAGTTCTTAAGTTTTATGTAGAGTCAGTCTTAACATATGAATATAAATCATAGACAATAGGACACCAGACAAGAAAATTACTGGAGGCTGTAGAAAGTGGTTTTACAGAAAAATGTTGAGAATACCGTGGACAGCTAAGAAGAGCAATTCTTCTTCTTCTGCGATCATGGCTCATTCAGAGTAGGATTCCGTACTTTCTTATGACGGCAGTTGTCTATTTAAGTGATTCAGTTGCCCCGTATAGTTTCTCTTCCAAGAAGGTGGGTGTGGACCACATTGTCCTTCTCAGGTCTGTGTACTGAGGACAATCCTGTAGAACATGTTTTGTTGTCATGTTGTACAGTGGCATTGGCTGGTAGTATCTATTTTGAGTTTGTTGAACATGTGGTTTCTCATTCTGTTGTGGCCAGTGCATAGGTGAAGTATGATGACTTGATCCCTCCTTGATAGTTGGATGTATCCGTCCCTCTCATTATACTTTGGGTGTTCTCGTTTCCATTTTTCATGGTACTGGCCTTTGATGATGGATTTGGCTTCATTGTAGCTGACCAGATGGTTCTCTTGTAATATCCGCCCCTCTTTAGCTAATTTGTCTGCGTGTTCATTTCTGTGTATATTAAAGTGTGATGGTATCCATTGGATGACCACTCTCTGGAAGTTATTGCACAGTTGGTCTAGGCGTTGTTTTCAAGTCATCTAGCTCACTGTTCCTGGGGGGCTTTTAGAGCTGATAGTACAGACAGTGCATCAGTCAGTATCACCATTTTCTTGTGCATGTTATTTTTGTGTTGGATAGCCAGTTTTGCAGCATCTTTGAGGGTTTCAGTTTCTGCTTTATAGTTGTTTGAGAATTTCCCAGTAGCTATTGACTTGGTGATCTCATTCTGGTTTTTCAGCCTCAGGAACACACCTCCTTCACCATTTCTAGTGGCATTTGTAGCGGAGCCATCTGTGTATATGTGTGGCCAGGAGTCCGTGGGTTGTTGCTGTTGGTGTGTTTTTCATCCATGTGTTTTCTCTCTTTGTCTATTTGCGTGCCTTTTTTCATGATTCCTATTATGTCTTCCTTAAGTTCTGGTATTTTGTGTTTCCCATGAGGAGTCATATCAGATGGGCATAAGGGTTTTGGTAGTGTTTGGGACAGTACTGGGTCACTAGTTGCCAGTTCTTTGGAGATTACAGCGAAGTTGCTCGTCTTTAGTCTTACTTTTCCGAAACCAGTTATTCCGTGGTGCATGGGGTGGCTAAGGAGCCTTTTATATTTCTCCCCTTGTTGCATTACTTTAGTTTTCCGTCTCTCTTCTAAGGGTTGTAAACCTGTTACTGTTTAAGAGTCATGATAGGTGTAGATTTCATAGCACCAGTGATGATACAGGTTTTGTGTTCTGTCAATTTTGCTAAGCTGCGTTTTGGAAGCTGTAGCCCAGGCTGTAACTCCATACTCTAGTTATGGTCTTACTCTTCCTACGTATAGTCGTTTCAAGATATTGCTGTCTGCTCCCCAGTCCGTTCCTGCCAATTTCTTCATAATATCTGTTCGTTTTCTGCTTTTTTGTTTTCTCTGTCTATCTGATTTATCCATGTCATTCTACGATTCATGGTGACGCCAAGATGTGTTGCATTTTGGTCAATAGGTAGTCCATGGTCTTTTATCTTCAATTTTGCAGAGAGTGTGTTTCTTGATGGGCTGAAAATTGTGTATGTAGTTTTTTTCTTCGTTAATTGGTAATAACCAGGTGTTCGTCCATTTGTCAAGTTTCCTTAGGGCATCTTGCATTCTGAAGCTAGGCACTGACATAGATTTTTCTCATGCCCATATTGCCAGATCGTCTGCATACATTGCTGAGTGTATGCTGGGTGGAATGTCTGTAACGATGTCATTTATGAAAATTAAAAAGAGCGTTGGGGATAGAACTCCACCTTGTTTGATTCTGGCTTTCTTACTTTGTTGTCTATGCACTTGTACTCTGGCCATTCTGTCTTGTGGATATTGAGATATCCAATTTAATAAACGGCTTTGGATGCCAAGTCTGATAAGCTTGTTCTTTAATCCTTCTCTCCATACCCTATCAAAATCCTTCTCTCCATACCCTATCACAAGCCTTCTCCATGTCGACCCACACTGTCAGTGTGTGTTTCTTTTCTTGTAGAGCATCTTCTATTTCCTGTGCGATGTAGGTGATCAGGTCTTCAGTTGATCTGTGTTGACAGAAACCGCTTTGTTGTGGTATGATTTGTTGTCTTGTAAATGCCACATGAGTCTTCTGTTGACCAGCCTTTCCATGAGTTTGCTCAGGCAACTCAGTAAGCTAAATGGTCTGTAGCTACTTTGGTCTAGTGGGTCTTTTCCATGTCTGAGGATGGGCACCATAATGGCTTCTTTCCAGGTTGCTGGCTTTGACCTCTCTACCAGCTGGCATGCATTATCCTTAGAAGCAGGCCCTTGGCTTTCTGTCCCAGTTTTATGAGCATTTCTTTGGTGATTCCATCTTTTTTTTTAAGTTTCAATCCTTTGAGGGCTACTTCTTGTTCTGTTGGTGTAAAGATGGTCGTCTGGTGTTCTTCTTGTACTAAAGGCATGTGTTTTGCATCTCAGTTTTCCTTTCTTGCAGCTTTCTGTTGGTCTTTTGGAATGTTTTTTCTACTAATGTTTTTATAAGAAGAGCAATGAAAATATTCTGAAAGAGGCCAAAACTAAAGGAGATGTAATATCCAATATCAGGAAGAAAAAATCATAATTTTTTGGCCATTGTTATGAGAAGGAAATACCTGGAATATATTATAACAACTGGGAAAATTGAGGGACGAAGAGATAGAGGGAAACAAAGAGAAAAGATACCAGACAGCTTAAGCGAATAGTTTGGCAGAAGTTCAACAACAGAAATGATAAATAAGTGTTGAGATCAAATTTTGTGGATAGACATAATCACCTACGCCAGCAGGCTTGGTACTTGATGATGATAATATATATAAACATTTCTAGGGGCAGAAAATTCCATAGTCAACTACAGAGGCTATTACTATCAGAGAATAACAAAGTTTGTGAGGTGGAGACAAGATAGTGGTCAGTTTAAAACTGTGACATGGAAAGAGAGAGAGAGAGGGCAGAAAACAGAGAGAGGATCTAAAGAGGCAAACATTTTAGTATGCAAGAAGACAGAGCAGATATGAGGGAAGAGAGGTATAACACTGGGTGTCTAACATTGTGGCACGGAAGGGGAGAGATTACTTTAGATTTTTACCTTAGATTACTTATATTATGACCCCCGATTGTTGTTCCAGGCATGGCCTTTATGGATCTTAAAATAATCTCACTATAAATATAAAAAAATCTGGTGACAGCACACAACCTTGCCTAACACCCTGTTTTATTTGTTGAAACATTCCCAATTGGTTTCCAGTTCTTATGAATGCGGTTTGTTGCCAGTACATGTTCTTTATTATTCTGAGATCTTTGCTGTCTACGTTTATGCTTTCTAAAATTTTGATTATTTCTTGGTGCTTTACTTTGTCAAATCTATCTATCTATCTATCATCCTTTCGAGCCGAAGACGGCACAAAGGGCAGATCCACAATCTCAAAAACAGAAACCTTGCGAGCCAGAATGGCACTTATTGCAGAGATCACTGCTTCCAAAACTTATGGCCATTCTGTTTCCATAACAATACTTTTTACAATGACAGCTTGTCAAGCCATCGATCAACCTCCTTAGTCGCCTCTTACGACATACCTGGAAGGTCACGGTGTCACTATTCTTTACTTCCCTCATAATGAGGCCCCGGTAACACACAGGAGACTTTGTCAAATGCTTTGGTATAATCTATGAAACATAGGTATAGATCTGTTTTCACCTCTATGGCTCTTTCTATTAAAGATCTTATGATGTATATGACATTGCTCATACCTTTACCTCCAACAAAACCACACTGTTCATCACTAATTTCTGGACTGGTTTTGTTTGTCACTCTTCGCATGATGATTCTTAGTAATATCTTAGTCATGTGACTCATAAGGCTTATTGTGCGATGATCATCGCATTCAATCACACCCGATTTCTTTGGTAGGGCTATGAATATTGATGTGAGCATGTCGTCTGGTATATATCAGCTGTTGTAGATATCATTCAATATTTGTGTTATTATTTCTATTCCAAAATACCCATGGCTTCAATCTCTTCTTTAGTTATATTATCTGGTCCAGGAGCTTTTCCAACTTTCATATTGCGCAAGGCATCTTCCACTTCTTCTTCTTAATATTTCTGGTCCTTCTCCATTATCCTTAATATTTACTTGTATTCGTTCATCGTCATAAAGATCTTTAATGTATTCTGTCCATCGTTCCCTTATGCTTTCTTTTTGAATCAACAGTTCTCCTTTCTTTGATATTAAACATTCTGTTTTTGATTGCATTTTTATTCCTGTTAATTCTTCAATTTGTTTGTATATAGCTTTGGCATCTCCTTTATGTTGCATTTCAATCTCTTTGCATCTCTGTTTTAGCCATCCTTCTTTTGCTTCATTGCATTTTATTACAATTTCTTTATTTAATCTCTGATAGTCATCTTTATTTTCTTTATTTCTTCTTCTTGTATCCATTAGCTGCAAAATGTTATCTGTCATCCATTTCATTCTTGAATTTGTCCTCACTGGTGGTATGAACTCTTTTGATATTTGCTGCATTCATTCTTATAGCATTTCCCACTGTTCATCAATGCTTTGTATCTTCTCTATTGCATTGTACCGGTCCTGAATTGTGATTTTATATTTGTCTTGCAACTTCTTGTCTAAAAAAAAAAAAAAAACTATCTTTACGACACATAGTACCATTGCTGGTGTATTGGGGGGGGGTGGGGGCAACGATAGAACCAGAGGGATAAAGGCCGCTTGGTTAAGCACTCGCCACGATGTGTGCGACTCAGGATTTTTATTTCACCTCTCATAGAAAAAATCCTTTCTGTCTACCGTGGGCTTCGAATACCGTACGTCAGCTTTTCAGCCAGCGGAACAGTGGTTTTAGCCGCACGGCCACGCGCACCTCAACTTCTTGTCTGATTTGAGTAAATCTAAATTTAACTTCATGTTAACTGAGGCTCATTTTGTTGCTTTTAATTTTATTCTAAGCTTTCCCATAACTGGTACATGATCATTATTGCAACCTGCCCCTGGTCTAGTTTTCACACACACCAGACCATTTCTAAATGTATTGCTTATCACTATGTAATCAATTTGATTATGTGCATTGTCTCCTGGGCTTTCCATGTCCACAGACGTCTTGGATATTGTTTAAACCAGGTGTTACCTATCATCATGTTGTGTGTTTTTGCCCACTCAATAAGTTTGTCACCTTTTTCATTCCTCTCGCCTAAGCCATAATGACCAACTACTTCCTCAACTCTTTACTTTCTTACTTTTGCGTTAAGATCCCCTAGAAATATGGTGTTTTCATGTGGTTTGCATTCACGAAGTGCTTTATTTAACTTGTAAAATTTGTCGTTTCCTCTAGACTTTCTGATGTTGGTGCATAAACTTGTATAAGATTTATATCTATTGGCTTTCCATTCAATTTCACTAAATGGATTATGTCAGATATTGGGTAAAAGCCTTTCACTGTTCTAGCTCTTTCTGCATCCAAGATGATACCTACTCCCCTTTGGTGTTCAGTACCTCCAGAATAGATTATTTTATGTTTATCAGAATATATCTCCCCTGATCCGGTGTATCTCATTTCGCAAAGTCCCAGTAAATGTAAACCCATTCTTTTCATTTCCTGTTTGTTGTTTTCCAGTTTACCCTGCTGCATGAGTGTTCTCACATTCCAAGTTCCTATTGTTAGAGTCTCTTTTATCTTTATTTTGCTTACAGTAGCTTGATGATGATCAGGTATCACCTGTAGCACACGATGTCCCCTGCCGAAGGAGGGTTTTCCCCATATATATGTAGTGTTTATAAATTTTATATATGAATTATACTCTTCTACATGCATTATTATTGTTCATTATTTTATCTCTCTTTCAGTAACATTTACCTGTATCACAAGATTATCTTTTATTCATTAAATACCTAGTACGGTTATTTGTGGAGCCGCGATAGCTCAGTGGTTAGTGAACTGGACTACAAAGGACAAGGGTAGGGTTCGATCCCAACCGACGGCTTCTGGGTTCACCCAGCCTTAAATGGGTACCGGATTTTTTTCTGGGAAAGTAAAGCAGCACAGGCGTAATACCGACCACATTACCCCAAAAATCATGTGCTGAAGGTCTGTAAAATATAGGGTCACTAACACCATATTCCCTATACGCCACTTGGCGTGACCGGGGTACTTTACTTTTTTTACTACCTTTATTTTCTCTGTCTTACAAATTGTCTCTGTACATTAACTTCTCTGAACACATCCCAATTCATACTTTGCCCTTAGCTACATGAATATCGATCTTTGGTAGTATTTCCATGACTTCATGTGTGATCTCTTCTTGTCTTGCATTTTGTTGTTTTGTTTTAAAGGGGTCTTTTGCCGTTTCTCTAGGCTAATTTCAATA
Organism: Megaustenia siamemsis; assembly: GCA_032433765.1. Lineage (NCBI taxonomy): Eukaryota > Metazoa > Mollusca > Gastropoda > Stylommatophora > Ariophantidae > Megaustenia > Megaustenia siamemsis. The sequence goes on along the minus strand of JAVIAB010000101.1, from coordinate 54,985,074 downwards.
TTATTGTCATTTGCAAAGGAGTCTGCAAAGTGATTTGCTGCCTGCTCACCTGTTAGGATGTTTCCATCCTTCTGCAGTGTAATTTAGGTGTTCCTTTATATACCTCATCATTCAGTTATTTTACAAGCTTCCACACTTTTCTTGTGTCTCGTTCAAGATTCAAGGACTCTGTTTTCTCTTTCCAGCTTTTCCATCTGGCTTATAGTTTAGCCCATTGAAATTTGGCCTTAGCGTGCTGATAGTTATTGTGGTGTTCCTGGCAAGGGTTATTTTCTGCTTGCTTTCGAGATATTTCCATGTTATTGTGCAGTTGCTATAGTTCACTACTCCAGTATGGTTTGTAGTGTTTCCGTGCCTCTCTAGGTATTGTTTCACTGGCAGCTTGTATTATTAGTCTGCTGAATTCATCAACTATTTTGTTCATGTCTCTGTCTGTATTTAAATCTTTAGTCAGTACACTGGTGTATTGTTGATAATTTGCAGTCTGCCTTTTTGTAATTCCATCTGGAATTCAAGCTGCTTTTGCCTGAGCCATTCTGCGTCTCACCTCTTTTGTACATCTTCCGTCTGAGGTTAACAAAGTTCCCAGATATCTGGAGGCGAAGGCGCGCCTCACAGCACCAGAGCTGGAAGTTGTCAGCGACCTACAGCTGATGGCTTGTGCCAGGATCGGTGAACCAGAACCATCAAGACCCTGCTGCACTTCTCTGTGGTGCCTCTAGTAACAGACTAACCTGTATAGTCTAGCCAAGCGAGTTGGGATTGAAGAGGGAAGACAACCTTGTACTCAAAAATGTCATGCTGAAGTCAATTTGTTAGGCCAAAAGGTGCAAATATCACAGTTATACTGCAAACCACAACACAGACACACCCACTTAACGTCCTTTTAAGGGCGGATGACGAAAAGGAATTCTATAGTCTACAAATACTCTACAATACTTTAGTCATCTGGCAAATGCAAGCAAGCAGATATTTAAATTCATTTTCCTGTTTTAATATTGTTCCACTTATCTTTATTTTGCACTGAGGTGATGTCTTTTTCTTTGTTGTTACCATTTTTTTAAAATGGAATTGTGTCTAGTGCTAGTGGGTGTTCGCTTGGGTGGATAGTAGTAGTTAAGTAAATGAAAATTTGCATTTTCTGTCCTGAGGTGCAGTATTTGATATTCAGCCCCATCCATACACTTCAAGCTGACATGCAATGATGTTGTTCTTTACAATTGTCATTATTCCGCCCTTTTGTCTGTTTTTTCTGTCTGATCGGTAACACTGGTATCCCCTAATCTTCAAGACTATGTCGTTGTCTAGATGGGTTTCCTGCAAACAGCATATGCTTACTTGCTCTTCATGCAGGATATTTTCTAACTCTTATCTGTACCCATCTCTCTTGCTGTTGATGCCTTCAGCATTCCAGTGCATTATTTTAAGTGGTCTTAGTTTGGATTGGCCAGTAGCTCTATTCTCTCAGCCCCCGGACTCCACGGGGTGGTTGAGAAGGACATCCAGTAATAGTGGTTGGGTCCTTTTGAGGCTAAGGACCCGGCACTGCACCTGCCTGAGTGTCCTCACAGAGCAAGTGGCATATCGATTAACAGTTACTGACATACTTCCCATCAGTAGTTTTATCAGTGCTGGCTATGAACTTATCATAATTGAGACTGCATTAAGTGCATTATAAGAATAGTCCTGCAGAATAATTATTGTTCATTGTCAAAGACTGTGCTGAGCTGAAAGCAGTCAATGACTCCTAATTGACTGTCTGTACCAGGATCAGTGAATGTCATGAACTCAATCTCTGCTTGGTAGCAGATTAATTGACCTAGCCAGTAGGATTTGAAGGGGAAGGTAACAATGTATCAAAAAATACTCTTCATTTGAAAGTGTTCTGCTGCGAAACATCAGATATTACAACTTGCTATAGACTGCAGTACCAAAAATTCTGTGCTAAAGTTGTCTAAAAATACTCTAATTTGACTGTATTTTATCAGAATAATACCAGATATGATAACTTGCTGCTTACTGCAATACCAAAAATGTGCTAAAGTTGAATTTATTTTACTAAAAAAAAAACACCAGATATCACAACTTGATGCAACACATTTTTGCCCACTTAACATAATTTTACGGGTAGTTGTCTATGAGTAGTTATTGTCATCATCATCATCTTGTGCCTTCTCTGCAACAAAGGTTGGCTACCATGGATCGCCATTCTACTGTTTCTTGCTTTGATGGTGCAGGCTGACATACATTGACTTGTCCATCTTTTGATGTTACTCATCCATGTTAGTCTTGTTCTGCCTCTGCCTCTTTTACCTTGTATTTTTCCTTCCAATATTACTTTTAGTAGGCTGTTGTGTCTTTTAACATGCCCCAAAAATTTCATTTGTCTTGTCTTAATTGTATTTAGTAGTTCTCTTTTTATTTTCAGTTGTTTTAAAACTTCATCGTTTGTTATCTTTTGTTCCCATCCAATTCTATCTATTCTTCTATAAATCCACATTTCAAAGGCTTCAATTTTCTGTTCTGTTTTCTTGTCTAATGTCCATGTTTCTGCACCATACAGGAATATTGAGAAGACTTAACATTTTGCCATTCTTAGTTTCAGCACTGCTGATATTTGTTTTGTTGTTAGTATATTTTTCATGGCATTAAAATTACTTTTTGCCACATCTATTCTTTTGTTTATTTCAGTTTTGCATTTTCCATCATTGGTTATAGTATGTCCCAGGTAGTTGTACAAAAAGAAATAACTGTGTCACTTATGTAGAATTTCTGTAGCATAATGACTTTTCATGAATTCTCCTTGTTGTATCTCCCCTTCACCAGAATATCATCCACTACCACCACTGGAGAGAAGGCAACCTTCCCCCCAACTCCAAGTGTGTCTCCTGTAAGAAAACCTGCTGGTCATCAGAATGTTTGGCAGGGATGAGGTGTGAGTGGTGCGGAGTTGCAGTAAGTTCCACATGCCTATATTCAGTTTGTGACCATGTTTTACTGTCATGCTTTTGCTCATTTTGTTGCCATTAATCTCTACATATTTTGTCACCTTCTGTCATAACACTGTTCAGGTGTTGAGGGAGATACAAAATTCTATCTCTCCCTTACCTAGCTGCCTCAGCCACTGTTGTAAATTGCTGCTGAAGAGTTGCAGTGATGCTTCTTCACAGTTTTACCATTCTCTGGACTTTGAGATTTGATATCAAACCCTCTGGGAAAAGTCATGTGTGCACTTCGCACATGTTAAAAACTCTTAGCAGTTAATATAGTAGAAAGTAGTAGGTCAAAAGTTTGCTGTCCCAGGTAAAAATTGTCAGAAATCTACTAAATGAATCCCATGACATACAGTGGTGTTATGCATAGTGGTCCGTCTTATCCTCATAGCTTTTAATTATTTTAAGAAAACAATAGAGCTCTTATGCGTATGTTCGAAGTGCAGTGATGGTGATTCTAACATAATACAACATAACATAGTATAAGTAAATAAGGATCCCCTCCATATAGGGAGTATTGTGTTGATGTCAGTATTTTTCAATATCCACAACATATTTTATGGGTGATGTGGTAGATGTCACGCCTACTTTTTCCAGAAAAAAAGAAACAATTTTCTGGTACTCATCTTTAGAGGCGCAGTTAATCCTAAAGCCCAGTTGGTCAGAAAAAAATAATTTGTGACCTTTTTGCTCAATGTAATAGAATAAGTTTGGAATGAAAATGTTCCTTTTTATATAATGTCTAATTATAGTGATAGGCAATGCTTTGTGTTGTAGAAGAGAGGCTGGCTGTCTTAATATTTTATTTCATTGGCTGTCCGATTCCTTGTCTATTTTACCATCCTTTGATAATGTTTCTAGTTACTTCAAATGTACTTTTTTTATGTCATGTAACTCTACAGTTTTGTTTAATATCGTATTTCTCTTTTTAAATGATCATTATTGTTTTTCTGTACTGATTTTAATGTTCTTTGTTTTACACACATTTTTTTTCAAGGTTTTTGTTCGGTATGTTGCTAAAAACATCATGTATTGTGCTATATTTTAATTCGCTCTATTATAATAAATTTCATATATAGTGCCATGTTTTAATTAACTATTACCATAAATCCCAGGTATGCTTGCATGTTTTGTCCACTTGTTACCATAATATAACTAGCCCCCAAATTCATGCTGAAGAAAGTAAAAAATCTGTGCTAGACCACTGCTGATTCTCTCTCTGAAACTTCCGGTCAATATGGTGGATAGGCGGCAGGAACCGTTAAAGGCTGTGTCTGAAAAGTGTTCCTTGTTACAGTTTCCTCAAATTCCAAGTCCGGTTTGCTGCCGGAGCTACTGAGTTAAGTGCTCTGTGCATACGCGAGCTGTGCATTTCATCCATTTTGATTGTGTTTCGATATTCCAATTGCTTACGATGAATGATGGTATTGTATGACAGGGAACAAATGGCTGTGTTCATTTTCTGTGTGGTTTTGCCTTATGTCTTTTGGCGTTTGCAGAGACTATGATGTGGACTGCAGATACCTTTCTTTGTTTGGGAGATGAGATATTGATTCTGATAATTCTATTGGTATTGGCAGTTGAGCAATTATGGATTTTAATTCGTTTGCAATGATACAGGGGTCTTCCATAACCATAATTCTCTCTCTTTCTCTTGCATGATAGTTAACAGGCTAAACTAAATCACTAGTAACTGTTCCATGATGTCTCTTGTTAAAGTCTTACAGTCTGTATCAGGTAATCTCCATGACTCATGTTGCAGTTTTACAGTCTGTACTAGGTCATCTCCATGACTCTTGTTAAAGTTTTACAATCTGTACTAGGTCATCTCCATGACTCTTGTTAAAGTTTTACAGTCTATACCAGGTCACCTCCATGACTCATGTTGCAGTTTTACAATCTGTACCAGGTCATCTCAATGACTCATGTTAAAGTTTTACAGTCTGTACCAGGTCATCTCCATGTCTCTTGTTAAAGTTTTACAGTCTGTACCAGGTCATCTCCATGTCTCTTGTTAAAGTTTTACAATTTGTACCAGGTAATCTCCATGACTCATGTTACAGTTTTACAATCTGTGCCAGGTCATCTCCATGACTCATGTTAAAGTTTTAGTCTGTACCAGAGCATCTCCATGACTCTTGTTAAAGTTTTACAGTCTGTACCAGGTCATCTCCATGACTCTTGTTAAAGTTTTACAGTCTATACCAGGTCACCTCTATATCTCTTGTTAAAGTTTTAAAATTTGTACCAGGTCCCCACTAACTGCCTTCATCCTATTCGCAGGCTCATGCCACATGCTACCGTTCCATCCCAGTAGAGTGCAAGTTTGGAAGCCTCCGGGAGATACTTCTACCCTCCAGCTGCCTGACCATCCCTCGGCTGGAGGTTCCCATGGAGACTCTCCTTGGCATCAGTCGCAAACCAAGTATGTGGTTCAATAGTGAATGAAGATTTGAGGCTAGTTAGACACATCTTATAAGAATGCAACAAAAGTCATCATAAAGTTTGAAACATAGTGAAGGAATTTCTTGAATAAACCCAGCAGAAAGCATACAAAGTAACAAGACATTTTTGTATATGTTGCAAGCAAAATGGATAAATTTATGAGGTCATTGAATATACAGTCGAACCTGGTCTTAGGACCACCTGTTTAAAGCGTTTCCCTGGTTATAGGACCGGGTCTACAATTTCCCCGAGTTTTTTACTATATGCTAACACTGATTACGGCGCTCACCGTATGACGCGACCAGAGACCAGGCTAATTAACCGCCGCCAATGTTATTTATCCCGTTTACGACGACCAGCCAGTCCTTCGTCTCGCTGGGAGCTATAAACGATCGACACAGGTGTCTACAGGTGTTGATGTTTTCCCGTATTTAGTGAGTCCCAGATTACAGTGGGACGTGTTACGTTTATCAGTCAATACTGGTGCAGACACAGATCTATGATTCGTGAAGTGACATCACTTCGCGGTTCCGTCTAGACCAGAGTAGACCATTGCGTGGCCCGTATAAATTACAGGAATTAACTAAAGAATTAGTCATTGCCCGCTTAGAGTGTATTCATGTACATGTACAGTATCTCAGTGAATTATTTTTGTGGATTTTAAAAGTGTTACACACAATATAGGAAATGGCCAGTGTCAAAAGTGTAAAACCAAAAGCATTAACGCTGGAAGAACGAATATCAGTGATTCGACAAAATCAGCAAGGTAAAAGTTCGCGATTATTGGCAGAACAGTTTGGAGTGGGAAAGACACAGATTTTACGTACGTTAAAGAGAAAAGCCGAGTATATGAATGACTTTGAAAATAATGCACCAAGTATGAAAAGAAGGAATAGCAGGAAAACGGGAAATGAAGACATAAATACACTTTGTTGGAAATGGTGTCAATCAGCACTTGCACGAAAAATTCCGTTATCTGGGCCGATGATCAAAGAACGAGCTTTATAGTTTGCAAAAGAATTGGAAAACTCAGTCTTTAAAGCATCGAACGGCTGGTTAGAGGCCTTCATTAAAAGACACAATCTTGTGTTTGGTAAGCAATGTGGCGAAGTCGGTGATTCAGATATGAGTGCTACGGCTGACTGGACTTCTAAATTATCCGAGATATGCTATGGTTACGCTGCTCAAGACATTTTAAATTTAGATGAAACCGGGTTATTTTTCAAAGCGACTACGGACAAAACATTTTTTGTCAAAGGAGAAAAATGCGCTGGGGGTAAAAAAAGCAAAGAGCGAATAACAGTGATGCTATGCACTAACATGTTGGGGGAACGAGAACCGGCTTTAGTGATTGGGAAAGCAGCTAACCCTAGGATTTTTAAAAACATCAACATAAACACACTGCCAGTGATTTACAGAAACAACAAAAAGGCATGGATGACTGCAGCTATATTTGAAGATTGGCTGAAAAGTTTTGACCGTAAGATGCAGAAAAAAAAGCGCCACATTATTTTATTTGTTGACAACGCTACCTGTCATCCCAAGATCGAACTACAGAATGTTAAGCTGCAGTTTCTGCCACCCAACACAACTGCATTAGTTCAACCCCTAGACCAGGGTGTCATTCAGACATTTAAATTAAAGTTTAGACAAAAACAGCTTCTACATCTTATCACAGTCATGGAATCAAACAAGGATGCTTCCGGAACTGAACTCATGAAACAGGTCAATTTACTGGATGTAGTCTACTGGATTGCTGCAGCATGGAAAGAAGTGGACAACTCAACCATCCTTAAGTGTTTCTGTAAAGCAGGTTTTCATTGTCCTGCTGAAACACACGCATATTCTCTGACGCACATGGAATCTGCATCAAAGACCGACGTGCAAATTGTTTCTACTGCAATTTCTACTGCTTTGGATAACCTTTCAAAAGAATTGTTTGGATACCAATTGACAGACATCTCCATGATTGATTCAGGGCTCCAAACTTGCAACACAATAGAAACAAACTGGGATCTTCCTGCCACTGCAATTTTAGCTGCTGAGGATGTGAATAGTGAATCAGACAACGAACAAGATTCTACTGACATTGAGAAAACATACACTATCGCAGATGCACATAATGCTTTGGAGCTTCTGCGCACCTATTCAATAACAAACGGGAGATCTGACATACTAGACGTTATCATGGACTTGAGAGAAAAATTGAACTTATCGTTTATTTCATCTGTCAAACAACAGACTACCATATTGGATTTTTTTTCAAGTCAAAAGTGATACATGTACAGTATAAGTGGAATCTGTGTATGTGTGTTTTATTTTTGTGTGTTTAACTATCGTGTTTTATGAAAAGTGTCCAACCAGTGGCTATTGTAGACCGACATGTGCACTATGTTCTACTCATGGATTACGCTGATTTGCAGGTTAGTTTTCATAGTGCTTAGGATAAAATTTTTTTTATCGCTCTATTTATTATGTGAAACCTGTGAGGCAGGACCACCTGTCCTATGGGACCAGTTTTTGAAAGTCCCGTGAATGGTCGCCTTAGACAGGTTCGACTGTATCTAGTGGCTGCTTGTGAGATGTGTGTCAAACATAAATAATACATAAAGACAGCAAGTACTAGTTAAATGTCAGAACTCACAGTATAAACTGTAAGTAAAGCAAAGATCTCCATCACACCAAGTGGCATATAGGGAATATGGTGTTAGTGACCATAATTTTTACAGACCTTCGTCACATGATTTTTGGGGTAATGTGGTCGGTATTACGCCCGTGCCATTTTACTTTCCCAGCAAAAAATTCAGGTACCCATTTAAGGCTGGGTGAACCCAGAAGCCGCTGATCAGGATCAAACCTGACCTCTTGTCCTTAATAGTTCAGTTCACTAACCACTGTGCTATCGTGATTCCCATACTAAACTGTGAGACTGTGTTGTTCAGTATTTGTTGATAGGTGTGTAGTTAGTGAAACATGAATAGTACAGAGTTATAAACAGGTATTTTAACCATTAATTGCAAAACTATCATAAAAATTACGATATCAAATTTTTTAATTCAAAAGTTTTCTGTTTGCAAATGCTCTCTTTCCCACCGTGCACTTTGCTGGTTACCAATGATACCTTTTTGTGATCAGAAATAATAAAAAAATAAAACAGATGCATCGTACAAAAATATGACAGTATCGTTAATACTGTGCTATTGTGACAAAAACTTTAGTTTCCAATAAACCAAAGAACAATAAAGTGGTTTATCTACTGTCAGCAACTCATCAACCATCTATAATCCAACTACTGAAATAAGAGAATTTTCCTGTCTCGACTACATTATGCAGACCACCATCCTTGACTTGCTCGAAAATAGGTTACCTGCTGACAATTTGCATTTTAGTGGCTATTTTATTTAAACTGCCTATTTTATAATGTGTTATACCTGACAATTATAAATGAATATCTTATTTACATTTGCAATAATACTCGGAATAAGAAAAAACTATTATTTCTCCAACAGGGCTTTCTTTAAGTAGTAAATTTTACCAGAGTTTTGTAACAATGTAACTCATCATGAAGTTTCATAAGTAAGGGTTAACTAGTGCTGGGATTACTAAACTATGGGATTAATCAACTTAAATAATGCAAAGGAATTTGAGTATTTTACAAAGGTATTGGAACAAGTGTGCTAAGCTATGAAATTGATCAAACATAAAGAGGCCAAAAATGTGTTTTTACAAGTGCCTGTGAAATTAATGAACAGGAATAATACAGCGGCTCCAAGTATTTTAACCCTTTAAATAGGGACTTTAGCTGCCCTTGATTATGAAATAAAACACAACTTAGAAATGTATATGGTGCAGTTGAATGCAGTGACTTTAGAACAATAAGCCTAATGAGCCATGTTACAAAAATCTTGCTAAAAGTTATACAAGGAAGGATTCAGAATAAAATCAATACTGAATTAGATGAGCAGCAATTTGGATTTAGGAAAAATAGCGGGACAAAAGAAGCCATATTCTGCATGAGAACATTAATCGAAAAATACACAGAAGTAAACAAACCAATATATGCCTGCTTCATAGACTACACCAAAGCTTTTGATAGAGTACACCACAAACAACTTATAGAATGCCTAAAAGAGATACATCTAGATGACATGGATATACGACTAATATGCAATCTATACTGGGAGCAAACAGCAATAATAAAATATAACAAAGAGTTCTCTACACCCATTGATATAAAAAGAGGAGTAAGACAAGGATGCATCCTATCACCAAGCTTGTTCAATCTATACACTGAGCAAATCTTTAAAAACATCATAGAGATGCCAGGCCTACAAATTAATGGAAAGATAATCAATAACCTAAGATATGCTGACGATACTGTACTACTAGCAGAAAATCCTAAAGACCTACAACAATTACTTAATGAAATAAACACGACAAGCAAAAAATATGGACTAGATATGAATATCAAAAAGACTAAAACTATGATCATAAACAAAGAAAATACTCAAAACCCACAAGTGGATATCAAAATTGAAGGAATAGACCTTGAGACAGTTCAGAACTATAACTACCTTGGACATACTATAACCAGTGATGGAAAATGTACAACTGAAATAAACAAAAGAATAGGAATGGCAAAAAGTAATTTTAATGTCATGAAGGACATACTAACATCAAAACAAATAACACCAGAGCTAAAACTAAGAATAGCAAAATGTTACATCTTCTCAATATTCCTATATGGTGCTGAAACATGGACATTAGACAAGAAAACAGAACAGAGAATTGAAGCCTTTGAAATGTGGATATATAGAAGAATAGGTAGAATTGGATGGAAGGAAAAGAAAACAAATGACAAAGTCTTAAAACAACTAAAAATGAAAAGAGAACTTCTGAACACAATTAGAACAAGACAAATGCGATTCTTAGGCCATGTTAAAAGACACAACAGCCTACTGAAAGTGATCCTGGAGGGGAAAATACAAGGTAAAAGAGGCAGAGGCAGACCAAGATTAACATGGACGAGTAACATCAAAAGATGGACAAATCAACCGATGACAACCTGCACCATCAAAGCAAGAGATAGAGCAAAATGGCGCTCCATGGTAGCCAACCTTCGTTGCGGAGACGACACTCAATGATGATGAGAAATGTATAAAAGCTATTAAAAAATAGCGGTTGAACATGTAATAAACTACAAAAAAATAATTTAAGATGACAGTTGCATGAATTTTTACAACAATCAAGACTTATCATTAATTAAGTGTTAGTGGATTCACAATTAAGTGTACAGTTTGTAGAGTGACAAAAGAAAGCCATGTTTTTTTTTTTTTTTTTTTTTGGGGGGGGGGGGGTACTCATATGAATTGCAAAAACAATTGTCCTCCAAATTTTGAATTATCTTTAAAAAAACACACACACATTTATCTCTATCACATAAAATTGAATTGCTATCAGTGTTTATCAGACTATCACTTCTAAATTGAATAAAACTATCTCTATATTTCTAAATCAATTTCCTCATTATCTTGGTGAAATCCATCCATTGCTAAATTACAATAGAAAAGGATCCATGAGATCGAAATTCAACATTAATTTTCAAACACAAATTTGATGCTGTTAGAATCCATAACTACCCATGTACCATACATGAAGTTCTAGAAAATTTAGTTTACTTTCACTTTGAAAAGTTGTTGACAACTGGTATAATGAAAAATTGGACCAAAAAATTACTGCAGCGAGACAAGTCAAAAATGGTACAACTTTGTACATTAGAGGTAAACAGTTAAACAAACTGAATATGCAACCAAACTGTGAGGTTAGTTAAACTTGATTAATACAGATGTAACAGTTATTTTAGTAAGTAATAAAATTCATGATAGAAGAAGGCATGAGAAACATATTGATTACACAATTGATGCTCTTAAGTCAACACAATGGAACAAAAAATAGGTGCCTAGGTCATTGAGTTCAGTGGCAAAAGTAAGTAACAGCAAAGAAGGGCATTGGTTCTCTCCTCTATAAATATCATGACCTTGTGGGTTCAAGTTCAAGGCTATGTAAGACAGGAATTAAAAAAAAATTGAGATTAAATGAAAAAAGTAATTGTGAAAGGAAGTGCTGTTGAATGTAAAAAGTTAAAGTAAAAATAATATTTTATCATGCATATAACTTCCAATTTCCATGGTAGTCAAGATAAACGGTGGCTGTATTGGATATACTGCTATGTTTACTGACACTAGAGACAATTATTTTCTACTAAGCTGTCAGGTTTTTTTTTCCAGCTTATTTTTTTTTTTACATTATAAAAAAAAAACTTCACAAACATAGACAAGTTTAAGCAAAATCACTAGCACAAAATTATGGAAAAGTACCAGTCAAATACCAGTAGATAAAGAGATACAGAGAAGACGATGGTGCGGGATATGACACACACTATGGAAGCCAACTGAGAGTATTACACAACAGGCCCTTTTTTGGAACCCCCAAGGAAAAAGACAAAGAGGAAGACCAAGATATTCTTTGAGAAGACAGATGGAAGCAGAGATGAAGATGATGGGGAAGACATGGAATGAGCTTAAAAGAATGGCAAGAAACAAAACAGCTTGGAAAGTGTTTGTTGAAGACCTATGCTCCACAGGGAGCTGAAAAGTTAGAAGAAGAATTTGTTAGGTTGAATTTATTTAGTTTTTTTTCCTTGGCTTGTGTGTGTGCAAGAGTGGTCTAAATTGTAGGTGGTGACATGACAGTCACACCTTAAAGTAGAAGAATCTTGTGTTTTATAAGCAAAGACTCTCTGTTTTACAGTATATTTCACACCAGACTTGAAATGTGACAAGTTTCTTGAGAATCAGATAAAATATTGCCGGAAAATTCTAAATTCCTTCTACATGTGTATATAAAAAAAATAAAAATAAAAAGCAAGTCTAAGGTTGATAAACTCAGAGGTTGAAATAAAATGTTCCTCATAGTCTTGACTGAATGTCTGAAGTGCATACTATGGTAGCTGGATGCCTTTTTGTTTTTCCACTTTAACCTGCCTTTTGAATTGTAATTTTTTAGAATGTAAGACATTTATTATGTTTGTTCGTGTTGAACATTTGCTTAGCTTATGATCTCCACCAGCCATTGTTGTCACATGACTGATTTTGACCAGTCTGATGAATGAATTACATGTGGTTATTTTGGTTATAAAAAGTCTTTTACTTAGTTTAATGGACTGAGGGGTGTTCCTCAAGAATGTCAGCAGAATTTATTTTTGGGATACTCAGATTTGAGATAATATGCAACTAAGATAAAAAATGTGTATGATAGAGGTTTTACTTTTAGCATGATTGATCATTTGACTTTTTTGAAAACACAAACATTAGTTACTATGGTGTTAAATGTAAAATCAAGGCATGCAACATGCTTATGCAGATGTAGTTAATAATGTTTTATCAATATAAAAGAGCCAATTTTCTTGACAAAAGTCAAGTATCGAAAATGAAAGTAGACTTGTTTTTACTTTGAATAACCCCAATTTTTTTTTTTAATTCTAATTTTTCCATTGTATGTATCTACCTTATTACTTTTGTTTCTTGCAACATTAAAATATGTTGCAAAACATCATTTCCTACATTAAGAGCTTACTTTGCTTGGAACAAAATGTTGCTGTGTGTATATCACCAAACTTATCTTGCTTGCTGAGATTGTCATACATGAAACTGAAAAAATGCAGTGAATGAGTTTATGATAATCGGGACTGGATAGGAAATACATTGAATAATTAAAAATCTGGTGTGAAAAACAGGGCTATCTATCTTTCGTTCGCCTGAAGTATTGTCTATATCTGCAATGTCGTTTCCTGTATAAATTTTACTGTCTTTTGTAATTCTTGCAGTGGCCCATATAGTTTTGTCTGTAGTGTTGTATCTATGGGCCAATGGATTTTCCTCAGTCTACTATATTCAGTGCAGTCTTGAAGTATGTGTTCAGCAGTCTGGGGTGCCTGTCCACATGTACAAGTAGTTGATGTGCCGATCTTGAATTTTGTATACATGTGACTATGGAGTCGATTGTGTCCTGTTCTTAGGCGTATAATGATAACTTGTTCATATCTATTCATATTATGAAAGGCATCCTGATTTGGGGCTTGTGGGCCTTGATGAGGAAAAACAGGGCTGAATGGAAATATAAAACAACTACTCTACCCAAGAATTACCTTGAGGAGGATATTCTTCATAATATCAGTCATTTGAGCAACGTTCCATTTTGGTTCAATGCTTTTTCAACGGAAGTCTTTACAACAGAAGAGCTTTACAAACATAAAAAAAAAATATATCACATTAAGTTAGATCGCCTTGCAAAATTCATTTATTTATGGGGGAAAAATGAACACAGAATCTAAAAATGCATGCAAATTTAATCTACATTAACTATTAAGAGGCAGTAAAAAAAAAAACTCACGCAAAGCACCGTGGCCCCCCCCCCCCCCTTCCTCTCTTTTTAAAAAATGATTGACAGTGAAACCCATCACTTTTATCAATAATGAAAAAAAAAAAACAGAAGTCTTCTATGTTAAAAATATCAAATTTTCCCAGTTGTTACGATATATTCCAGCTGTTCCCTTCTCACTACATGGCCAAAACATGATGATTGTTTCTTCCTAATATTGGAAATTAGCTCCCTTTTTTGCTTTCACCTCTTTCAGGACGTTTTCATTACTCCTCTTAGCTGCCCATGGTATTCTCAATATTCTTCTGTAAAACATTTCTACAGCCTCCAGTTTCTTGTCTGTTGTCCTATTGTCAAGAGAATCCACAGCAATAGAAAAAAAAATAACATTTTTAGGGGCGCTGAAAAATCCAAAGTCAACTATGACTGACGGAGGCTACTAGGAGCACTAAAAATAGTATTTTCTTTGAACTTTTGACTCACAGCTGTATATTTACCAAAGTAGACACACAGGAAACTTGATTTCCTGTCTCTGATTGATTTATAACCTGAAATTGACTGTTTGGACCGGACGTGTTACTTTGTCTATTCAGACAGTCGCCATATATAACGTAAGTATGTTTGGCTACCTCGGAGCATTATTCGCTGCGTTTCCCAAGTTACAAAGGGTTGTTTGATGCAGCCAACGACTGGAAATTTCCCTTGTCACACACAGCAAAAGAAAAAAGAAAAGAAAAATTACCGAATTGTTGGAATTTGTTTGAATTTTGTTTTTGGTTGTATTATAGGATCGTATCCCATGAAATGGAAAAAAGAAATAAAAAATCATACTTCAGTAGAAACAAATCCAACACTCAGGGATCACCTGAAATAGTAATTAGAAAGATGAGGTGGGGGTGTAATGTTTGAGTATGGGAAACCATCAACCTAAAAAAATGTGTTTTTTCATGTGGTAACTCTTACAACGGTATCATATTATAGGGTGAAAAAGTAAAGTTTATCCACTTCATGCAGACCATGGCCATATGAACATTTAAGAAAAACACATAATAAATAATAAGTAACCACCACGGATGGTGCCAAGTATTACTGAGACCATCGAATATCTTGACGTCAACACAGTCATCATCTCTGATTAATCCCATAACCTTGCAGTCATTTGAAAAAATCTGGAAGTAGATTTCATAATTTCTTTCTAACATGCACAATAAAGATCTGCTTTCCAATTAGATCTGTCCAATTCCTGATCTTATCTAACCCTGTCTACCTTCTTTTCTCTGGTGCTGTGCTCCCAGAGAATGGTCTTAGCAAGCCCTCTAGATTTTGTATCATCCCTGTACTATTTTAATTTTTGTACTGTACAATTGGCAGGGGAGCCGCGATAGCTCAGTGGTTAGTGAACTGGACTACAAAGGACAAGGGGTAGGGTTCGATCCCAACCGACGGCTTCCGGGTTCACCCAGCTTTAAATGGATACCGGATTTTTTTCTGGGAAAGTAAAGCAGCACGGGCATAATACCGACCACATTACCCAAAAATCATGTGCTGAAGGTCTGTAAAATATAAGGTCACTAACACCATATTTCCCTATACGCCACTTGGCGTTACGGGGTACTTTTTTTTTTTTTTACAATTGGCAGGAAGTCTTTAATTGATCATGTGGATTATTGTATTTTAATTTTCACATAACTTTTTCACTTACGTCTGGTGATATAGTCAAAATACAATACTTTTGAAAATCTTTATACCTCATCTTATTTCTAGACTTTGTATCCTTGTTTCAAGATCAGTAATGAGTACTGTGTTTCACAGTCATATAGAAGTACAGATGCTGCTACGGTTTGTAATAGATCTTTGTTCTTAGGAAGATGAAAACACAGAAATTTTAAATTATTAAAGCCATCAAGGAAGTGAAAAACATAATAACTCCTGGGTGGAATTATTCATCACTGACCTAGCACTTCTATTCTTTTTTCTTTCATCATTTGCTTTTCAGCGTTGAGGTGAGATATAATTTTCGGTCTTTTGTCCTTCTGTCCGCCTTTGCTGCTGTTATGTTTCCTTGTTCATCTAATATTTCGTCGATCCATCTTTTTCGTGGTCAACCCTGGGTCTGGTGTTCTCGCAATGTTTATTGAGGGCTCGTTGTGTTGTGTTTTGATCACTCTGCCTTATCACATGGCCACATCATTTTACCTGTTGTTTCTGCATATGTTCCATGGTGGGGGTTATTCCTAGCTTTTTTCTCAGTTCTTCATTTCTGATCTCGTCTCTCAGGCTGTTTCCTGCCATTCATCTAACACAGTAATCTCAGTAGAGGTTATTTTTATTTATTTGGTTAATACCAATTACATTAATTCGCATAATTTTGGTCTTATCTCTATTTTCAGTCCCATCTGTTAGTGATCTCTCATCAAGTATGTTCATTTTATCTTACATCTGTTGATAACAGTTGCAATGTCAGATGGATGAAAGAAAAAACAAATAATAATAGGAGAAATACCTCTACTAGACGTATAATCTTACATATATCTGGGTAGTAATATAGACAAAGAGGGAGGAACAGAAAATGATACCAAATTAAGGATATAAAAAGCAAGAGTAGCATTTGTTACACTGGGAAACATGGAAGCCCAAATAAATTAGGTTAAATACTAAAATAAAATTTTCAACTCCAATGTTAAGTCAGTCCTATTATATGGCTGTGAAACATGGAGAACAACTAAAATGCCAATCATGAAGATACAGACTTTCATTAATGGATGCTTACGCAGAATAAAAGGATGGAAATGGCAGGAAAAAATCACTAACATAGAATTATGGAAATGTACCAGTCAAATACCAGTGGATAAAGAGATACAGTGAAGACGATGATAGGACACATACTGCGGAAGCCAACTGAGAGTATTAGACAACAGGCCCTTTTTTGGAATCCCCAGGGAAAAAGACAAAGAGAAAGACCAAGCATTTCTTGGAGAAGACAGATAGAAGCAGAGATGAATATTATGGGGAAGACATGGAACGATCTTAAAAGAATGGCAAGTAACAAAACAGCTTGGAAAGTGTTTGTTGAAGACCTATGCTCCACAGGGAGCTGAGAGGTAGAGGAAGAGAGGTTATTTTTCTCATTGTTCTTGCATCTAGGGTTCAGGGCTGGCATTGGTAGCACAACGTTGGGATGAAGATTGTTTAGTATAGTGCCTGTTTTGTCTCTAGAGTTATTTCCTTGTTAGACAATAGTGTTGCTAGCTGTCCAATGATTTGACAAGCTTTTTGTTGTTCTATTGTTCTCATATATTAGTCAATCTTCACACTGGTGCTAAATCTTTTGTCTCTCAAGACTAGCAGGATGCCACTATTTTTCCCTTCTTCATTTAATTCCTTAGTTGTTCATGCTATGTAACATTCTTTTAATTATTCACATCTAACATCACAAGTAATTGTTCTGATCCTTAAGTGCAAAATAAATTAAGAAAAACAGAGAATGTTATAATCTGCGAAAGAATAACAAAGTAGCTGAGAAAACAGTAGCCAAAATACTTATTGAAAGAGTTTTAAAAAAGACATGTTTTTAGTGAAGATTAAAAAAAAAAGAAGAAAAAGTGGTATGGTAACAGCTTTAAATTGGTGTGAAACAAAAGAAAAGTAGAACGATGTTTAGGCCTTCAGCAGGAACAACAAACCACAACATAAAAATATATAAGGACATCTAAATATCTTATATATAAATTAAATATATGTTTGTAGTATAAGTTGCTTGTCGTTGCTGCATGTTACAGTGTTAAATGTTGAAGAATGTTTATTAAAACTAATATTAATTTTCTTCCTCCTTTTTGCTTCGATTTACACCTACCTCCATTCCTCTGCTGGGTTCTCTTCATGTTGCCACTTCCAGCTTTCCCAGGTGAGTTTTTTTTTTTTTTAAGAAAAATAGTACATTGTTGTTTTTGTAGGTAAATAAAGCAGTAAGTTTTTTTTTAAAATTTTTTAATGGATGAGTAGTGCAATGGGTTGTTTGTTTTATAGTAAGTAGCACATTGAGGTTTTTTTAAAATAGATGAATAATACAATAGGTTTTTTTTTGTTTTTTTTGTAGTTAAATATAATTGGATTGTTTATTGTTCTTCTTTCCTTCCTCATCTGCCTTTCAGCGCCGAGGGGAGATATAGTTTGCTCTTCTGTTCGCCTCTGCTGCTGTTATGTTTCCTAGTCCTAGTGCTTCTAATATTCCATCGACCCATCTTTTTCGTGGTTGACCCTTGGGTCTGGTGTTCTCACAATGTTTGTTGAAGGCTCGTTGTGTTGTGTTTTGTTCTTTCTGCCTTGTCACGTGGCCAAACCATTTTATCTGTTGTTTCCTTATATATTCTATGGCGGGGGCTATTCCAACCTTTTTTATCAGTTCTTCATTTCTGATCTTATCTCTCAGACTGTTTCTTGTCATTCATCTAACACATTTAATCTCTGTAGAGGTTATTTTTCTTATTGTTCTTGCATCTAGAGTCCAGCTCTGGTATTGGTAGCACAACGTTGGGATGAAGATTGTATTGTATAGTGCTCGTTTTGCCTCCAGAGTTATTTCCTTGTTGGACAATAGTGGTGATAACTGTCCAATGATTCGACAAGCTTTGTTGCATTTGGATTCTATCTCTGCTGTTTGAGAATTATCGTGTGTCACTAAACATCCGAGGTATTTGAATTCCTCTACTTGTTTTAGTTGTCTGCCTTCTATAGTTATGTTGATGTTGAGTTTGTTTAAGTGTTCTTGTAGGTCTTTTATTGTTTCATGTATATAGTGCCTGATCGTCTGCAAATAAAAGCTCGTTGATCTCATCTGTCTCTGATGGGTTGGCTAGCTTGCATATATGGTCCATGTATGTAATAAACAGTAGGGGGGATAGTACGCACCCCTGTCTTACACCTGATCTACCTTCAAAGTGGTCTGTGTAGCCTGTTGCTGTTCTGACCCTGCAGCTGCTGTTGACGTAGAGACTTTTAATAAGGTTGGTTAGATGTTGACTTATTCCGTATGTTGTTAGTATCTCCCACAGTTGTTCTCTGTTTACTCTGTTTGTTTATTTGTAGATAAATAGTAATTGGGTTTTTTATTTTGTAGATAAATAGTATTTGGGTTGCTGGTTTCGTAGATGTATAGTGGGTTGCTTGTAGTTAAGTAGCACAGTAGGTTGTATAGCACACTGATTTATTTTTCTATACATGACAGCATGCTGAGCACACATAGATAAACATCATTCATCATGTCTTTTCTTTAGGTAAACAGCTTATTGTCTGTCTGTTTTGTAAATGAACAGCACAATTTGGATGGTTTTTTGACTGTAGATAAACAGTCAGTTGCATGTTTTGTTGCGTAGATAAATTCACCCACACATAATCTCTCGCTGCTGTTGACAGCTCGCACTGTTTCAGAAGAATGGTCATCTAGTGGAGATTCCAAGACAGAAGATGAAGAGAGGGAGAGACGGTCTCCTAGAGAGAAGGATGGAAGAGACAAAGACAAGGAGGACTGTAAGTATTGTCCCTGTAAATCACAACACAAATAATTGACTGGTTCTTATCTTTTGTCCACTTTTAATTTTCTGTCCAGATGGTTCTTATCAAATTAATATTGAGCATTCTACAGCAGCACCAAACTCTGGTTCTTTTTTGTATCTTCCCATATTGTTTTGTTGGTTTTTAACAAAATTAATTTGTTGAAATATTTCCATAATCTGGCTCATTCTATAAAACTATAAAGATTCACAGATTGTAGTTTTTCCTATCTATCTGCAAGCAACTCTTTCTCATTGAGGGAGCCGATTCCTTCTGCTCTTGCCTCTCCGATCAATGTTCTTCTCAGTGTCTCTCTGGGTCAGCCTCTTTTCCTCTTACCTGTTGTTTCCCACATGAGGGCTTTGCTTTGTTATTCAGTTATTATCTCTCCTCATCACATGTCCAACAAATGATCATTGTCTTTTCTTGATTACATGAAGTTTATTTGTTTCTATACAATACAGTTACAAAGCCACATTGTTTCTGCCTAATAAAGGGTCATCTGAATGAAAGTTTTATTGTATCTAAATGATGACAAATATAACCAAAAATATGCATTTATGCCCCTAACTTGGTCAAAATATGATCTAAACTAAATTATGGTCAAAATATGCATTTATATATGACTAATAAAAACAGCCTCAGCATTCAGAAAAGCATGAAATATGTTGAATTAACTTGGATTTCCAAAATATTTGTCAGGAAAAATATAACAAGTCATAAAAATCAGAGCCCTAATTATGACTATTTTCCAATTTATTTTTATCCCAATTTTTACTCTTCTTCTGTATAAATCTCTCACATTCTGACTTTTTCTGTGAAAATTTATCCAGATTATGAGTGCTTTTCTATCAAAATCCCTCTCAATTTAGGCTTTACCCCCTTTTTATAAAGGTATCCAAATTCTGGTTTTTTTTAAACTGCTCGGTCAGGGTTTTTGTTTTTTCTATCAATCTTTCCCACTTTCACTGTAAATATTGTGACCTCCACTGTGATAAGCTATTTTTTTTGTCGGCACATAAAAAGCTCAGAAGTTCATGGTGAAGACTGCTTTTAACTCATTTTATTGGGCTAGTCTAATAATATCTTGGAAAAGCGTACCCGTTATTCTGCCCAGCTAATAAAAGCTGTTTGATAATTAAGTCTTTAATTTCAAAGTTTAAATAAAATTCTTTCATATTTTACCCAATCCACGTTTTTGAAAGTCTGTTCCGGATGTTTACTTTTGTAACTCATGCCAGTGTTATTAGAAGCAGTTTTCTTTGTGGTTTTTTTATTGGTTTCCATCATGCGTTGTTTCATGTTATTGAATTTTCACTGATAAGAAAATGGATTTCTTTTAAAAGTAACTGACAATTTACCGCCCAACAAACCTGACAATTAATTCAATCATGAATTACTGTTAAAAATGTAGAAGATGTATGTATCCACCACATGGATGGAAGTTCAGATTTTTCATTGAGTGATGATAATGATCATCAGAACATATGATGGCATCAGAGGTAAGGGGGGGCTTTACCCACTCCTCCTTCTAGCTCTAAAAATAGCAGGTTAATCATGTAATTTTTGTAAAACTTTTCTAGCAAAAAATATTATTGTAAATAATTTTTGTAAGAAGTTTATTTAATTTTACACTTTTATATTTGATCTTCTTCTTCTTCTTCTTCTTTCCTTCCTCATCTGCCTTTCAGCGTCGAGGGGAGATATAATTTGCGGTCTTTTGCTCTTATGTTCGCCTCTGCTGCTGTTATGTTTCCTAGTGCTTCTAATATTCCATCGATCCATCTTTTTCGTGGTCGACCCTTGGGTCTGTTGTTCACACAACGTTTGTTGAAGGCTCGTTGTGTTGTGTTTTGTTCTTTCTGCCTTGTCACGTGGCCGAACCATTTTATCTGTTGTTTCCTTATATATTCTATGGCTGGGGCTATTCCTAGCTTTTTTCTCAGTTCTACATTTCTGATCTTATCTCTCAGACTGTTTCCTGTCATTCGTCTAACACATTTCATCTCTGTAGAGGTTATTTTTCTTATTGTTCTTGCATCTAGAGTCCAGGTCTGGCATTGGTAGCACAACGTTGGAATGAAGATTGTATTGTATAGTGCTCGTTTTGCCTCCAGAGTTATTTCCTTGTTGGACAATAGTGGTGATAACTGTCCGATGATTTGACAAGCTTTGTTGCATCTTGATTCTATCTCTGCTGTTTGGGAATTGTCGTTTGTCATTAGACTTCCTAGGTATTTGAATTCCTCTACTTGTTTTAGTTGTCTGCCTTCTATAGTTATGTTGATGTTCTGTTTTTTTTTGGCGACATTCATGACTTCTGTTTTGTTGATGTTGATTTTCATGTTGTATTTTGTTCCTAAGATGTTGAGTTTGTTTAAGTGTTCTTGTAGGTCTTCTATTGTTTCATGTATTAGTGCCTGGTCGTCTGCAAATAGAAGCTCGTTGATCTCCTCTGTCTCTGATGGGTTGGCTAGCTTGCATATATGGTCCATGTATGTAATAAACAGTAGGGGGGATAGTACGCACCCCTGTCTTACACCTGATCTAACTTCGAAGTGGTCTGTGTAGCCTGTTGCTGTTCTGACCCTGCAGCTGCTGTTGGCGTAGAGACTTTTAATAATGTTGGTTAGATGTTGGCTTACTCTGTATGTTGTTAGTATCTCCCACAGTTGTTCTCTGTTTACTCTGTCGAATGCTTTTTCCTGGTCAATGAAGGCTATGTATAAGTTTTCGTTGTGTTCTGTCGTTTTTTCTGCAAGCTGTTTTAGTGTGAATAGTGCGTCGGTACATCCTCTGTTTTTTCGGAACCCCATTTGAGAATCGCTTAACTGTAGTTCTATTATTGGTCTCAGTCTTTTTTCCAAGATTTTGGCGTATAGCTTTCCTACATGGCTGAGCAGAGATATACCTCTATATTGATTGCAGTCTCTTTTGCTACCTTTCTTTTTCCATATTGTTATGATGATTGCCTGTTGCCAGTCTTCTGGGGCTTGTTGTTGGTGCCATGCTGCATTAAATATTCTGTGCAGCCATTGCATTCCTGTTTCTCCCGCTGCTGCTATTATTTCTATTGGAATGTTATCTATCCCTGGTGCTTTGTTTCTTGGTGCATATTTGATTACTTCTTCTATTTCCTCTTTCATGATGTTGGGTTCAGTATTTGTGAGTTCTAGTGTGGTTTTTGTTGTCTTGTTGGTAGTTGGTATGTTTAACAGGTCTTCAAAATATTCTTTCCATCTCTGTTGCATACATTGGTTGTTTGATATTGGTTGTCCGTCTTTGTCATTTATCAGCTCAGTAGGATCATGGTTTTCTTTTCTCGCTCTTGTGGCTTTTACTGCTTTGTAGAAATCTCTTGTGGCTGTCTTGAAGTCCCTGCTCATGTTTTGTCCGAATTCTGTCCAATTCCTTTGCTTAGCTTCTTTGATCAGCATTTTAACTCTTTTTCGAACTAAGGCATATCTTTCATATTTTTCTTGGTTCTTGTTCTCCCTCCAATTTTTAAACAGTTTCTTCTTTTCTTTAATTGCTTCTCTGATTGTTTCGTTCCACCACGGGGTGCTCTTTTTCCCTTCTCTTGTTCTTAGCTTCGTTCCACAAACTGTTTTAGAGATGTTAGTTACTGTTTCCTTAAATTGTTTCCACTCTTCTTCTACTGTGCCTACTTCGTTAGGGAGTTTCTTGAATTCCTCTCTGAGTTTTTGTTCTAGGGTTTTCCTTGTTTCTTGATCGTTTAATTGTTTTATTTTTATTGTCTGTTCTTTTCGCTTCTTTTGTTTGTTTTCGTGTTTTCTCTTTATTTTTGGCTGTCTTAGTGTGATCATAACCATCTTGTGATCCGTGTCGTCTGTAATATTTGGGATTGCTCTACTGTCGGTTACTCTTTTCTTGTTCTCTTTTCTTGTTAGTATAAAATCTATCTGGCTTCTGCATGTTGTGTCATTCCATTTGTACCAGGTGTATACTTGTGACTCTCTGTGTTTGAAGAATGTGTTGGTGATAAATAAATTGTTTTGATTGCTGTATATTTGATACATACTGTAATATGTGGATGAAAAAGCATTGTAACATGGTGCGAACTCATAAAAATGTAAACAAATCACTGAAATGTTATTTTTAAGCATAAACATTTGAAACTATTATTTTGTGTAAAAATAAATATATTTTACAATAAATAACAATAACGGTGCTACTGACGCATAAACCTGTAAATATTATTTCAAGTGCACCTTTTGTTTTTATGCTTTTCAATTTTCTTTGTTACTTTATCAGGTTTTCAGTTACTTTTTGCACTTTAAAAAAAAATATATTTGAAAATAAATTTTATGAAACATTCAATTCTACAAATTTTGATATATAATACATTATAGTCTTCCTTTTCTACATTTCAACCCCCTGTGGAGCATAGGTCTTCAACAAACACTTTCCAGGTCGTTCTGTTTTTTACAGTTCTTGTAAGATCATTCCATATCTTCCCCATTATCTTAATCTCTGCTTCTATCTGTCTTCTCCAAGAATTCCTTGATCTTCCTCTTTGTGTTTTCCCCTGGGGATTCTAAAAAAGGGCCTGTTGTGTAATACTCTCAGTTGGCTTCTGCAGTGTGTGTCTTATCCAGCACCATCGTCTTCGCTGTATCTCTTTATCCACTGGTATTGGACTGGTACATAGTTCATAGTACCATAATTCTATGTTGGTGATTTTTTCCTGCCATTTCCATCCTTTTATTCTGCGTAAGCATCTATTAATGAAAGTCTGTATCTTCATGGTTGTTATTTTAGTTGTTCTCCATGTTTCACAGCCATATAATAGGACTGACTTAACATTGGAGTTGAAAATTTTTATTTTAGTATTTAACCTAATTTATTTGGACTTCCATATGTTTCCCAGTACAACAAAAGCTCCTCTTGCTTTTGATATCCTTATTTTGGTATCATTTTCTGTTCCTCCCTCTTTGTCTATATTACTACCCAGATATATGTAAGATTGTACATCTAGTAGAGGTATTTCTCCTAATTTTATTTGGTTATTGCCAACTGCATTAATTTTGTAGGTTTAGCTACATTATTGTAATGTTAGGTTAAAAGGTTGTTAAAATATTAAGATAAGTGCTCATGCCCAACTTTTTTTTTTTTTTTAAATGTTCTGTAAAAGTGTGGATTTTGAACCAGTACAGTAAGATTTAATAGCCTGAAAAAATATACATAATTTATCTTACATTCCCACGCACTTAGCAATATTGATATGGATGATCTTAACATTTCTTCGCAAATATTTTGGTAAATAATTAAATAGAAAGTAAATTAATTTTTTTTTCAATAATTTTTGTGTATATGAAATGCTTCAAAACTTAGAGCAACACACAATACAACGTCACAGTTTTTACAAGTGTATCAAGATTCTTATCGTCTTATGTTATTTTTTTTACAACACATTTTTCTCATAAGACCTCCTCCCCTTTTCAATGCTATTGACTTTATTATTCATGTAAATGCCTTTGCACTAATCTCCTTGGCATATATTCTTCACTTCTCCAATCTTCACTACCATATCTTCTTTCCTTGCAATGTTTTCCTACAATTTCTTGTTTTAGCACTTGTTGGAAGCCTTGGATATAAATTTCTTTTTCTGTAATTACTTTGTACAGAGTGCACATTTAAGATAGACAAATCTAAAGCATAAAAAAATAAATACTTTTTTATACACCTCTGCAATACTCTGCTTTATCTGCTTCTAAAAATTCTGAAGTAGCATGTTGTCAGCATACAAACTTCTCGCTTATCACACTACTTCTGGCATGTTGTCAGCATCCAAACTTCTTACTTATCACACTACTTCTGGCATGTTGTCATCACCCAAACTTCTCACTTATCACAGCACTTCTGGCATGTTGTCAGCATCCAAACTTCTCACTTATCACACCACTTTTGGCATGTTGTCATCATCTAAACTTCTCTATCTTATCACACCACTTCTGGCATGTTGTCAGCATCCAAACTTCTCACTTATCATACCACTTCTGGCATGTTGTCAGCATCCAAACTTCTCACTTATCACACCACTTCTGGCATGTTGTCAGCATCCAAACTTCTCACTTATCACACCACTTCTGGCATGTTGTCATCATCTAAACTTCTCTGTCTTATCACACCACTTCTGGCATGTTATCAGCATCCAAACTTCTTACTTATCACACCACATCTGGCATGTTGTCATCATCTAAACTTCTCACTTATCACACCACTTCTGGCATGTTGTCAGCATCCAAACTTTTCACTTATCACACCACATCTGGCATGTTGTCAGCAGCCTAACTTCTCACTTATCACACCACTTCTGGCATGTTGTCATCATCCAAACTTCTCATTTATCACACCACTTCTGGCATGTTGTCATCATCTAAACTTCTCACTTATCACACAACTTCTGGCATGTTGTCATCATCTAAACTTCTCACTTATCACACCACTTCTGGCATGTTGTCATCATCCAAACTTCTCACTTATCACACCACTTCTGGCATGTTGTCATCATCTAAACTTCTCACTTATCACACAACTTCTGGCATGTTGTCATCATCTAAACTTCTCACTTATCACACCACTTCTGGCATGTTGTCATCATCCAAACTTCTCACTTATCACACCACTTCTGGCATGTTGTCATCATCTAAACTTCTCACTTATCACACAACTTCTGGCATGTTGTCATCATCTAAACTTCTCACTTATCACACCACTTCTGGCATGTTGTCATCATCCAAACTTCTCACTTATCACACCACTTCTGGCATGTTGTCATCATCCAAACTTCTCACTTATCACACCACTTCTGGCATGTTGTCATCATCTAAACTTCTCACTTATCACACCACTTCTGGCATGTTGTCATCATCTAAACTTCTCACTTATCACACCACTTCTGGCATGTTGTCATCATTCAAACTTCTCACTTATCACACCACTTCTGGCATGTTGTCATCATCCAAACTTCTCACTTATCACACCACTTCTGGCATGTTGTCATCATCTAAACTTCTCACTTATCACACCACTTCTGGCACGTTGCCATCATCTAAACTTCTCACTTATCACACCACTTCTGGCACGTTGCCATCATCCAAACTTTTCACTTATCACACCACTTCTGGCATGTTGTCAGCATCCAAACTTCTCACTTATCACACTACTTCTGGCATGTTGTCATCACCCAAACTTCTCACTTATCACAGCACTTCTGGCATGTTGTCAGCATCCAAACTTCTCACTTATCACACTACTTCTGGCATGTTGTCATCACCCAAACTTCTCACTTATCACAGCACTTCTGGCATGTTGTCAGCATCCAAACTTCTCACTTATCACACCACTTTTGGCATGTTGTCATCATCTAAACTTCTCTATCTTATCACACCACTTCTGGCATGTTGTCAGCATCCAAATTTCTCACTTATCACACCACTTCTGGCATGTTGTCAGCATCCAAACTTTTCACTTATCACACCATTTCTGGCATGTTGTCATCATCTAAACTTCTCACTTATCACACCACTTCTGGCATGTTGCCATCATCTAAACTTCTCTGTCTTATCACACCACTTCTGGCATGTTGTCAGCATCCAAACTTCTCACTTATCACACCATTTCTGGCATGTTGTCAGCATCCAAACTTCTCACTTATCACACCACTTCTGGCATGTTGTCATCATCTAAACTTCTCTGTCTTATCACACCACTTCTGGCATGTTGTCAGCATCTAAACTTCTCACTTATCACACCACATCTGGCATGTTGTCATCATCTAAACTTCTCACTTATCACACCACTTCTGGCATGTTGTCAGCATCCAAACTTTTCACTTATCACACCACATCTGGCATGTTGTCAGCATCCAAACTTCTCACTTATCACACCACATCTGGCATGTTGTCAGCATCCAAACTTCTCACTTATCACACCACATCTGGCATGTTGTCAGCAGCCAAACTTCTCACTTATCACACCACTTCTGGCATGTTGTCATCATCCAAACTTCTCATTTATCACACCACTTCTGGCATGTTGTCATCATCTAAACTTCTCACTTATCACACAACTTCTGGCATGTTGTCATCATCTAAACTTCTCACTTATCACACCACTTCTGGCATGTTGTCATCATCTAAACGTCTCACTTATCACACCACTTCTGGCATGTTGTCATCATCTAAACTTCTCACTTATCACACCACTTCTGGCATGTTGTCATCATCCAATCTTCTCATTTATCACACCACTTCTGGCATGTTGTCATCATCTAAACTTCTCACTTATCACACCACTTCTGGCATGTTGTCATCATCTAAACTTCTCACTTATCACACCACTTCTGGCATGTTGTCATCATCTAAACTTCTCACTTATCACACCACTTATGGCATGTTGTCAGCATCCAAACTTCTCATTTATCACACCACTTCTGGCATGTTGTCATCATCTAAACTTCTCACTTATCACACCACTTCTGGCATGTTGTCATCATCTAAACTTCTCACTTATCACATCACTTCTGGCATGTTGTCATCATCCAAACTTCTCACTTATCACACCACTTCTGGCATGTTGTCATCATCCAAACTTCTCATTTATCACACCACTTCTGGCATGTTGTCATCATCTAAACTTCTCACTTATCACACAACTTCTGGCATGTTGTCATCATCTAAACTTCTCACTTATCACACCACTTCTGGCATGTTGTCATCATCCAAACTTCTCACTTATCACACCACTTCTGGCATGTTGTCATCATCTAAACTTCTCACTTATCACACCACTTCTGGCATGTTGTCATCATCCAAACTTCTCACTTATCACACCACTTCTGGCATGTTGTCATCATCCAAACTTCTCACTTATCACACCACTTCTGGCATGTTGTCATCATCTAAACTTCTCACTTATCACACCACTTCTGGCACGTTGCCATCATCTAAACTTCTCACTTATCACACCACTTCTGGCACGTTGCCATCATCCAAACTTTTCACTTATCACACCACTTCTGGCATGTTGTCATCATCTAAACTTCTCACTTATCACACCACTTCTGGCACGTTGCCATCATCCAAACTTTTCACTTATCACACCACGTCTGGCATGTTGTCATCATCTAAACTTCTCACTTATCACACCACTTATCACACCACTTCTGGCATGTTGTCACCATCTAAGCTTCTCACTTATCACACCACTTATCACACCACTTATCACACCTCGTCTGGCATGTTGTCACCATCTAAACTTCTCACTTATCACACCTCGTCTGGCATGTTGTCACCATCTAAACTTCTCACTTATCACACCACGTCTGGCATGTTGTCACCATCTAAACTTCTCACTTATCACACCTCGTCTGGCATGTTGTCACCATCTAAACTTCTCACTTATCACACCACGTCTGGCATGTTGTCACCATCTAAACTTCTCACTTATCACACCTCGTCTGGCATGTTGTCACCATCTAAACTTCTCACTTATCACACCACTTCTGGCATGTTGTCACCATCTAAGCTTCTCACTTATCACACCACTTATCACACCTCGTCTGGCATGTTGTCACCATCTAAACTTCTCACTTATCACACCACTTATCACACCTCGTCTGGCATGTTGTCAACATCTAAACTTCTCACTTATTACACCACGTCTGGCATGTTGTCAGCACCCAAACTTCTCACTTATCACACCACTTCTGGCATGTTGTCAGCATCTAAACTTCTCACTTATCACACCAGTTCTGGCATGTTGTCACCATCTAAACTTCTCACTTATCACACCACTTATCACACCTCGTCTGGCATGTTGTCACCATTTAAACTTCTCACTTATTACACCACGTCTGGCATGTTGTCAGCACCCAAACTTCTCACTTATCACACCACTTCTGGCATGTTGTCAGCATCTAAACTTCTCACTTATCACACTACTTCTGGCATGTTGTCATCATCTAAACTTCTCACTTATCACACCACTTCTGGCATGTTGTCATCATCTAAACTTCTCACTTATCACACCACTTCTGGCATGTTGACATCATCCAAACTTCTCACTTATCACACCACGTCTGGCATGTTGTCAGCATCCAAACTTCTCACTTATTACACCACGTCTGGCATGTTGTCAGCATCCAAACTTCTCACTTATCACACCACGTCTGGCATGTTGTCAGCACCCAAACTTCACACTTATCACACCACTTCTGGCATGTTGTCATCACCCAAACTTCTCACTTATCACACCACGTCTGGCATGTTGTCATCATCTAAACTTCTCACTTATCACACCACTTCTGGCACGTTGCCATCATCTAAACTTCTCACTTATCACA
Organism: Megaustenia siamemsis; assembly: GCA_032433765.1. NCBI lineage: Eukaryota > Metazoa > Mollusca > Gastropoda > Stylommatophora > Ariophantidae > Megaustenia > Megaustenia siamemsis. The sequence continues at coordinate 54,955,278 of JAVIAB010000101.1, read as the reverse complement.
CCACTTCTGGCACGTTGCCATCATCCAAACTTTTCACTTATCACACCACTTCTGGCATGTTGTCAGCATCCAAACTTCTCACTTATCACACTACTTCTGGCATGTTGTCATCACCCAAACTTCTCACTTATCACAGCACTTCTGGCATGTTGTCAGCATCCAAACTTCTCACTTATCACACTACTTCTGGCATGTTGTCATCACCCAAACTTCTCACTTATCACAGCACTTCTGGCATGTTGTCAGCATCCAAACTTCTCACTTATCACACCACTTTTGGCATGTTGTCATCATCTAAACTTCTCTATCTTATCACACCACTTCTGGCATGTTGTCAGCATCCAAACTTCTCACTTATCACACCACTTCTGGCATGTTGTCATCATCCAAACTTCTCACTTATCACACCACTTCTGGCATGTTGTCATCATCTAAACTTCTCACTTATCACACCACTTCTGGCACGTTGCCATCATCTAAACTTCTCACTTATCACACCACTTCTGGCACGTTGCCATCATCCAAACTTTTCACTTATCACACCACTTCTGGCATGTTGTCATCATCTAAACTTCTCACTTATCACACCACTTCTGGCACGTTGCCATCATCCAAACTTTTCACTTATCACACCACGTCTGGCATGTTGTCATCATCTAAACTTCTCACTTATCACACCACTTATCACACCACTTCTGGCATGTTGTCACCATCTAAGCTTCTCACTTATCACACCACTTATCACACCACTTATCACACCTCGTCTGGCATGTTGTCACCATCTAAACTTCTCACTTATCACACCTCGTCTGGCATGTTGTCACCATCTAAACTTCTCACTTATCACACCACGTCTGGCATGTTGTCACCATCTAAACTTCTCACTTATCACACCTCGTCTGGCATGTTGTCACCATCTAAACTTCTCACTTATCACACCACGTCTGGCATGTTGTCACCATCTAAACTTCTCACTTATCACACCTCGTCTGGCATGTTGTCACCATCTAAACTTCTCACTTATCACACCACTTCTGGCATGTTGTCACCATCTAAGCTTCTCACTTATCACACCACTTATCACACCTCGTCTGGCATGTTGTCACCATCTAAACTTCTCACTTATCACACCACTTATCACACCTCGTCTGGCATGTTGTCAACATCTAAACTTCTCACTTATTACACCACGTCTGGCATGTTGTCAGCACCCAAACTTCTCACTTATCACACCACTTCTGGCATGTTGTCAGCATCTAAACTTCTCACTTATCACACCAGTTCTGGCATGTTGTCACCATCTAAACTTCTCACTTATCACACCACTTATCACACCTCGTCTGGCATGTTGTCACCATTTAAACTTCTCACTTATTACACCACGTCTGGCATGTTGTCAGCACCCAAACTTCTCACTTATCACACCACTTCTGGCATGTTGTCATCACCCAAACTTTTTACTTATCACACCACATCTGGCATGTTGTCAGCACCCAAACTTCTCACTTATCACACCACTTCTGGCATGTTGTCAGCATCCAAACTTCTCACTTATCACACCACTTCTGGCATGTTGTCAGCATCCAAACTTCTCACTTATCACACCACTTCTGGCATGTTGTCATCATCCAAACTTCTCACTTATCACACCACTTCTGGCATGTTGTCAGCATCCAAACTTCTCACTTATCACACCACTTCTGGCATGTTGTCAGCATCCAAACTTCTCACTTATCACACCGCTTCTGGCATGTTGTCAGCATCTAAGCTTCTCACTTATCACACCACTTATCACACCTCGTCTGGCATGTTGTCACCATCTAAACTTCTCACTTATCACCCCACTTATCACACCTCGTCTGGCATGTTGTCACCATCTAAACTTCTCACTTATTACACCACGTCTGGCATGTTGTCACCATCTAAACTTCTCACTTATTACACCACTTCTGGCATGTTGTCACCATCTAAACTTCTCACTTATCACACCACTTATCACACCACGTCTGGCATGTTGTCACCATCTAAACTTCTCACTTATTACACCACGTCTGGCATGTTGTCAGCACCCAAACTTCTCACTTATCACACCACTTCTGGCATGTTGTCAGCAACCAAACTTCTCTCATATCTCAGCCGTTTCAAAGTCTAACATATTGCCTCCAGACTATAACAAGCATTTCCTTTGTTCAGCTTCTGTTTCCTTCTAGGCATATTATTTTTGTTTTTTCTAACAGTGCCACATGTGTTTGTAGTATGATCATGCAACCAAAGGAATAATTCTTGCACTGGTGATATGGTGTCAGCAAAGTTATTACAATATCAGATGGATACAAATAATAATAAATAAATATTATTATATAGTGAACTTCCTAGGCGATAATAGGGAATAATAGAACAAAGAAGTATGTGCTAGCACTCGGAAAAATTGACAGACAAACAACAACAGAAAAAAACGAAGAATAATATATGGTCCGAAGCGGGATCGAACCCGTGCTCCCTGGCACCGCGCCTTGCCATGAGATGCCGAACGCTTGGCACACTGCCACGCAGCTAACTAAAAAATTAGCTATTGCAGCAGTGTCTCATGTGTAAATTTTTTAGTTAGCTGCGTGGCAGTGTGCCAAGCGTTTGGCTTCTCATGGCAAGGCGCGGTGCCAGGGAGTACGGGTTCGATCCCGCTTCGGACCATATATTATTCTTCTTTTTTTTCTGTTGTTGTTTGTCTGTCACTTTTTCTGAGTGCTAACACATACTTCTTTGTTCTATTATTACAATATCAGCTAGATCCCCAAACCTGCCAATTAATGTCATTGTTGACTCCAATGTAGACTACAAAATCTAAAATGTAACCAATTTTGTAGTCACAAATAACAAGTTTTTACACCGAATTGGCTTCACTTTTGATGCTTAAATGATAACCTTTCTTTGAAAAGTAGAAATGACTCATCAATGCAGACATTTTCGTATGTTGAGAATGCATTATGAAAAGTCATTCAGCACTGGTACTGTTTGAAAAGTGCAACAATCTCAAACGTACACAAACATCTGTCCCTACACATTATTTCAGTTAAAGAATTTTGTTCAAATTTCTACCTTATTGCTTGTTTTTTATTGTCACTTTTCAATTATAATTCTGATGATGATAATAAGGGACACTCATCATCATCATGTGCCATATCAGTTGGTGCAGGCGATAAGTTCACCCCAACCTTCTATCCATTGTGCATCATATCAATTCTGTTGTTGACCGTTTTCCAAATCATGACACCAAGCTATCTAGTATTTTCTCTCTTTGTCATCCCACGATCTCTCTTTCCCTGTATTTTGCTAGTTGTAACTAAATATTTCAACTTTCCTCTTCTTACGATGTGCTCAAAAAATGTTGATTGTTTCTTTATGATGTTTCTTAGGAGCTTTTCAGGGAACTTTCAGCACTCTTCTGAATAAATCCCATCTTTGTGACCTCTAATTGTATTTTCATTTGTTTGTTTACAGTTCATGATTCGCTTCCATAAGTCAGAATTGGCTCTATATAGCACACATGAACTCTCTTTCTCACTTCTTGATGGACAGTCAAATAACATTTTTTTTTTAGCTACACTTGTCTTTCAAGTTAATGTTGATGGCTGGATAGACACCATCAAATCACCTAACTAGAGTAATTGGGAATCTAAAGGGAGCGAAATTGTGTTGTGTATGACATTTTTGTGTGCTACGTCACCGTAATGATGGTGATGGTCTAATCACCAACTAATTACCCCATCAAGCTTGGGCAGATGGTGCTTGTAAGCCTGGGAGGGCAGACCATCTAAGGGCAGAATCCCCCTTCAGAAAAGACAATCTGCTGCCTTGCAGGAAGATTGGGGACAATCAAAGGCTAAGGAAAGCAAACCTGAATAAAATGCTGGCTGAAATCGGATGCACTGGGCCTTTGGCGCAGAACACAGTGCAACGTTTTAACAAGTAATCAATCAGACTGGATCTAACAGACTCTAATTATAGAAACTACCCCTGACCGGAAAGGCTTCAAGAAACAGCTGAATATAATACACTGGAATGTGGAGGGCATATACCACAAAAACAAGCTCTAACAATCAGACTAGCAGAGGAGGAGATAGATGTTGCCTGCATCCAGGAAACTCATCTTAATCCTCAACACAGATTTATGATCAGGGGCTACCAAACATTTAGACAAGACAGGGAAGGTCACAAGGGTGGAATTCTTATACTTATTCCATCCCAGCAAAACTGATAGATGTAGTCACAAACGGAGAGGCAGAGATCATTGGTACAGACCTATACATTAACTCCGCTAGTATAAGAATATTTAATATATACTGTCCAAATGACAAATTACTGAAGCTGGAGTCAATGGAAATAACATCATCAAAGTGTCTGGTAGAGGAGACTTTAACAGCCACTCTGAAAGATGGGGATATAAGGAGTCCAATGTTCAAGGTGAAGAAGTGGAAGAATGAGAAATAGACAACAACCAATTCCTCATAAACTCTAGGGAGGACCCCTCAACCTTCTACTCAAGAAGATGGAAAACAACTTCCACTCCCGACCTAGCATTTGCAATTGGAGACATATCTATCAAAATAACCAGAAAAGTGCTGAACCAACTTGGAGATAGTGACCACAGGTCAGTCAAACTTTCAGTGGCTCTTGCTCACAAACAGTAGTCGCAAATACCTCTTCCCCGCTGGAACTATAAGAGAACAGATTGGGCAAAGTTTGCAAGGCTCACTGATGCATATACTGCGCCTATCAAAACCCACGAAAAGAAGGTCATTATTATGATAGAGCGGTTAACAAATGGCATCCTGAGAGCTGCTAAAGAAACCATTCCTAGAGGAGCTATAAGAAAGAAAATGCCATACTGGAGCAAGGAAATACAAAGCCTAGAAGAGGAACTGAACTCTGCCAAAGAACTAACTGAAACATCACATAGCATAGAGAGCAACATTGCCTTCAAAGCAGCCTCGGCCAAATACAGACGTGAGGTCATGATATCAGCAAGATAGAGCTGGATAGACAAAACAGAGAGCCTTAATCTAGACTAAAATGGTCATAAACTATGGAAACTTGCGAAAGCTCTGAGTGACGAAAACAACTACTGACCTCCAATCACAATCAGAACATCCTCACAGGCAAAAGATCAGCAAATCTACCGATAGAGACTTACAAAAACATTAATAGAATAAACATTCCAATAGGCGAACAGAAAGCTGCAAGACGGGAAAAGCAAGATGCAAAACACATGCCTTTAGCACGAGAAGAGCATCAGATGACATCTTTACCCCAACTGAATTAGATGTTGCCCTCAAAGGATTGAAGCTCAAAAGTTCCCCTGGTAGTGATGGAATCTCCAACGAAATGCTCCTAAATCTGGGACAGAAAGCCAAGAACCAGCTACTAAGGATAATAAATGCTAACTAGAAGAGAGGTCATGTGCCGGCAATCTGGAAAGAAGCTATTATGGTGCCCATTCTCAAGTGTGTTAAAGACCCACTAGACCCAAGTAGCTATAGACCAATTAGCCTACTGAGCTGCCTGAGTAAACTCATGGTAAACTGCCTGAGTAAATTCCAACCAGAATACACTCAGCAATATACGCAGGTGATCTGGCGTTATGGGCTCGTGAGGAAAGTATGTCGGTGGCTGGACCCAGGATGCAAGATGCCCTAGGTGAACTTGAAAAATGGACGAACACCTGGTTCTTACCAATCGACGGAAAAAAGACTACATATACAATTTTCAGCCTATCAAGAAACACACTCTCTGCAAACTTGAAGATAAAAGACCATACACTCCCTATTGACCAAAACCCAACATATCTTGGTGTCACCATGAATCGCAGAATGACTTGGAAAAATCAGATAGACAGAGCAAGGAAAAAAGCCAGAAAGCGAACAAATATTATGAAGAAATTGGCAGGAACGGACTGGGGGCAGACAGCAATACTTTGAAAAGATTATACTTAGGAAGAGTCAGACCAGTTCTAGAGTATGGAGTCACAGCCTGGGCTATGGCTTCCAAATCACACCTTAGCAAAATGAACAGAACACAGAACCAGGCTGCCCGTATCATCACTGGGGCTATGAAATCTACACCTATCAAGACTCTAGAAACAGTAACAGGTTTACAACCCTTAGTTGACAGATGGGTCACTAAAGTATTGCAACAAGCGGAGAAATATAGAAGGCTACTTAGCCACCCCATGCACCAAAGAATATCTGGTTCCAGAATTGTACGACTAAAAAGGAGTAACTTCGCTGCAATTGCCAATGAACTAACTACTGGAGACCCAGTACTTTCCCAAACAATATCGAAACCCTTGGGCCCATCTGATATGTCTCCTCATGGAAAGTATAAAATACCAGAACTTAAGGAAAATATAGCAGGAATCATGAAAAAAGGCACCCAATCAGACACAGAAAGAAAGCACGTAGCAGAAAAACACATACACGATACCTACCCACAGGACTCTTGGTCCCACATATACACAGATGGCTCTGCTACAAATGCCACCAGAAATAGAGGGGGAGGTGTGCTCTTGACTCTGAATAATTAGGACGAGATCACCAAGTCAATCTCTATCTATTGTCTTTTCGAGCTAAAGATGGCATATAAGGTAGAACCACAATCTCAAAAACAGAAACCTTGCGTGCCAAAGTGGCACATATTGCAGAGATCACAGCTCTAAAATATATGGCGCTGTTTCCATAACAATACTTTTTACAATGACAGCTACCAAGTCAATAGCTACTGGAAAATTCTCAAACATCTTTAAAGCAGAAACTGAGGCCATCAGAGATGCTGCAACACTGGCTACTCAACACAAAAATAACATGCACAATAAATTGGTGATTCTGACTGATGCACTGTCAGTATTATCAGCTCTAAAAAGCCCCAAGAACAATGAGCTAGATGACTTGAGAACAACCCTGGACCAACTATGCAATAACTTCCAGAGAGTAGTCATTCAATGGATATCATCACACAGTAATATACACGGGAACGAACGCGCAGACAAATTAGCTAAAGAGGGAGGGAGATTACCACCAGAGAACCATCCGCTCAGTTATGATGAAGCCAAATCCATCCTCAAGGGTCAGTTCCATGAAAAATGGAAACGAGAACACCCAAAGCATAACGAGAGTGACGGATACCACCAACTATCAAGGAGGTTTCAAGTCATCATACTTCGCTTCACGCTAGCCACAATAGAATGAGAAATCACATGTTCACCAAATTCAAAATAGGCACAACCAACCTATGCCACTGTACACTGGACAATATGACTATAAAACATGTTCTACAGGATTGCCCCCAGTACACAGACCTGAGAAGAGCAATGTGGTCCACACCCACCTCCCTGGAAGAAAAACTATATGGGGCAATCGATTCACTTAAACAGACAGCTACCTTCATGAGAGAGTCTGGAATCTTACTCTGATTGAGTCTTGATCGCAGAGAGAGAGAGAGAGAAATCACCTTGTTCGCTCGCAGAACTACACTTTAAAAGTGTGTCTTCACTATCAATCCTCGAAATAAACTCCATCAATTCTTCATCAATATGAATTTTGTTTCTAGGCATGTTAGAAAAGCACAGTAGAATGATTTATGTGCACTTCGGCCAATTTGCCATGGACACTGACAATTTTCTAAATATTTTTATAAGTTAAAAAAAATACTGCTTAAAGGGCTTATCCAATCCTTAATGTGTTAAAAATGGTCAACACATCTAAAAATAGCTACAACTTCTCACCATGCTGAACAGCAACAATTTATATTTACATCCACAGCAATAAGGGTACACACTGATATAAACATCCTTAACACTGATAGGACGGACTTATATTGTTGTATGTCCTAATCTGTAAAAGTTAAAGCTATTTTTCTATCTAAATATATCTTTTTTTCTGGTTCTTTTTCTGCAAAAGTCGCAGCTAATTCTGACTCTTTTCCTGTATAAATTTATCCAAACACTGGCTCTATATCAGTATAAATTTCTCCTAACTCTGAAACTTTTCAGATATAAATCTCTCTCAACTCTGAAACTTTTTCAGTATAAACTTCTTTCAACTCTGGCTGGTCCTTTTTCTGTCAAAATATCTCCCAGTTGTAATGTTTTGTGCATTCTGCAGTAATTACATTAATGTTCTGTTTTGCTTTCTGCACTTACATATACATCTGTGTATCATCTCCTGTGTTGCTGTTAGCTCTCACATGTGACTTTCCTGTTTTGTGTTTAGCTCTTACATGTGCATCTGTGTATCGCCATCATTGTGTCAATCCCTTTATGTACATCTAAATGCTGTTTTGCTTTCTGCTGTAAAAATGTATGTCTCCATTGTTGTGTTAATTTCCTTTATGTACATTTGAGTGCTATTTTGCTTTTTGCCTTACATCTGTGTGTCTCCATTATTGTGTTGATTTCATTTATGTATTCTTGTGTTTTGCTTTTGTCTGTATATTTCACACATATCATTTGTTCCTTTATCTGTAATAGGGGAGATAATCCGAGTATTTGATGGCAATGCCTCTTTGAAGAAACGGCTGTACCGGACAATATCCGTGCCACGAAATGCAACAGTGCAGGCCATTCTGGTAATTTAATTATTTTTATCTCTTGTAGTCTTGTATTAGAATTGTAAAGCTGGATTAATTGTACATTCCCCTCATAGTCTTGTGTTAGGATTTTAAAGATGGATTAATTGTACATTCCCCTCATAGTTTTGTGTTAGGATTGTAAAGATGGATTAATTGTACATTCCCCTCATAGTTTTGTGTTAGGATTGTAAAGCTGGATTAATTGTACATTCCCCTCATAGTCTTGTGTTAGGATTGTAAAGCTGGATTAATTGTACATTCCCCTCATAGTCTTGTGTTAGGAAAGCTGGATTAATTGTACATTCCCCTCATAGTCTTGTGTTAGGAAAGCTGGATTAATTGTACATTCCCCTCATACTCTTGTGTTAGGATTGTAAAGCTGGATTAATTGTACATTCCCCTCATAGTCTTGTGTTAGGAAAGCTGGATTAATTGTACATTCCCCTCATAGTCTTGTGTTAGGAAAGCTGGATTAATTGTACATTCCCCTCATACTCTTGTGTTAGGATTGTAAAGCTGGATTAATTGTACATTCCTCTCATAGTTTTGTGTTAGGATGGTAAAGCTGGATTAATTGTACATTCCCCTCATAGTCTTGTGTTAGGATTGTAAAGCTGGATTAATTGTACCTTCATTTGCAGTCTTGCTAAGATAGTATCTAGCTTCAGAACAGGCTCCTACTTGACGACTGCCTAATAATTATGTCTTGGAGCCAGTAGTGGGGTGTGATAAACACTCCAAGGTATGGTGACAGCTTTACAAGGAAAGAACAAAACACAATACGACATTGCCTACCTTGGAGTATTTATCACACCCTAACTTGTGCAAACGGATGGCATTGGCAAGGATCATTTTGAATCTATGAAGTGGGCTCATTGTGTGTTTAACTCAAAAGCATATGTGCTTTTTAACCAAAGACCTTTTTTTTGGGGACTCAATGAAGATATCCCCTATGGAAGAATAAACTGTACTATTAGTCCCATAAATGATTCGCTTCCAGAGGTTTATGATGTAAACAAAGCAGTTTTGTCATTGCAAGTGAATAATGTCCACACCTATAATTGGTCAGGATTGTGTAGCAGCAGCAGCTTTATAGTGAACACAGAAAACATCACAGGATTGTGCTGTTCTGAAACAGCTATGCCATGCTACCCTAGAATTGCCTTTAATGGGATTACTGTGACCACAAACCACTCTCCATGTGTGTGCCACATATTTACACCCCAGAAAGAAATACTGAATATAACAACATCATGTGCCGTCTGTGATATTAATGACCACAGACCAGGAGCCTCCAGTATGATTGATACAACTGTTGCACCAAGCATTTCATCAGCAGAGTCATATCTATGGAATGTTAATCTGACAATGTTCTTGAATGATATCCAAGTTAATGAGACATCAGAATCGTGTGGCGGCAGCTACAAGAAGGGAGCGGAGAACATCAAGTTCTGCTGCTATAAAGGAGACTTGCCTTGCTATCCCAGAATTGCCTTAAATGGGATCACTGTAGTTGAAAACTTCTCCTCTTGTGTAAACTACACATTCACATCTAAGAGTGAATCAGTGAAGGTCACAAAATCATATTCTCTCTGTGGTTTTACTAACTGCAGGTCATGTGGCTTCTGTTGGATTGGAAATGATAACTTACCACCACTGTGTGTCTATATGTTTGGAATTGGAGTCATCAATGACGGCCTAACATCACCCAGTGCTATGACGATCATCATTTTCAGGAGGACGTGAACTCCCATGGTATATGGTGGATAGGCGGCAGGAACCATTGAAGGCTATGTCTGAAAAGTGTTCCTTCTTGCAGTTTCCTCATATTCCAAGTCCGGCTTGTTGCAGGAGCTACTGAGTTAAGTGCTCTGTGCACACCGTGAGCTGTGTGTCTCATCCGTTTTGATCCTGCTTCGATATCCCGCTTGTTTACGATGAATGGTGATATCGTATGACAGGGAACAGTTGGCTGTGTTCACTTTCTGCGCGGTTTCGCCTTATGTCTTTTGGCGTGTGCTGAGACTGCTACGATGGGGACTACAGTTACCTTTCTTTGTTTGGGAGATGAGTTAGTAATTCGGATGATTCCACTGGCACGGGCGGTTGAGCAATTATGGATTTTAATTCGTTTGCTGTGAAACCGAGGCCTTCCATAACCAATAACCAATAACCAATTTATCACACCCCACTACTGGCTCCTTGCTACCAACTTTACCGCAGTATTGCAATTATTTGCCTGTTCCCTAATAATTATGTCTTGCTTATCATTTCAGAAGTAATATTTTTTAATGATTCTTATATGTTATATATAAAAAGCAGAATAGCTCAGGCCAAAATAGCATTTCAGAAGGTTAAAAATATCTTATGCAACAAATCTATGTCAATAAAAATGAGAAAGAGAGTTCATCAGTGCTATATAGAACCAATTCTGACCTATGGAAGCGAATCATGGACAGTGGAAAAAACAAATGAAAAGATGATTGGAGGCCACAGAGATGGGATTTCTCAGAAGAATGTTGAAAGTTCCCTGGACAGCTAACAAGACCAATGAGGAAGTTCTCAAAAGAGGCCAACACAAAAAGGGAGCTCTTAAAAAACATCAGAAAGAAGCAATCAACATTTTTCGGGCACATCATGAGAAGAGGAAAGTTGGAATACTTGGTTACAACTGGCAAAATAAAAGGAAAGAGAGATCGTGGGCAACAAAGAGATAAAATACTGGATAGCTTGGTGTCATGGCATGGAAAACAGTCAACAACAGAACTGATACGATGCACTGTAGATAGAAGATTGTGGAGGGACATGATCACCTACGTCAACTGGTATGACACATGATGATGATGATATGTTATATCTAGGTTTAGTGATAGAAGTTAGTATGCTAATATTTTAACTGTCCTTTTCTATTACTTATTTAAGAATATATATTATTGTATACAGTTTTTTTTTTCTGGAACATTCTATTCTATCTATCTATTGACCTTTCGAGCTGTAGCCAGCCCATAGGGCGTAGACCAAGATACTCCTTCTCTTATCTGAATTTTTGTTCTTGCAGTTTTCAATTCTTTTAAAGATATTTCATCAAATCTCTCCATTTGTCTCTGTTCTGTGCAAGCACCTCTATCTCATTGAGGGAGTCGATTCCTGCTGCTCTTGCCTCTCTCATCAATGTTCTTCTCAGTGTCTCTCTGGGTCTTCCTCTCTTCCTCTTACCTGTTGTTTCCCACATGAGGGCTTGCTTTGCTATTCATTTATTATCTCATCACATGTCCAACATATGACCATCGTCTTTTCTTTATTACTGAAAATATTAGTGGTTGATTGGCGATTTCTCTAATTTCCTCGTTTGTTTTGAATTCATTCCACGCTATACCAAGTAGGACCTCGACTTTGCTGATGACATAGTTCTCATCAGCAGCCAGATAAAAACGATGCAGGAAAACACAAATGAACTATCATCAATAGCCAGCAAAATTGGTCTTGAGATCAATCATGAAAAGACTAAAGTCATGAAAAGTTTAATTCCAACAGACGACAAAATATACATGGAAAACAAACCAGTAGAAGAGATCGATTACTTTACCTATCTTGGAAGTCACATTGATCGAGAAGGGGATACAAGCAAAGAAATTAGAATCAGAATAGCTAAAGCAGCAATGTCTTTCAGAAGCCTTGAAAAGTTGTGGAAATCAAAACTCATCAGCACAAACACAAAACTTACACTATTCAAATCAAATGTACTATCAACCCTTAGGTATGTGTGTGAAAGCTGGAAAACAACAAGAGATATAGAAACAAAGTTGAACGCATTCGAAAATAAATGTCTAAGGAAAATACTTGGTACAGTGTGGAACGAATTCAAAACAAACGAGGAAATTAGAGAAATCGCTAATCAACCACTAATATCTTCAGTAATAAAGAAAGGACGATGGTCATATGTTGGACATGTGATGAGAAGAGATAATAACCGAATAGCAAAGCAAGCCCTCATATGGGAAACAACAGGTAAGAGGAAAAGAGGAAGACCCAGAGAGACACTGAGAAGAACATTGATGAGAGAGGCAAGAGCAGCAGGATTCAACTCCCTCAATGAGATAGAGCTGCTTGCACAGAACAGAGACAAATGGCGAGATTTGATAAAATATCTTTAAAAGAATTGAAAACTGCTCGAACAAAAATTCAGATAAGAGAAGGAGTATCTTGGTCTACGCTCCTTGGGCCGGCTACGGCTCAAAAGGAACTCAGTTATACCAAGTATTTTCCTTAGACATTTATTTTCGAATGCGTTCAACTTTGTTTCTATGTCTCTTGTTGTTTTCCAGCTTTCACACACATACGCAAGGGTAGATAGTACATTTGATTTAAATACTCTAAGTTTTGTGTTTGTGCTGATGAGTTTTGAGTTCCACAACTTTTCAAGACATTCTATTCAGACTAAGTTTTTCAGCTGAAATTTTAGTTGTTCTTTTTACATTACTTACCTGTATTTCAAAGTTAGTATGTACAGATTTATGAATTTGTATTTCCTGTTTTCCAGCTTAGAACTGTATTTATTACTTGTTTCAGGAGGCAGCACTTAAAACATTCCACATATCGGATGATCCAAAAAAATATTACGTCACAGAAGCCTCTGAGTCATGTTTGGGCAAACGTGAGTGTCTCATTTTTCTGTCATTTTATGTTATGTTCTTCAGAAACAAATACAACATAATACAAAATAATTGCTCTCCATCCTGAATGCTGCATTGATAATTCCTGTAAATATTATTTGTATTTAAACCACAGTGGAGCCTTTTTCTTTTAAATGTTCTTCATAGGATCTCTTTTCATTGTTCTATCTAGCTTTTTTGATAGATTTATTTAGGTTTTTTTCTGATAGTTGTACAGTTTTAGTAGTTATGCTGTGTAAGATCACTTGATAGTTCTATATATGGTCACATTCAGTAGTTCTATGTAGGGTCCATTTTGATAGCTATTTGTGTGGTATCTTTTGATAGCTCTTGTTAGGGTCTTTTGATAGTCCTGTGTAGGGTCTCTTTTGTTAGCTCCGAGTAAGGTTTTTTTGGACAGTTCTGCCTGTGTAAGGTCACTTTTGTTACTATTATGTACAGTCTCTATTATATTCCACGTAGGGTTACTTTATATTTTTTAGTTTAATTTAATTTAGTCAATGTATCGGACATGCACATTGGACAACCCCATAAAGCTCAAAGTCTCTTCTCAGCACCTTTTCCAGCATGCAGCACTGTCACTACATATATAGTGAAAGCTCTGATTATGGTTTCCTCTAAGCATCCATAACCGGCTTCGGAAAGGAAAGACCAAAGTAGAGCAACTTCACGGTAATCTCTAAAGAATTGACAACTAGCAATCCAGTACTGTCCCAAACAATGCCAAAACTCATGTGCCCATCCAGTATGACTCCCCACGGGAAATATAAAATACAAGAACTCAAGGAAGACAATAGGAATTATGAAAAAAGGCACCCAAATAGACACAGAGAAAGCACGTAGCAGGAAAAAACAAAGATTACAACTACTCACAGGACTCCTGGTCTCAGAAATACACGGATGGCTCTGCTACAAACACCATCAGAAAAGGAGTTGTTTTCTTGAAGCTGAATAACCAGGAAAAGATTACCAAATCAATAACTACTGCAAAATTCTCAAGCACCTATAAAGCAGAAACTAAAGCCCTCAAATAAGCTGCAAAGCTGGCTATTCAACACAAAATTAATGTGCACAAGAAATTGGTGATACTGACAGGCACATTGTCAGTCCTAATAGTTCTAAAATACCCCCAGGAACAGCAAGCTAGACGACCTGAGAACAACTCTAAACCAATTGCACAATAACTTTCAGAGAGTGGTGATCCAGTGGATAGCATCTCACTGTAATATATATATATATATATATATGATATATATATCCGAGCCCATATACACAATATATGTGATCAAACCAGTTGATAAGAGGGGAGCATTGGTAGTCTGGTGTAAAGACTTGTACATTTCAGAGGGCACCCAGCGATTATCCGATACCACTTTTTATAAACTTCGCCCTGACGACATCATTGTTCACCACAATAAGCAGGTCCAATCTACCATCAAGGAACTTATCCAGGACAATCTCCTTTCTCCTAAAACATCCTGCCTCATTATCCCTAATAGTGGTCTTAGCTAGCCATCTTTCCACATGCTCTCTAAAATTCACACACTCAACAGCCCTTGACATCCTATTGCAACAGCATGTGCTTGCTCGACTGAACACATGTCCGGCTATCTAGGCAGTGTCGTCCAACCAATTGTGGCAAGTTTTCCCTCCTTTGTCAAAGACACGAACCATGGCTTGAGAATCATCTCTTACATCTCTCTCTCTCCCGTGATCGCTGATGCAGAATTTTCATCCTCGACGTCTACCCTCTTTACACCTCTGTCCCTCACTCCGAAAGCCTCCTTGCTCCACAGCTCTTTCTTGACAAAAGGCCAGTCCCACCCTTCTGTTGGTACTACCACTCTTCTCTGCCTCACTGAGCTTGTCCTCAACCTCAACACCATTGAGTTCAGTTGTGACTTCTATGACCAAGTCAGTGGTGTAGCCAAGGGCACCAAGCTATGGTTGGTATAGCTGCCTATTCATGGGTTACCTTGAACACCAAATACTCAATTCGTAACAGAGTTCCCCTACCCATCAAATACTTATGGTACATTGATAACTGCTTTGTACTAACTGATCTACCAGAGAATGTCTCTAAGTTTATTGACTGCATCGGCAGCTATCACAAAGCCATCAAGATCACATCTTTTATCTCCACTTCCTCTGTTACCTTCCTAGATCTAAATAGTTTCCTTGAGTACTTCTGGTCTTCATGTCTCGGTTTTCTATAAACCCACAGACGCCCATTGTTACCTTCTCTATACCTCATAACACCCACCTCCATGTCGTATTTTGATTCTGTTTTCTCAGTTATTGCATCTTTGTCGTATCTGCCAAGATTTCCTCCAACATGTTCACCTTATGTTAGGCTTCTTTAGCCGCCGTCTTTATCCAAAATTGATCTTTCAATCTGCCTTCAAACGGGTCCTCCTTATCTTTCGTCCTGAAGCACTCACTTCTTCCAATTGCCTCCCCCCTCCCCTGAGAGAACAATACTCACCCTCACCTATCATCCTCACAACTTAGCTGCTATGAGAATACTCAACCATTACCGTTCCATTCTCCAGTCTGATCACACCACTTGACTACTTTTCCATGATCCCCCTATGGTCACCTTCAAACGCAACAAGAATTTAAGTGATATTCTGGTTAGGAGCCATCTCACTCACTTCGACCATACATACCATACACAGTGGGTGTAACTGTATTACCTGTGTCTATATGCTCTGCACCGACTCTGTCTCGTTCCCTAATGGACGGTTCGAGATCTAGAATGGTTTCACATGTGTGTCCCACAATATAATTTATGCCAACGATGTCACATGACTTATATTGGCGAATCTGGGAGACGTTTAGAGGTAAGATTTTGTGAACATCTTCGGGATGTTCAACAGAATATTAACACTCCAGTGGCGTCCCATCTTAATTCTTCAGATCACAAGGGCAAAAATGACATCCGCAAAAGCGACCACAGCCGATTTGCCTTGCAGAACCGCCTTATAGTCAAATTGGCATCGCTGACTCAAGGCATTAATGTATCACATTCATGCACATAATTTCCCTGTGGCTGCCCTTTCCCTACTGCATATTCTCTTTTGCTCATGTATGAGCATATTAGTATTTGCACATGCTATACTATTCACATCTCTCCTCTACTTGACCACACTACGACACTTCGGCTGTCCCTTATATCTCCTGTGTCTGGGCTGCTCACTTGTGCATGGCAATACCCTTTCCACCTGAACTACTTGGTCCCTACCTTTTACATGTTTTTAGTGAGCCCCACTCTGAGACATCTCACTTTTTCCTTCTTTCGAGTACCCTGTATTCTTCTTACAGACCTATGTGTAGACACTTCTGGGTATGTATGCTGTATGCACACATTTTATGTATGTGGATGCACACCTATAGGTGTAGCAGTATATATATATATATATATATATATATATATATATATATATGTAGCTGGGGGATGTAGGGAGGTAAGGAAATAGATGTAGTTGGGTTTAGGGTGAAGACAATAGGAGAACCATTGTAGGTAATGTGAGATTTGAGAACCGCCTTGAGTTGAGAGAGGGGCACGGGACGCTTGATAGTAGGTAGTGAGTGGAGGTTGGAAAAATCTCATGCGATAAGTGAATAATGAGAAACTCTAGAGTGAGTTGTCTTAAGATGGTGAGATTGATTTGATTGGCTGAGTGATGATATAGGTGATTTATGATTGGTTGGAATACGAGGTACTTAAACAGCTGTGGAGATGGGAAGTCCAGTTTAGGTGGCAGAGGGAAGTCCAGCTTAGGTGGAGGTTAGTAGTCCAGTGTAGAAAGACAAGTTCCAGCTTAGGAGTTTAGCTAGATGGAGGGATCCAAGACTTAGAGAGAGCTAGCTAGGAGACGACTGCACTACTAGGCATTTGGTGGGAACAGAGCAAGATACTCATTCTTAAATAGGAGTTTAGGTGGAGATTCGAAATACAGATATAGATCAGATGTGAGTTAGAGGAAGTCTAGATAAGTCACCTGTAAGTGTAGGACGATAGTAGGAAGTGTAACGATCTAAGAGCATTTAGAAACCGGAAGCAGGTGGCATAAGGCGGCAGTAAGCCAAAACATTTTTAGACCTACTGGATAGACTGGAACGGATAGTCAGACCGCACAGCACATGTATATAGCTTGTTATAATCAGCACTTTGTAATTAAAGCAAGTTAAGTATTGTGTTATTCATGACTTGTGTGATCTCGCTTGCGTATGGCTGTGTAACCGATTGTTTCAGTTGGCCAATTGGGTCGATCAACACAACGTACAAAACATTCTGAGGACGATGGACACGTGCAGTCCATACGATCAGGTGCGGAGCTAAGTGTCGAGGCGCTCTGAACCTAATTACTGTGGATTAAGCGAAAAAAAACCAGGTGGTGTCCAGCCGAGTCGGGGTGACCACAGTCACTCTTTGTGTGTAACAGGAAGAGATGGCTGAATGAATGGGACGTCAATAGTCCTGTTCATAGTGTTCCAGAGTCAAGCCATATCAAGGCTCTCTCAGCAATTATTGCAGCAGATCAGTACAAGCGAGGACATATTTAAACGATGGTGATGGAAACAGCCTCCGGTCAAGCAATTATGACGTGTCACCATGACTGTAGTGGCACTCCAAGCAATGTTACATTTCACCGTACGCAAAGCAACACTTAAATATTACATATATATACATGTATACATACATACACACTTGTATGTTATGTATAAACCTATATTCTTAAACTATTTATAAATTGATTCCATCTCCTTCAATATTTTTTTGTACATTTGTGCTTTCTCTCTGTTAATAATTCTATTTTTTTTCTTCTCAATATTTAATTTCAATCCATCTTCATTGCTTGTCTTGTTTATTTTGCTCACTTGTTTTTGTAGGTATTTTGGATTTTCTGCCATTAATACGGTATCATCATCATCATATTATGTATCCATTGATATTTGGTTGTGGCACCCCCAAGATGACGACACACGTGTGTATATCCTCCAAGATCTTAATCTTGGAGATGCCGTGACTAAACATCAATGGATACAAATCAGTTATCTAAGATATGATGATGATGCTGTATTAATGGCAGAAGACCTACAACAGCTAGT
Organism: Megaustenia siamemsis; assembly: GCA_032433765.1. NCBI lineage: Eukaryota > Metazoa > Mollusca > Gastropoda > Stylommatophora > Ariophantidae > Megaustenia > Megaustenia siamemsis. The sequence goes on along the minus strand of JAVIAB010000101.1, from coordinate 54,936,868 downwards.
GAGCAAAATAAACAAAACAAGCAATGAAGATGGATTGGAAATAAATATTGAGAAGAAAAGAAACATAGAATTATTAGCAGAGAAAAAGCACAGATATGCAAATAAATATTGAAGTAGATGGCAAGAATATAGTTATCTTGGATAACAAATTATGCAAAATGTAAAATAGAAATAAACAAAAGAATAGAAATGGCAAAACCAATTTTAACATGAAAAATATACTCATTTCAAAGCAAAAAACAGTAGAACTAAAACCACAAATAGCAAAAAGCTATATTTACTCAGCATTCGTGTATAGTGCAGAAATATGAACATTTAAATAAGAAAACAGAGCACAAAATTGAAGCCTTTGAAATGTGGATCTATAGAAAAGTGTGGAGAATTGCATAGAAGGAAAAGAGGACGATCAAGGAAGAAAGTTCTGAATCTGCTGAAAATGAAAACAGAAATAATTAACACAATTCGAAAAAAAAAACTGATTTTTTTTTTTAAACATTTGAAGAGGCATCATAATTAATAACTTCTAAATGTCAACTTGGAAGGTGCATGGTAGATGTGGAAGGTGCAGGCCGAGATTAAATGGACAGATAACATCAAAAGGTGGACAGGTGACCTATGACAGCATTCACCATCACATCATTGTCAGTTGTTCTGTTTTAATTTAGCACACAATGTGCTCTGTTATGTTCACTTATAATTAAATTTATTTAAAAAGTAAATAGCCACTAAATTGTCAATAATCGCTTGGTAACCCATTTTGGAGCATGCAGAGGATGGCTGTCCATATGCTGTAGTCTCGAGACTGAAATCTCAGCCTTCTGAAGACAGGATGGGTCTGCCTCACTCCTCAGCAGAGCAGGCGGAAAAAACAGGAGACATGCTCACACAGGTCAAATAAATAGTCATATGATAATTGAAAATTGCATCATGCCACCATCCACAGCCTCCACCAAAATAAAGTGGCAGCATTCCCCAAACACAGACAGAGCTAACAAAAACAATGAAGGCCAGCTGGACAACCTGAGAAGGTCGAAGGAAAATAACCCAGACTTCACAGTGGTCAAGTGACTAAAGATGTGCAATACAAGAAAACAAAAGTAAAAGAATAACAAAAGTACAAGAATTCATGAGGAAAAACAATGTTAAAATAACCTGAATGCAGAAAACACACCTAAAGGAACCCCTGAATTTCTGATGTGGCTATCCATGTTTTTGCCAGGATAGACCCAGAAGAACAAAAAGGGGATTCATCACACTAGTTGAGACTTCCCTCCTGAACATGGACATTAACTTTCACTGACCATCATCATCAAGTACCCGGCCTAGTGGCGTAGGTGACCATGTCTCTCCACAACTTTCGATCTCGGCAGCTATTTATCATTTCTGTTGTTGACCTTCTGCCAAGCCATTCTCTTAAGCTATTATTTTTTCTCTTTGCTTCCCTCTATCTCTTCGTCCCTCAATTTTTCCTGCTTTCACTGACAGTGAGCTGAAATGTCTCATCATCAAACTTTTCCTCTGTGCTGAACTATCTTCAAATTACAAACTGCTGTGACTCATCTGCAACAACTCTAGCCCTTCGCAGAGTGACTGCAAACCCACGAAAAACACTTTATCTGTGGTGACTGCAACAGGCACACTGATCTCACCAAGCTGGGATCACCTGATCTAGACCAGTGAGGAGAAGAACTTGAGGACTGGATGTTTGAAAACAAACTCACAATAATAAACCAGCAAAGAATAAACCAACTCAGTTACTCAAGTGTGTGGAAGATAATGAGTACTCTAGATCTTCTACTGACAACATACAGCATTACTCACTCAGCCAAATAGTAAACACACAACTGGGTGCCAGTGGTCACATTTCTACCACACTGGAAACCCGCTGGGGAACATGCCCTCTCCAAAACAACAGTGCACCTACATGGAGCCATAGAAAGCAAACTGGGCTTGCCTCCCTTCACAGAGCAATGCCTACACATTACTCCAGCCAACAACACGAACCACAACATGATCACTCATTTCTTGAAGCAGCCAAGAAGTCTATCACCAGAGGCAAGATACACAATTACAAGATACACAATTACAAGCCATTCATTCAACAGTACATTGAAGAAATTGTACAATACCTGACCAAGGCCCAACTGGAAATGGAAGACAACCCCTCTGTTATCGTGAATAAATATAATCTTGAGTAAGTGTATACTGTGCAGATATTTGGTTATCTTGTTTGGTAGTTGAACATTATGCTGATGGCTATGATTTCAGGATAGCACAAGTCAGATATGAAAGACCAAGAACAACCAGGTCTTACTAATTATATATCTATTGAAGTTGTAACATGATTATCAATCAAGTCTTTAATCACATAATAAAAACATATACAACAGGTAAACTTGGACTTCAACATTTCCTCCCCAGCAAAGTTCTGGTTCTATACTCTCCCATCTAGATTCTCTGATATACTTCTAAGTGAGACCAAATGGTTACAATCAAAGGCGACTGCTGGTAACAAAATTGTAACAGTTTGTACAGTGCTATCTTTCTTTTGTAAACTAGATTCCAATTCCTATGACCTAAATTTAACCTTAAAATGTCTTGACAAACGGACTAATCGTCACTATATTTCCCAAAGTGAAAGGTGTCATGAGATGAGTACTCTACCTAATTTATTTAATTTCCATTGGTCCTTAACTGCCTTACTATTGTAGTTTAGTGCTAACTACGTTGTCTATCTAACTCGACTAGCTATCTCTGGCTCCATGTTTCTAGCTAATTTTCTTGAGTTCCTATCTCTCGATGATTCTGACTGATTATCTCTGACTATGACTGACTTGTCTTTTATGTAAAAAAAAAAGAAAACTAACCAGTGAGCTATCGTGGCTGTCTTGTCTTTCATGGATATTCTATAAATAGAGTATTCTATGTTTGCATATGTGCCTTTGCTCCTGTATGACTGGACATTGCTAAAATGTCACAAGTGTCTCATCTCATCACTTGATCGGATGCAAGTCTATGGAATTAAAAGTGTCAGACATCTGGTATTTCCTGTCCAACTGGGATATGGATTCCCGACCGGAAATGACTAACCTTTCATCTCGCAGCTTAGCTAGATGTTTGTTCTCGATGATCTATCATTCTGGCAGGAAATTGAAACTTTTCAAAGTTTTGTTTGCTTGTGATAGCTGGAAGTGTTTAGTGGTCTCCTGCAATTCTACCTCCATCCCAGTATACATCTCCAGTCATATCCCCCTTTCTAATACTACAGGGTGTTTATAAAGTCTCACTACACTTGGTATCTAGGTCAATTTGAAAAAAAATGTTTATGACGTCATCACAATATGTGCTCAATGGTAAGTTCACTTGTTGCGACAGTTTTCTTAATGACTTGTCTGGACTTTTAAGGATTCTGTCTTGGATATCTAAACATATTTCATCATTCACAGCAGGCCTACCAGATCGTGGAGCATCTTCCACATTTCCAGTAGCAATAAACTTATTCAACAAATTTCATTGACAGTGGGAGCACATATTGTGATGACGTCATAAACATTTTTTTTTCAAATTGACCTAGATACCAAGTGTAGTGAGACTTTATAAACACCCTGTATTACACCTACAATACTACAACAACATAAAAAAGAATTCCTTAAGAAACAACATGAAAGAAGAAATCCTGTAAGAAAAGGAGATCCAAATAAATACATCTAAAAGATCTGCTATCTATCGAACAAACCAGACACCATCTGACCAGACAAACAGGACAAAGAACTCATACATATAGAGCAAACAACACCCCACAGTGGTACTAAACAAGAAGACTGATATGAAAGCCACATTTACAAATCGTCAAAACAGAAAGCCATCATGAGACCTACAATAATGAACAAGCTGGCTTGTACCACCTAGGAAGCCAACATAAGCAGTGTCAAAACAACTAAATCTGACCAACTGGAAGGAAGAAAAGTACACCAATTAAAAGATTTGAAAAGTTTAACCAAAATCCAATCCCTTGGTGAAAGACATTCTTAAAAAGTGATGATACACAATCAAAAATAAAGCGTATGAAGACTTCACCACATGCACAAATAAACTCAAAAACTGACTTAAAAGAGGATCCAGCTTTCAACCACCTGTCCAGAAAACAACAAAATCAGCTCAAAGACCTTTCTTCCCTGTGACCCATCTGAAATTGAACCATTATTTATTTTACTTTCCAACAATGAATACAGTCTCTAGAGAAAAACATCTCCATCTGTAACAAAGTAATGAGCATACCAGTAAAGTACCTGTAAAACAGGAGCAATGATAGCTCAGTGGTTAGTGAACTGGACTACAAAGGACAAGAGGTAGGGTTCGATCCCAACCAATGGCTTCCAGTTCACCCAGCCTTTAATGGGTACCAGATTTTTTTCTGGGAAAGTAAAGCGGCATGGGCGTAATACTGACCACATTACACCAAAAATCTCATGCCGAAAGTCTGTAAAATTTATGGTCACTAGCACCATATTCTCTATACGCCACATGGTGTGACAGGGGTACTTTACCTTTTTTTACTTGTTACCTGTATTACCAGTAAATGGAAAGGACTGTGAACGTTTTCTTTATGAGGGGGGGAAATGACATAGCATAATCAAAAACTTCTTCAATGTGAGAGAGGGGAAATGACATAGCTTGATCAAAAACTTCTTCAATGAGAGAGAGGGGAAATGACATAGCTTGATCAAAAACTTCTTCAATGAGAGAGAGGGGAAATGACATAGCATGATCAAAAACTTCTTCAATGAGAGAGAGGGGAAATGACATAGCTTGATCAAAAACTTCTTCAATGAGTGAGAGAGGGAGAGGAAATGACATAGCATGATTAAAAACTTCTTCAGTGTGAGAAAGGGGAAATGACATGACATGATCAAAAACTTCTTCAATGAGAGAGAGGGAGAGGAAATGACATAGCATGATCAAAAACTTCTTCAGTGTGAGAAAGGGGAAATGACATGGCATGATCAAAAACTTCTTCATTGAGAGAGTGGGGAAATGACATGGCATGATCAAAAACGTCCTAATTGAGAGAGAGGGGAAATGACATAGCATGATCAAAAACTTTTTCAATGTGAGAGATTGGAAATGACATGACATGATCAAAAACGTCTTCAATGAGTGAGAGAGGAAATGACATAGCATGATCAAAAACATCTTCAATGAGAGAGTAGGGAAATGACATAGCATGATCAAAAACATCTTCAATGTGAGAGAGTGAGATGAAATGACATAGCATGATCAAAAACGTCTTCAATGTGAGAGAGGGGAAATTACATGACATGATCAAAAACTTCTTCAATGAGAGAGAGATGAAATGACATGACATGATCAAAAACGTCTTCAATGTGAGAGAGAGAAAATGACATAGCATGATCAAAAACTTCTTCAATAAAAGAGAGGTGAAATATGACATGATCAAAACTTGTTCAATGTGATAGAGGCAGAGGAAGTGACATAGCTTGATCAAAAACTTCTTCAATGAGTGAGAGGGAGAGGAAATGACATGATCAAAAACTTCTTCAATGAGTGAGAGGGAGAGGAAATGACATGATCAAAAACATTTTCAGTGAGTGAGAGGGAGAGGAAATGACATGATCAAAAACTTCTTCAGTGAGTGAAAGGGAGAGGAAATGACATGCTCAAAAACTTTTTCAGTGAGAGAGTGGGAAAGAAAATGACATTGCATGATCAAAAACTTTTTCAACAAGAGAGAGGGGAAATGACATAGCATGATCAAACACCTCTTCAATGTGAGAGATTGGAAATTACATGGCATGATCACAAACTTCTTCAATGAGAGAGGGAGAGGAAATGAAATAGCATGATCAAACACCTCTTCAATGTGAGAGATGGGAAATGACATGACATGATCACAAACTTCTTCAATGAGAGAGGGAGAGATGAAATGACATGACATAATCAAAAACTCCTCGAGAGAGAGAGAGGGAGATAGTGAGGAAATGACAAGACATGATAAAAAAATTATTCATTGAGAGGGAGAGAGAAAAAATGACATGACATGATCAAAAACTTCTTCATTGAGAAAGAGAGAGAGACAGGAAATGGCATGACATGATCAAAAATTTCTTCATTTAGAGAGAGAGAGAGAGAGGAAATGACATAGCATGATCAAAAACTTCTTCAATGTGAGAGAGAGGGGAAATGACATAGCATGATCAAAAACTTTTTCAATGAGAGAGAGGGGAAATGACATATCATGATCAAAAACTTCTTCATTGAGAGAGAGAGGAAATGACATAGCATGATCAAAAACTTCTTCATCGAAAGAGAGTGAGAAGAAATGACATAGAATAATCAAAAACTTTTTCAATGTGAGAGAGAGGGGAAAAGACATAGCATGATCAAAAACTTTTTCAATGAGAGAGAGTGGAGATGACATAGTATGATCAAAAACTTCTTCAATGAGAGAGAGAGGAAATTATATAACATGATCAAAAACTTCTTAAGTGAGAGAGAGAGAGAGGAATTGACATGACATGATCAAAAACTTCTTCATTGAGAAAGAGAGAGAGAGAGGAAGTGACATAGCATGATCAAAAACTTCTTCATATGGAGAGAGTGAGAGGAAATGGCATAGCATGATCAAAAACTTCTTCATATGGAGAGAGTGAGAGGAAATGGCATAGCATGATCAAAACTTCTTCATTGAGAGAGAGAGAGAGAGAGGAAATGACATAGCATGATCAAAAACTTCTTCATATGGAGAGAGTGAGAGGAAATGGCATAGCATGATCAAAAACTTCTTCATATGGAGAGAGTGAGAGGAAATGGCATAGCATGATCAAAAACTTCTTCATTGAGAGAGAGAGAGAGAGAGGAAATGACATAGCATGATCAAAAACTTCTTCATATGGAGAGAGTGAGAGGAAATGTCATAGCATGATCAAAAACTTCTTCATATGGAGGGAGTGAGAGGAAATGACATAGCATGATCAAAAACTTCTTCAATGTGAGAGAGAGGGGAAATGACATAGCATGATCAAATACTTCATCAATGAGAGAGAGAGAAAATGACATGACATGATCAAAAACTTCTTCAGTGAAAGAGATAGAGGAAATGACATGATATGATCAAAAACTTCTTCATTGAAAGAGAGAGAGAGGAAATGACATAGCATGATCAAAAACTTCTTCATCAAAAGAGAGTGAGAGGAAATCACATAGTATGATCAAAACCTTCTTCAATGAGAGAGAGAGAAAATTACATGACATGATCAAAAACTTCTTAAGTGAGAGAGAGAGAGAGAGGAATTGACATGACATGATAAAAAACATCTTCATTGAGAGAGAGAAAGAGGAAATGACATAGCATGATCAAAAACTTCTTCATATGGAGAGAGTGAGAGGAAATAACATAGCATGATCAAATACTTCATCAATGAGAGAGAGAAAATGACTTGACATGATCAAAAACTTCTTCAGTGAGAGAGGTAGAGGAAATGACATGATATGATCAAAAACTTCTTTATTGAGAGAGAGAGAGATTAAATGACATAGCATGATCACAATCTTCTTCGAGAGAGAGTGTAAGAGGAAATGACATAACATGATTAAAAACTTCTTCAATGTGAGAAAGGGGAAATGACATAACATGATTAAAAACTTCGTCAATGAGAGAAAGGGGAAATGACATAACATGATTAAAAACTTCGTCAATGAGGGAAAGGGGAAATGACATAACATGATTAAAAACTTCGTCAATGAGAGAAAGGGGAAATGACATAACATGATTAAAAACTTCTTCAATGTGAGAGAGAGGGGAAATGACATAGCATGATTAAAAACTTCTTCAATGTGAGAAAGGGGAAATGACATAACATGATCAAAAACTTTGTCAATGAGAGAGAGGGATAGGAAATGACATAGCATGATCAAAAACTTCTTCAAAATAGAGAGAGAGGAAATGACATAGCATGATCAAAAACTTCTTGAATGAGAGAAAGGGGAAATGACATAGCATGATTACAAACTTCTTCAATGTGAGAGAGGGAAAATGACATAGCATGATCAAATACTTCATTAATGTGGGAGAGGGGAAATGACATAGCGCGATCAAAAACTTCTTCAAAATAGAGAGAAAAGAAATGACATGGCATGATCAAAAACTTCTTCAATGAGAGAGAGGGAGAGGAAATGACATAGCATGATCAAAAACTTCTTCAATGTGAGAGAGGTGAAATGACATAGCATGATCAAAAACTTCTTTAATGTGAGAGAGGGGAAATACCATAGCATGATCAAAAACTTCTTCAATGAGAGAGAAAGGAAATGACATGGCATGATCAAAAACTTCTTCAATGTGAGAGAGAGGGGAAATGACATAGCATGATCAAAAACTTCTTTAATGTGAGAGAGGGGAAATACCATAGCATGATCAAAAACTTCTTCAATGAGAGAGAAAGGAAATGACATGGCATTATCAAAAACTTCTTCAATGTGAGAGAGGGGAAATGTATGATCAAAAACTTCTTCAATGTGAGAGGGGGGAAATGACATAGCATGATCAAAAACTTCTTCAATGAGAGAGAGGGAGAGAAAATGACATAGCATGATCAAAAACTTCGTAATGTGAGAGAGAGGAAATGACATAGCATGATCAAAAGCTTCTTCAATGTGAGAGAGGAGAAATGACATAGCATGATCAAAAACTTCTTCAATGTGAGAGAGGAGAAATGACATAGCATGATCAAAAACTTCTTCAATGAGAGAGAGGGAGAGAAAATGACATAGCATGATCAAAAACTTCTTAATGTGAGAGAGGGGAAATGTATGATCAAAAACTTCTTCAATGTGAGAGGGGGGAAATGACATAGCATGATCAAAAACTTCTTCAATGAGAGAGAGGGAGAGAAAATGACATAGCATGATCAAAAACTTTGTAATGTGAGAGAGAGGAAATGACATAGCATGATCAAAAACTTCTTCAATTTGAGAGAGGGGAAATGACATAGCTTGATCAAGAACTTCAATGAGAGAGAGGGGAAATGACATGGCATGATCAAAAACTTCTTCAATGAGAGAGAAAGGAAATGACATATCATGATAAACAATTTCTTCAATGTGAGAGAAAGGAAATAACATGGCATGATCAAAAACTTCTTCAATGTGAGAGAGGGGAAATGACATAGCATGATCAAAAACTTCTTCGAGAGAGGGGAAATGACATAGCATGATCAAGAACTTCTTCAATGTGAGAAAGGGGAAATGACATATTATGATCAAAAACTTCAATGAGAGAGAAAGGAAATAACAAGGCATGATCAAAAACTTCTTCAATGTGAGAGAGGGGAAATGACATAGCATAATCAAAAACTTCTTCAATGAGAGAGAGAGGGGAAATAACATAGTATGATCAAAAACTTCTTCAATGAGACATAGGGGAAATGACTTTGCATGATCAAAAACTTCTTCAATGAGAGAGAGAGGGGAAATAACATAGCATGATCAAAAACGTCTTCAATGAGAGAGAGGGGAAATGTCATCATCATCATTATCATCAAGTACCGTGCCTACTGACATAGTTGATCATGTATCTCCAGAATTTTCTATCTCGGAAGCTATTTATCATTTCTCTTGTTGACTTTCTGCCAAGCCATTCTCTTAAGATGTCTGTTATTTTTTCTCTCTGCTTCCCTCTATCTCTTTGTCCCTCAATTTTTCCAGTTGTTACAATATATTCCAGTTGTTCTCTTCTCATTACATGGCCAAAAAATGATGATTGTCTCTTCCTAATATTGGAAATTATCTCTCCTTTTGCTTTGACCTCTCTCATAACATTTCATTACTCTTCTTAGCTGTCCATGGTACTCTCAACATTCTTCTGTAAAACCACATTTCTACAGACTCCAGTGATTTTCTTGTCTGTTGTCCTATTGTCTATGACTCGCATCCATACATTAAAACTGGCTCTACGTAACATTTAAGAACTCTTTTTTTCTTGTTTTTATTGTCAAAAATGGATTGCATAGTTTTTATCCTCATTTTTTGGAAAGCTGCTTTTGCCTGAGCCATTCTGGATCTCACCTCTTTTGTACATCTTCCATCTGAGGTTAACAAAGTTCCCAAACATTTAAATGCATTTACCTGTTTTAATATTGTTCCACTTGTCTTTATTTTGCACTGAGGTGAGTCTTTTTCTTTGTTGTTACCATTACCTCTGTCTTTTTGCTATTATGGCTGAGTCCTTTATTTTTGCTTTCTTTCAATATAATGTCCAATATTTCTTGTAACTCATTTTCACTCTTAGCGATTAAGACTGTATCATCAGCGTACTTCTTGTTATATATATATTATGACCTCCAATTGTTATTCCAGGCATGTCCTTTATAGATCTTAAGATAATCCTACTATCAATATTAAACAAATCTGGTGACAGAACACAACCATGGCGATTCATGATTGGGAGCGTCGATAGCTCAGTGGTTAGTGAACTGGACTACATAGGAAAGGGGTAGGGTTCGATCCCAACCGACGGCTTCTGGGTTCACCCAGCCTTAAATGGGTACCGCATTTTTTTCTGGGAAAGTAAAGCAGCACGGGTGTAATACCGACCACATTACCTAAAAAATCATGTGCTGAAGGTCTGTAAAATATAGGGTCACTAACACCATATTTCTCTATACGCCACTTGGCGTGACGGGGGTACTTTACTTTACTTATCAGCATACCTTAGATTATTTATATTATGACCTCCAATTGTTGTTCCAGGCATGTCCCTTATGAATCTTAAAATAATCTCACTATAAATATTAAACAAATCTGGTGACAGCACACAGCCCTGTCTAACACCCTGTTTTGTTTGTTGAAACATTCCCAATTGGTTTCCAGTTCTTATACCCGCTGTTTGTTGCTAGTACATGTTCTTTATTATTCTTCGATCTTTGCTGTTTACGTTTATGCTTTCTAAAATTTTGATTATTTCTTTGTGCTTTACTTTATCAAATACCTTGGTGTAATCTATGAAATATAGGTATAGATCTATTTTCACCTCTATGGCTTTTTCTACTAAAGATCTTATGATATAAATGGCTTGTTCCTTTAACTCTAACAAAACCACACTGTTCATCGCTAATTTCTGGACTGATTTTGTTTCGCACTCTAAGCATGATGATTCATAGTAACATCTTAGTTATATGACTCATAAGGCTTATTGTGCGATGATCATCACATTCTATCGCACCCGATTTCTTTGGTAGGGCTAAGAATATTGATTTGAACATGTCGTCTGGTATATATCCACTGTTGTAGATATCATTCAATATTTTTGTTATTATTTATATTCCAAAATCACCTATGGCTTCAATCTCTTCTTTAGTTATATTATCTGGCCCAGGAGCTTTGCCTGCTTTCATATTGCGCAAGGCATCTTACACTTCTTCTCTGAGTATTTCTGGCCCTTCTCCATTATCCTTAATATTTACTTCCGTTCGTTCATCATTATATAGATCTTTAATGTATTCTGTCCATCGTTCCCTTATGTTTTCTTGATCAATCAACAGTTCTCCTGCCCTTGATCTTAGACATCCATTTTTTGATTGCGTTTTTCTTCCTGTTAATTCCTCAATTTGTTTACATATAGCTTTAGCATCTCCTTTTTGTTGCATTTCAATCTCTTTGCATCTCTCTGTTAGCCATGCTTCTTTTGCTTCATTGCATTTTACGACAATTTCTTTATTTAATCTACTGTACTCATCTTTATTTTCTTTAATTCTTCTTCTTTTATCCATTACCTACAAAATGTATCTGTCATCCATTTCTTTCTTGAATTTGTCCTCAATGGTGGTATGAACTCTTTTGATGTTTACTGCATTTTCCACTGTTCGTCAATGCTTTGTATCTTCTCTATTGCATTGTACCGGTTCTTAATTGTGATTTTATATTTGTCTTGCAGCTTCTTGTCTGATTTGAGTAAATCTAAATCTAACTGAGGCTCGTTTTGTTGTTTTTAATTTTACTCTAAGCTTTCCCACAACTGGTAGATGATCACTATTGCAATCTGCCCCTGGTCTAGTTTTCACACACACCAGACTGTTTCTAAATCTATTGCTTATCATTATATAATCAATTTGATTATGTGCGTTGTCCCCAGGGCTTTTCCATGTCCACAGATGTCTTGGATGTTGCTTAAACCAGGTGTTTCCTGTCATCATGTTATGTGTTCTTGCCCAGTCAATAAGTTTCTCACCTCTTTCATTCCTCTCGCCTAAGCCATAATAACCAACTACTTCCTCAACTCTTTCCTTTCACACTTTTGCATTAAAATCCCCTAGAACTATGGTGTTTTCATGTGGTTTGCATTTATGAAGTGCCTCATTTAACTCGTTGTAAAATTAATCTATCGTTTCCTCTATGATGTCTACTGTTGGTGTATAAACTTGTATAAGATTAATGTCTATTGGCTTTCCATTCAATTTCACTAAAAGGACTCTGTCAGATATTGGTAAAAGCCTTTCACTGTTCTTGCTCTTTCTGCATCCAAGATGATACCTACTCCTCTTTGGTGTTCAGTACCTCCAGATTGGATTTTTTTATGTTTATATGGGAAATGAAATAGCATGATCAAAAACTTCTTCAATGAGAGAGGGGAAATGACATAGCATGATCAAAAACTTCTTCAATGAGAGAGAGGAAATGACATAGCATGGTCAAAAGTTGCTTCAATGAGAGAAAGGGGAAATGACATAGCATGATAAACAATTCTTCAATGAGAGAAAGGGGAAATGACATAGCATGATAAAAAATTCTTCAATGAGAGAGAGAGGAAATGACATGGCATGATCAAAAACTTCTTCAATGACGTAGCATGATCAAAAACTTTTTTCAATGAGAGAGAGGAAATGAGATGGCATGATCAAAAACTTCTTCAATGAGAGAGAGGGGAAATGACATAATGTGATGAAAAACTTCTTCAATGAGAGAGAGGGAAAACGACATAGAATGATCAAAAACTTCTTTAATGAGAGAGATCAAATGACATAGCATGAGCAAAAACTTATTCAATGACATTGCAAGATCAAAAACTTCTTCAATGACATAGCATGATAAAAAACTTCAATGTGAGAGAGGGGAAATTGAAAAAGTGTTGAGGTAAAGGGATGGAGAGGTTATATGAGAAGGAATTAGACGGTAGAGGTCAAAGGGGTGAAGTTTAGATATGGTTGTAACATGTACAAAAGGATGTAAACAAATATTGAAAGGAAAAGTAGGTAACAGGAATGAATATTAGAAATGGAGCAAAGACAGAATAAGGATATGGTTTATAAGATATATAAAGAATAAGAAGAGAAGATAGGAGAGCAGGGAGTGTAGACAGACAGTGGTCCAGTAGGAAGAGGAGCACAAGGGAAGAGAATAAGGGAATAGAAGATGGAAGGGATAACACAAGAAGGGTATGTATGGCAAGCCATGCAGAAGATGGGGGAAGTAGTAGAGAAGTTGGGAAATACTTTGCAGTTACAAGAGATAACAAGAAGGGTACCGATATTTCTGGGAGACCCAGAGAGGTTCGTAGAATGGATACAAGCGATTGAATTCTGGGCTAAAAACAAACAGGTAGAATTAAAAGAACTGGTGGTAGCTACAAGTCAAGGGGAAGTGTCAAGTTGTGTCAGAAGAAGAATAGAGGATAAGAGGGAGGAGTCATGGCAAAAGTTGAGGGCATATTTAGCTAAGAGGTATTGGAAGTTTAAGGATGATCAGCATGCCATAATGAAATTAACCAGGGGCACAGAATGGGAAAAGCAAGACGATACAGGAATACGGGGAGAGGATTAGAGAGATGGCGGAACAAGGGTTTGGTGCCGGAGTGGAGACAAAACAAGTGATTAAAATATTGATAACAAAATTTATAGAGGGGATAAGAGATAGAGGGTTGAGGATAATGTTGGCTAGAAAGAGGGTATCAGCAATAGGACAATTAATAGAAGTAGCAATAGAAGAGGAAGGGTTAGCAAAGAGGTTTGAAGAAAACGACCAGCATAGAGAGGTGAGGATAGGGAATAGACAAGAAAGCCCCATGGAGATAGACCACATGAGGCAGAGAAGAATGCAACAGAGGGAGTTGCAGGTGGTAAATGTCGTACAGGAGACAAGAAGATGCTATAGATGCGGGAAAATATGGCATATTAGCACTCAGGAGATTTATGTGGAATTAGTGAGCTAAGTAATGCCCACTAGAGGGGAAGGCTTAATGGTAGCCTATCCAAGGACTAATTAGTTAGTAAACTACATCGCTGGAAAAGGGGATGCTAATATCAAGTTACGAGAGTAATTTGCGAAGAGACTTTATGGAACGTGTTTTGTTCCCACCAATATTAGGCGGACTGTAAGCCATCAAGTTACGATAGTAATTTGTGAAGAGACTTTATGGAACATGTTTTGTTCCCAACAATATTAGGCTGATTGTAAACCATCAAGTTACGATAGTAATTTGTGAAGAGACTTTATGGAACATGTTTTGTTCCCAACAATATTAGGCTGATTGTAAACCATCAAGTTACGATAGTAATTTGTGAAGAGACTTTATGGAATATGTTTTGTTCCCAACAATATTAGGCTGACTGTAAGCCATCAAGTTACGATAGTAATTTGTGAAGAGACTTTATGGAACATGTTTTGTTCCCACCATCATTAGGCTGATTGTAAGCCATCAAGTTACGAGAGTAATTTGTGAAGAGACTTTATGGAACATGTTTTGTTCCCAACAATATTAGGCTGACTGTAAGCCATCAAGTTACGATAGTAATTTGTGAAGAGACTTTATGGAACATGTTTTGTTCCCACCATCATTAGACTGATTGGAAGCCATCAAGTTACGATAGTAATTTGTGAAGAGACTTTATGGAACGTGTTTTGTTCCCACCATCATTAGGCTGACTGTCTGCCATCAGGCCACAGTCGCATGAACTCAGTATTAACTAGGTTGTGAAGAGACTTTATGGAACATGTTTTGTTCCTACCATCATTAGACTGACTGTAAGCCATCAAGTTACGATAGTAATTTGTGAAGAGACTTTATGGAACGTGTTTTGTTCCCACCATCATTAGGCTGACTGTCTGCCATCAGGCTACAGTCGCATGAACTCAGTATTAACTAGGTTGTGAAGAGACTTTATGGAACATGTTTTGTTCCCACCATTATTAGGCTGATTGTAAGCCATCAAGTTACGATAGTAATTTGTGAAGAGACTTTATGGAACGTGTTTTGTTCCCACCATCATTAGGCTGACTGTCTGCCATCAGGCTACAGTCGCATGAACTCAGTATTAACTAGGTTGTGAAGAGACTTTAGGGAACAAGTGAATAGGCTATGTTATGTAAAGGGTGATTAGTGCAGCAAGGGATGGAGAGCAGCTGCCGTTGAGGATGTGCCGTTATCAAAGGCATAATTGAGTATCAGCATAGTACTAGTTTTGACACTTCGGGTGCACACGTGCTAGAGAGAGTGTGTCCTCGGGAATACACCAGACATTGTAGGAAGGGAGTTAGGACATGAATGTTATGTTGTGAGAAATGTTTGAATTTCATGATGTCATGTGGCAGGCCAACAAGAGTGTAGGACATGAATGTTATGTTATGAGAAATGTTTGAACTTCACGATGTTATGTGGCAGGCCAACAAGAGTGTAGGACATGAATGTTATGTTGTAAGAAATGTTTGAACTTCACGATGTTATGTGGCAGGCCAACAAGAGTGTAGGACATGAAATGTTATGTTGTGAGAAATGTTTTAATTTCACGATGTCATGTGGCAGGCCAACAAGAGTGTAGGACATGAATGTTATGTTGTGAGAAATGTTTTAATTTCACAATGTCATGTGGCAGGCCAACAAGGGAGTTAGGACATGAATGTTATGTTGTGAGAAATGTTTGAACTTCACGATGTCATGTGGCAGGCCAACAAGAGTGGTCTGGGATTGAATAAAGTCAGTGTGTGCAAAGTTCTAAGTTGTCAATTCCATCATTCATATTTGTCACTGTACTGTGTCACCGTGAAGAACTGACACTGGTGTCACGGGTCACTATCATCACAACTTGAAGTCAAGTCTAATATGATCGGGGGCCACGGGGAGGCAGGTTCTGAGTGAATTTGTCTGGGCAGTCCAATTGCACCATAATGTGGGCTCATGTCTCAAAGTGCCTGGCTTGAATCTACAGCGGTCTGTTCCTAGCACGACCAAGAAGTGAGAAGTCTTGGTCAACCCTAGGAGGGCGCAACTGGCCAGTGGGTGAGGGCGCTGATCTCACGAGCCTATCCAGTTGCAGGAGTTCCGGGTTCCAGTACAAGGTCAGAGTTGCTGGTCATCCAGTCGCTGACAAGGTGGGCGATATCAAGGTGAAGACGAGGTCAAGTTCCACAATACTGACATCACAGTTGGGGAGTCCTTGGTGCTTGTGTGCTGGTTCAACGCCTTTGCAGTCTACGGTTGATTGCTGTTCAGTCGGTGATATGCAGAAGTTGGAGAATGGGAACAAGGGGAGAGAAGGACGCAGTTACAAAATGTCATAGCATGATCAAGAACTTCTTCAATGTGAGAGAGGGGAAATGACATAGCATGATCAAAAACTTCTTCAATGTGAGAGAGGGGAAATGACATAGCATGATCAAAAACTTCTTCAGTGTGAGAGGGGGGAAATGACATAGCATGATCAACAACTTCAATGTGAGAGAGGGGAAATGACATGACATGATCAAAAACTTCTTCAATGTGAGAGAGGGGAAATGACATAGCATGTCAAGAACTTCTTCAATGTGAGAGAGGGGAAATGACATAACATGATCAAAAACTTCTTCAATATGAGAGAGGGGAAATGACATAGCATGATCAAAAAACTTCAGTGTGAGAGAGGGGAAATGACATGACATGATCAAAAACTTCTTCAATGTGAGAGAGGGGAAATGACATAGCATGATCAAGAACTTTTTCAATGTGAGAGAGGGAAATGACATAGCATGATCAAAAACTTCTTCAATGTGAGAAGGGGAAATGACATGGCGTGATCAAAAACTTCTTCAATGAGAGAGAGAGGGGAAATGACATGGCGTGGTCAAAAACTTCTTCAATGAGAGAGAGTGGAAATGATATGGCATGATCAAAAACTTCTTCAATGAGAGAGAGGAAATGACATGGCATCATCAAAAACTTCTTCAATGAGAGAGAGGGGAGAAATGACATAGCATGATCAAAAACTTCTTCAATGTGAGAGAGGGGAAATGACATGACATGATCAAAAACTTCTTCAATGTGAGAAGGGGAAATGACATGGTGTGATCAAAAACTTCTTCAATGAGAGAGAGAGGGGAAATGACATGGCGTGGTCAAAAACTTCTTCAATGAGAGAGAGGGGAAATGATATGGCATGATCAAAAACTTCTTCAATGAGAGAGAGGGGAGAAATGACATAGCATGATCAAAAACTTCTTCAATGAGAGAGAGGGGAAATGACATGACATGATCAAAAACTTCTTCAATGAGAGAGTGGAAATGACATGGTGTGGTCAAAAACTTCTTCATTGAGAGAGGAACTGACATAGCATGATCAAAAACTTCTTCAATGAGAGAGAGGGGAAATGACATGGCATGATCAAAAACTTCTTCAATGAGAGAGAGGGGAAATGACATGGCATGATCAAAAATTTCTTCATTGAGAGAGAGGGGAAATGACATGGCGTGATCAAAAATTTCTTCAATGAGATGGGAAAGTACATCTATCTATTGATCTTTTGAACCATAACCGGACCATAGGGCATATTCCAGGTACTCTTTCTATTATCTAAATTTTTATCTAGCAGTTTTCAATTCTTCTAAAGATATTTTATCAAATCTTGCCATTTGTGTCTGTTCTGTGCAAGCATGGCTATCTCATTGAGGGAGCCAGTTCCTGCTACTTTTGCCTCTCTTACCAACATTCTTTTCAGTGTCTCTCTGAGTCGACCTCTTTTCCACTTACCTATTGTTTCCCACATGAGGGCTTGTATAGAATGAGGAAATGATATCTATCTATCTACAACCTGCACCATCAAAGCAAGAGATAGAGCAAAATGGCGCTCCATGGTAGCCAACCTTCGTTGCGGAGACGGCACTCAATGATGATGATGATGATCTATCTATCTATCGTCCTGTCGAGTCAAAGACAGCACGTAGTGCAGAACTAATCTCAAAAACAGAAACCTTGCGTGCCAAAATGGCACATATTGCAGAGATCACTGCTTCTAAAATCTATAGCTTTGTTTCCATAACAATACTTTTTTACAATGACAGCTTGTCAAGCCATCAGTCAAACTCCTTAGTTGCCTCTTACGACATGCCTGGAAGGTCACAGTGTCACTATTCTTTACTTCCCTCATAATGAGGCTCCGGTAACACATGGAAAGGAAATGATATAGCATGATCAAAAACTTCTTCAATGAGAGAGAGAGGAAATGACTTGGCATTGTAACAAGCCGTATTAACACTTTCCACACTTGAACCTTTTGTTTCTTTCTGAAATCCTTCTATCCTTGAACCCGCTCTTGTAAGTGCGAGTCGTGACACGTGATGTGTTGAATTGCGTTGCCTATATGTTAAGACAACCTAGGCTGCTAGTATTGCAACCTCCTCTCGTGACTCACCCATCACAGCTCCTGCTTGGCTCCTTCACTGGAAGGTTGCACTCCAGGCCGGGTGCTGATCGCCATAGTACTCCGTGCTGTAATTCTGCAGACCCATGTGCGAGTCTCTGCCAGGTGCCGTTCGTCGCTAGTCTAGGACAAGACAGCCAACATTGATAAAGTACTCACAAACATCAAGTAATAAAAGTCACACTTGAAGTTTAATGCACACCGCTGACTTCACCCTTCACAATCACAATTACATTGACAATGGTAGGTTTGTATCTTCTCACTCGTGTTGCCACAATCACTCCTTCCCCAGTGTAATTCAGACACTGGCGGGAATGCTGCCACTGTCTAATCTGCACCTAACCCCAATACAATGCAGTGTTTGACTGATTATCTATTCCGCTAATGCCAGTTGCAATGTCACAGCTGGTCACTAACACGGTGAACCTGTCGAACACGACTTCACCTGTAATGAATGACTTCTTTAGTGTCATACTCCTTTTGCTGGTCTCTAGCGAGATTAATATCACAATAACTGGAATTGGTCATTGTTGCTAACGCACAACTCTACTCACTGCATGTCTCTAGCGAGACCTCCGTGGTGGCTAATGTCACAATAACTGAAATTGTCTGTTTATGCTAATGCACCACTCTACTCACTGCATGTCTCTAGCGAGACCTCCGTGGTAGCTAATATCACAATATTAACTAGAATGTTCATTGTTGCTAATACACAAATCTACTCACTGTGTGTCTCTACCGAGATTAATGTCACAATAATTGGAATTGGTCGTTGTTGCTAATGCACAACTCTACTCACTGCATGTCTCTAGCGAGACCTCCATGGTAGCCAATGTCACAATAACTGAAATTGTCTGTTGTTGCTTGTGCACAGCTCTACTCACTGCATGTCTCTAGCGAAACCTCTGTGGTAGCTAATATCACAATATTAACTAGAATGTTCATTGTTGCTAATACACAAATCTACTCACTGTTTGTCTCTACAGAGATTAATGTCACAATAACTGAAATTGTCTGTTGTTGCTAGTACGCAACTCTACTCACTGCATGTCTCTAGCGAAACCTCTGTGGTAGCTAATATCACAATATTAACTAGAATGTTCATTGTTGCTAATACATAAATCTACTCACTGTATGTCTCTATCGAGACCGCGTTGGTAACTATGCCACAGATTACTAGAATGTTCATTGTTGCTAATACATAAATCTACTCACTGTATGTCTCTACCGAGACCTCGTTGGTAGCTATGCCACAAATAACTAGAATGTTCATTGTTGCTCTGAGTATCATAACTCATTGTTTAACTCTCCATGACTCTAACCATCCTGTTCAATGAACACATCACGACTGACTAACATACCACTGGTTGTGTACTTCTCCAACTGCCCACGGTACCGGTTGAATTTTCACCCTATGTCCAACCGTCCGCACAGAGCCTTCGATTCCTCTTAAAATGACTATCCACTAATGATCTCCAACTAACCTCTCTTTCTTTCCACCAATCATTCTTTCCCTTACATTTTTACCTTGTTCTGACAATTCCCGTGACCCTCCATCATGATCACTCTCTCATGCTTCCCGTGACTTTCATGACTCTCTTTCATTCCTCCTTCTCTCCTCTTGACCTTCACTCCCTTATCCCCACTCTCAACACACACCCTTCCCCCTTCTCTTTCACTGTTTCACTGCCTTCTACCTTCTCCTAGTTATTTATCTACTATTAATAACTCATTCATACTATCCTCCTTTTTCTCTACTCCCATTTCCTTCTACCCCTTCCTATCTCACCTACTTCTCTCTAGAGCCTCCTCCACGATTTCTGCTAGGGCCCCTACAGAATTCCTGGAGGTTGCTCCTATTGTTTATTATCCCTTCTACTCTATTTCTTGACTTTTACCCTCTTCTGTCTTTTGATAACTTCCCTCACTGTCCCATTGTTCACTCTCTTGTTCTTTATTTTTCTTCTGCTCCGGTGATTCCCCTGAGGAACATTCCTCTTGCCTCTTTCTAATACTACCCCTATGTTTCTATATCTGTCTTATCTCTTACTTGCTCTTCTCTTACTGTCTCCTGTCGTCTTGTCTCTTGTTCTCTAATCTAACTCGCCTTTCTGGTATCGACATGTCCTGTTCTTCTGATGACTTTTCTCTCTCTCTCTCTCTCTCTCTCTATACCCTTCGTTCTTGTTTCCTTTTACTCTGTCCCCATGTGTTCCTGTACAACACATCTTCTTCTGTGCTGTTTGCCATGTCATCCGTAGACTCTCCTTGTTCTTCTCTACTTACGCTGTTTTTATTTTGTATCTATTTCCTTTCTACACGTTGTTTCCTTACATTTCTATTCACCTTTTGGTGTTCTTCACTTTCTGTGTTGCTTGTAGATTTTTTTCTTGCATACATGGTACATTTCCTCCTTGGCCTACCCCTCTGTTCCTGTTCGTTGTCCGACCAGAGTGAGTCATCTTTCCTTATATTCCTCCTATGTGTTTGTACTTCTTTCCTGCCATATATGTGATTGATTACCTAATTCGCTTCTCCTGTTTTCTTTATTATTATATATCCTTCCTTCCACTTTGAACTAATTTTCGACGTAGCTGTCTGATTCTTATAATATACTTTATCCCCTACCTCCTCATCAAGGCCAGCTCCTTGTCGTGGGGATGGGGCTTAACAGTCACCAGGGACTGAAAACTAAGACTGGCCAGGCCTTCCTACAACCGAGCAAGACCACAGTCTGCTCTAGCAAGTTCAAGTGCTGAAGTCGGAGGCAACCAGCCAAAAGGCGCACAACAATCAGGATGCCACGCACTCAACGCATATGGAAGTATGTCTATAACCGCAAATCGATATGGCACTCGCCCTGTGATGGGCACTCAGGCAGGTGCAGCGCCGGGCCCTCAGCCTCGAAAGGGCCCAACCTCTATTACTGGATGTCCTTCTCAACCGCCCTGTGGAGTCAGGGGGCGAGAGAATAGAGCTACTGGCCAATCCAAAATAAGACCACTAAAAATAATGCACTGGAATGCTGAAGGCATCAACAGCAAAAGAGATGGGTACAGTAAAAAGATAGAATTAGAAAATATCCTGCATGAAGAACAAATAAGCATATGCTGTTTGCAGGAAACCCATCTAAACAACGACATAGCCTTGAAGATTAGGGGATACCAGTGCTACCGATCTGACAGAATAAATAGACAAAAGGGTGGAATACTGACTCTTGTAAGGAACAACATTAATGCATGTCAGATTGAAGTGTATATGGATGGGGCGGAATATCAAATACTGCGCCTCAGGACAGGAAATACAGACTTCCATCTACTTAACTACTACTGTCCGAGTGACCGCCCACTAGCACTAGACACAATTACATTAAAAGAAAGAATAATTGTATGTGGAGACTTTAACAGCCACTCACAGAGCTGGGGCTATGAACATATGGACAAGAGAGGTGAAGAGCTTGAAAATTGGCAGGATGACAATGGGCTTATACTATTAAACCAGGCAACAGATCCACCAACATTCTACTCCAGATCATGGCATACCACATCTACACCAGACCTTGCTTTCCATTCACCAGACCTGGATTGGAATATCACACGAATTGTTGGGAAACAACTTGGAGGCAGCGACCACCGACCAGTCTTTTTAGTGGTGCAAAATGAGGCCATCAGGGAGAGCAGCACTCTCTCCAGATGGAATTACAAAAAGGCAGACTGGAAAATGTATCAACACTACACCAGTGTACTGACTAAAGATATAAATACAGATAGAGACATCAACAAAATAGTTGATGAATTCAGTAGACTAATAATACAAGCTGCCAGTGAAACAATACCTAGAGGGGCACGGAAACACTACAAACCATACTGGAGTAGTGAACTAGAGGAACTGCACAATGACATGGAAACATCTCGAAAGCAAGCAGAAAATAACCCTTGCCAAGAACACCACAACAACTACCAGCATGCTAAAGCCAAATTTCAACGGGCTAAACTACAAGCCAGACGGAGAAGCTGGAAAGAGAAAACAGAGTCCTTGAATCTTGAACGAGACACAAGAAAAGTGTGGAAGCTTGTAAAACAGCTGAATGATGAGGGTACAGAAAGGAACACCAAAATTACACTGAAGAAGGATGGAAACATTCTAACAGGTAAACATGCAGCAAATTACTTTGCAGACTCCTTTGCAAATGACAATAATATTGAAATTAGCCTAGAAAAACGACAAGAGACCCGTCTAAAACAACAAAATGCAAGACAAGAAGAGACCACACATGAAGTCATGGAAACACCCATTACACAAAGAGAGCTAGAGCTGGCAATATCCAAATTAAAAATGAAAAAGTCACCAGGCAATGATGGAGTGTCCAATGAAATGATTAAGAACTTGGGAACTGCAGCTAAAGCAAAACTACTGCAGATCTACAACATTTGCTGGATCACAGGTAGAGTGCCACAGGCATGGAGAGAAGCAATTATGATACCATTACTAAAGCCAGGAAAAGATAGTTCAATGACATCCAGCTATAGACCAATCAGCCTTACAAGCTGTTTGTGTAAAACAATGGAACGTATAATCAATCTCAGACTGCAGTGGTACCTGGAAAGTGAAAATCTCCTTGTCCCACAACAAGCAGGCTTTAGACAGTGTTACTCTACCGAAGATCAAGCAACCTATCTTTCCCAGGAAATCGAAGATGCGTTTCAAGAAAAGAAACTGGTACTAGCAGCATGGATAGACCTAAAGAAAGCATTTGATAAGGTATGGAAGGAAGGGCTTCTGAAGAAACTGAGAAATTATGGAGTAAATGGCAGGATGTACAAATGGGTCAAAGCATACCTGCATAACAGGAGAGCCAGAGTGCAACTGGATGGTCTTAAGAGTAAGAAGGTCTTATTGCGCCAGGGCGTTCCACAAGGAGGGGTACTATCTCCAACACTTTTTCTGATCTACATCAATGACCTAGTTACTGAACTACCACATGGCATCAAAGTGGCAATGTATGCAGATGACTTGGTAATGTGGTGCACAGAGGAGTATGCAACAGTGGCCTCCAAATTGCTACAAAGAGCTATGAATGCACTGAATTCATGGACAAATAGATGGTGTATCAGCATCAATACAGACAAATGCAGTACTACACTTTTCACACTCTCCCCAAAACAAAAAGCAGGAGCCATCTACATAAACAATGAGCCTGTGAAAGAAGACATACAAGCTACATATCTCGGAGTTACATTTGATAACAAACTATCTTGGAAACAGCAGATAAATAAGGCAACCCAAAAAGCAAGGAGAAAATTGGCTATTCTAAGAAAGTTGTGTGGAACCACATGGGGTGCGAGTGGGAAAATACTCAGTAAAGTTTACCAACAGAGTATACGCCCACATTTAGAATATGGATCATCCGCATGGTGCTCAGCATCAAACACCACATTGCAAGAACTGGATAAAGTACAAAACCAGGCACTTAGGGTCATCACAGGAGCAATGAAATCAACACCAATATTGGAGATGGAGAAATTGTGGAGGATACCAGCACTGAGAGAACGGAGGGACACAAAGGTGCTGATACAGGCAGAAAAATGTGTATGCATGCCGAGACATCCAATGAAGGACAGATTCCAAAATCTTGCATTGGGACGACTTAAGAGAAGCAGCTTTATCCACCAAGCCAAGCGTATTAGTAGACAAACACCAGACATGCCAAGAGTTGTTAAACCCCTTCTGCCCATACCAGAACAGACTCCCTGGACAGATGAATCAGGATTATCAGTTCAAATACGGACAGAAGTGAAAGGAATAGTTGACAAAGAGGAACAAAATAGTCTACAGCGAAAAACAATAGCTCTCAGTTTCCTGGATGAAGAATACCCACAAGACCTATGGATTCGTGTGTACACAGATGGATCAGCACAGAATGCAGTAAAGAATGGGGGAGCAGGTGCATATATAGAGTACCCAAATAACACTAGGGATATGGATAAAATAGCAACAGGGAAATATTGTCACAATTATGATGCAGAAATACAAGCAATAAAGTTGGCAATAGAAAAACTGCTGAACAGTAATCTTAGCCCACAGCCTGTAGTGTTTTTGACAGATGCAAGATCAGTACTCCAGGCACTACAATCCAGAAAATTACCCCATCTGCAGACCTTATTGACTGAACTCTGCAAGCACCACAGGGTTGCCCTGCAGTGGATCCCGTCTCACTGTGGAATACCAGGAAATGAGAAAGCAGATCAGTTGGCAAAGGAAGGTTCAACAGGCACACAACTAGATACACCAGTTACATACCATCATAAGAAACAGATAATCAAATCAATCAGAGGACCACAAGCCCCAAATCAGGATGCCTTTCATAATATGAATAGATATGAACAAGTTATCATTATACGCCTAAGAACAGGACACAATCGACTCCATAGTCACATGTATACAAAATTCAAGATCGGCACATCAACTACTTGTACATGTGGACAGGCACCCCAGACTGCTGAACACATACTTCAAGACTGCACTGAATATAGTAGACTGAGGAAAATCCATTGGCCCATAGATACAACACTACAGACAAAACTATATGGGCCACTGCAAGAATTACAAAAGACAGTAAAATTTATACAGGAAACGACATTGCAGATATAGACAATACTTCAGGCGAACGAAAGATAGATAGATCCCCTACCTTATATTCTACCACTTCTTTATGTTTAGTTCTCTGCTGGTTCTTCATTTCCGCTCTCTTTAAATTTCTCCACACCATTCTTTGTGTATCATGCATTTGTTGAAGGATTATTTCATGTCTTTCTCCCCCATATATCTTCTTCTTGACTGCAACACATTGTCTATGGGCAGCATCGGGTGTCTGCCATACAACAAAAAAATGGGGAGAATTGCGTACTCTCGTTCTTGTTCATCCTAACTGCTGCCAATGCTTGATTCAATTTCATATCCCATTCCATTTCTTGTCCTCTTGTTAACTTTGATATGACGTCGTTTAGTGTCCTATGTTGTCTTTCGTTAATGCCATTTGCCTGGGGATTATATACAGATGTTCTAATGTGTCTAATGTTCAACTTTTTTAATGTCTGCACAAACTTCCCACTCGTGAACTCTCCTCCATTATCTGTCAATATGCTCTGCGGGCAACTATACCTTGGAATAATTTTGTTTAATAATATGTCTATTATTGTGTCTGTGTCCTTGCTTGCTATTGGTATACTTTCCGGCCATCTACTATAACAATCTGTTATGTGTAGTATATACTTGTTTCCCCGATATTGTCGTAGGATATGGACCCATCACGTCCATGCATCGCAAAGTATTGTTTCTCCATCGACATCACTGGTCCTGCTTTTTCCACCAAATTTCTCGTTTTACATATTATGCATTTCTTAGTATGTTCGTCTACTGATCTATATAAACCTGCCCAATAATATTTCAACCTTAATGCGTCCACTATCTTGTCTCTACCCATATGTCCATTTTTCTCATGGTACATTGTTAATCTCTGTCCCTGTGGAATACATACTCTCGGTTGTATTTCATCTTCGCCTCCCACAAACAATAATATTCCATCATCTTCATCTATTATAAATTTCCTCCATTTCTTCGCTCTTCCGTTCTTGATATCTCTTATTATTTCACCCAACTCCTCATCTTTAGTTTATGCTTCTCCTGTCATCTCCAGTTCTTTCTCCTCCTCATTGTTCTCTTGTTCCCCTTCCTCTTCTGTACTACTTTCCCTTTGTCTTACTTTGTTGGTATCTATGATATTGATTTGGAACATTCTATCATCTACATCCGTACCTGATTCGCTCTATTCTACCCTTTCATCCTCCCTTCTTGGCATTCTGGATAACCAATCTGGGCAAATATTATTCGCCCCCTCTATATATTCTACTTTGGCTCAACTATTTTGTAATGTTAGCGTCCACTTATCTATTTTCCTGTTCTTCACTGGTGCTTCAAGTATAGCTTTGAGTGGTTTATGGTCTGTCCTTATTACTACTTTTTGTCCGTATGTGTAAAATTGAAGTTTCTGGATTGCATAATGAATCACATACGCTTCCTTTTCTATGGTGGGCCACATCATTTGTGTTCTGCTTAATTTGTGCGACAGAAAATGTATCAGCCATTCTTCTACCTTATTTATCCCTGTTACTGTATCTATTTCTAGTTTCTCAAAAACAAGACATACCCCTATTGTGCTATCTGATGCATCCGTATACACTATCATCCGTCCTTCTTTGCTCAGGTGCGCTAGCAATGGTACCTTCGCCAACCCATCCTTTAATGCATCGCATGCTTTCTGACACCCTTTGGACCATTGGAACCTCACAAATTTCTTCGTCAACGTTAATGGATCCGTCACTTCCGCAAAGCCTGGTATAAACCTCCTGTAATAGCAGCACATCCCTAAGAAACTTCGAATTTTCTCTCACTTTCGTCGGTGGTCTCATTTCTTTAATCATTGTACTTTGTCCTTATCTGGCAGTATTCCTTCTCTATTCACAACAAATCCTAGATATTTCACCTCTTTCCTCAAAAATTGGCATTTATTCAATTTCAACTTTATATCATGTTGCTTTAATCTGTCAAAGACTAACTTAATGTGCCATAGATGTTGTTCCTTTGTGTCCTTAGTAAAGATGATTCTGTCATCTACATATGCCTGTGCAAACTTCCCCAGTCCTTGTAATACCTGGTTCATCAAGTTCATGTACGTTGCTGGTGACCCTTTCAGTCCAAATGGCATCACATTCCAGGTAAACGTCCCAACATGTGTGTTGAACGCAAGTTTATACCTGGTATTCCGATTTACTTGGATGGCCCAATAACCGGACTTGCAATCCAAAGTCATATAGAAATCTGTGCCCTGGAATAGTGCCACTATGTCATCTACTCTTGGCATCTGGTAACTGATGTCCTTCGTGACTTTGTTTAGTGCCCTATAATCACAGCAAAACCTTTTCGTTCCATCTTTCTTCTGTACTATCACCACAGGTGATGACCATTGTGACTTTGTTCTGGAAATTATTCCTGCTTCTAACATCTCATCTATCATCGTTTCTACCACCTCCCTGTCCTTTAACGGTGTCCTATACATTCTTATGTTTGTTGGCTGTGCAGTACCCGTGTCTATCTCTAACTCCACTGTTTTTGTTTTCCCCAGCTCAAAGTCTGTTAAGGCAAACATTTCATGGCTGCTTAACACTAATCTCTGTATCTGGTCTCTGTCCTCCTCATTTGTTTGTATTTGTTTCTCTAACTGCTCTTTCCTCTCCTTTGTTAGTTTCCTCTGCGTTTGTTTCATGTTTCCCCTCCTCTGGCTATTTAACCCCACTTTTCCTAATGTTCCTCTTTTTTCCTCCCTAAATCTTTGTTCATTCTTACATAATTTGCCACACCCCCTTGACTAGTAGCTACTGCAAGTTCTTTCCATTCTATTTGCCCTAATTGCTTACTCTTACCCCAAATTCAATGGCCTGTACCTACTCTTCGAACTTTTCTGGCTCCCCCATGAACACTGGAACTCTCCTTGATATTTCTTGCATCTGCAAATTAGTACCCAACCTTTCTACTACCTCCCCCATTTTCTGCATGGCTTGCCACATGTATCCTTCCTGGGACATTCCCTCCATCTTTCTCTTCTATTTCTATTCTCTATACTCCCTCTTTGTATAACTTTAATATTCCCAACTCTTAATCTCCCACTTTGTTATCCCTAATCCTTTGCTGACTTTTTTTTTTCTTGTGCTTATTTCTCTAACTACCCACCTTTTTATATTCTATGTCACTCCCCCTTTGCTTTCTAGCCCCTGTCACTCTATCATTTCCTCACCACACCAATATGTCTCTATTTTTCCTCTTGTCCCCAATCACTCTGTATTTTTTTTCTATTGTACTACGTTGCAATCAATGTACTACACTGTCCCATTGTTGTGACACTCCACACTCTGTGTTTACAATAATATTTGAAAATCAATTTACTACAACATTATACTTATTGTCACAACACTTACTGTGTTATTTCATAACAATTTTTGAACAAAAACCAATCAATCCGTATTACCACACATTTCTTGTTTGCCCATTATGTGATACCCTCTCCCACTCAATTTATTGACATTCATTTATTTACACACCGTTGCCCTCACAACAAAAATTTTACTCTATACCTTCCATCTACATCACCAGCATGTGTGTCTATTTATTTTCAATTCTACTATCTTCTTCATCTATTTTACTCCCCTTTTCCCTCTTCAATGGTTGTTTATTCTAACTATGTCTATAAAAAAAAAAAACATCTCTATTTCACTCGATTCCCCCCTTCTTCTTGATAATCTGTGGAGAGAACCAACACATACTAATTAACATATTTCAATGATCACATACACATTTTATAGAACTTTCATTTCACTAAATTACTCTACTTATATTAATCTTAATTAATTCACTTCCTCAATGATCCTTCGAATTTACTGGTGTCTCATTAATATTGTGCCTGTCCATAACTGGCTAGCGTAGGTCGCGGCCCAAATGTAACAAGCCGTATTAACACTTTCCACACTTGAACCTTTTGTTTCTTTCTGAGATCCTTCTATCCTTGAACCCGCTCTTGTATGTGCGATTCGTCACACGTGATGTGTTGAATTGCGTTGCCTATATGTTAAGACAACCTAGGCTGCTAGTATTGCAACCTCCTCCTGTGACTCACCCGTCACAGCTCCTGCTTGGCGCCTTCACTGGAAGCCGCCATGGGTTGCACTCCTGGCCAGGTGCTGATTGCCATAGTACTCCGTGCTGTAATTCTGCAGACCCGTGTGCGAATCTCTGCCGGGTGTCATTCGTCGCTAGTCTAGGACAAGACAGCCAACATCGATAAAGTACTCACAAACACCAAGTAATGAAAGTCACACTTGAAGTTTAATGCACACCGCTGACTTCACCCTTCACAATCACAATTACATTGTCAATGGTAGGTTTGTATCTTCTCACTCGTGTTGCCACAATCACTCCTTCCCTGTGTAATTCAGACACTGGAGGGAATGCTGACACCGTCTAATCTGCACCTAACCCCAATACAATGCAGTGTTTGACTGATTATCTCTTCTACTAATGCCAGTTGCAATGTCACAGCTGGTCACTAACATGGTGAACCTGTCGGACACGACTTCGCCTGTAATGAATGACTTCTTGAGTGTCATACTCCTTTTGCTGGTCTCTAGCGAGATTAATGTCACAATAACTGGAATTGGTCATTGTTGCTAACGCACAACTCTACTCACTGCATGTCTCTAGCGAGACCTCCATGGTGGCTAATGTCACAATAACTGAAATTGTCTGTTGTTGCTAATGCACCACTCTACTCACTGTATGTCTTTATCAAGACCTCGTTGGTAGCTATGCCACAAATTACTAGAATGTTCATTGTTGCTAATACACAAATCTACTCACTGTATGTCTCTACTGAGATTAATGTCACAATAATTGGAATTGGTCATTGTTGCTAATCCACAACTCGACACTGCATGTCTCTAGCGAAACCTCTGTGGTAGCTAATATCACAATATTAACTAGAATGTTCATTGTTGCTAATACACACATCTACTCACTGTATATCTCTACTGAGATTAATGTCACAATAATTGGAATTGGTCGTTGTTGCTAATGTACAACTCTACTCACTGCATGTCTCTAGCGAGACCTCCGTGGTAGCCAGTGTCACAATAACTGAAATTGTCTGTTGCTAGTGCACAACTCTACTCACTGCATGTCTCTAGCAAAACCTCTGTGGTAGCTAATATCACAATATTAACTAGAATGTTCATTGTTGCTAATACATAAATCTACTCACTGTATGTCTCTACCGAGACCTCGTTGGTAGCTATGCCACAAATTAACTAGAATGTTCATTGTTGCTCTGAGTATCATAACTCATTGTTTAACTGTCCATGACTCTAACCGTCCTGTTCAACGAACACATCGCGACTGACTAACATACCACTTGTTGTGTACTTCTCCAACTGCCCACGGTACCGGTTGAATTGCCACCCTATGTCCAACCGTCCGCACAGAGCCTTCAATTCCTCTCGAAATGACTATCCACTAATGATCTCCAACTCACCTCTCTTTCTTTCCACCAATCATTCTTTCCCTTACATTTTTACCCTGTTCTGACAATCCCGTGACCCTCCGTCGTGATCACTCTCTCACGCTTCCCATGACTTTCATGACTCTCTTCCATTCCTCCTTCTCTCCCCTTGACCTTCACTCCCTTATCCCCACTCTCATTACACACCCTTCCCCCTTCTCTTTCCCTGTTTCAGCATGATCAAAAACTTCTTCAGTGACAGAGAGAGACAGAGAGAGAGAGTGAGTCTCCTTTGAAAGTTCTGCATAAAGTCTCTTTTGATAATTCTTCATAGTCTTTTGGTAGTTCAATGGGATGTTTTTAAATTTGTGTATGAATTTTGCCTGCTATCTATTTCTTACTTGAGTTTCTGAAAACAAATTATATCTTCACTTATTTTTATCTGTACGCATACCGACTCTTCCTTATGAAAATTGAAATATTCTGTTGGTTTGTCTTTTTCATACCATTTGATTTAAATTCTACCAGATTGTGTTCAATTTTAAAAATAGATAATTGTTTTGAGAGTTTCTTTTATAGTGTCTTTGTAGACTTCCAGCATTTACATTCATATCTCTCTTATGGTATAATGCAGGAGTTGAATGTTTGCTCATTATTTGACGACACCCAACAACACCTGGTCTGAAAGTAGTCTCACAGCTGATTGTTTGCATCACAGTTGATGGCAGCAGCTGATCAAGATCATACACCACCTTCCCATGGTGCCTCTGGAAACAAACCGGTCTGTTCGTACAAATCGATATTGAAGAGGGAAAGAGACCCATTATGCAGAAATGCCTTGCTGAAGTTGCATGTATTAAGTCAAAAGCTACAGACTATCACAGGTAGCATCACAAAGCATCTATATCCATTAACCCTAGGGTATGACACCTTCTTCAAATGGTGATGGCAAAATAAACATTCTTGGAATTCAACACAAGCATTTTTTTCCCTTCCTATATCTTTCTAATTATTGCCGTTGATGACCCCTGACATGTCATTGCTTATGAATTGTTATTATCAATCCATTTATGTTCAAAAGCTTAGTAGAAACTGCTAATGTAATGTAAAAGTGTGGCTTTTTTATTTTTATAAATTTGACCATGGGTGCAATTTATATATATTTTTTTTTTACTTCTGGCTGAAAATCTTTTTGGCTGTCGGAGAGACATCAAATAAACATTTATAAACAAGGGATAGACAATGAACAACGCTATGGTTAAAAACTGGACAGACAGCTGACCTTTTAATATACAAAGAAAGCATTGTTCAAATATCGCATGCGCTCAAATTCCAGACCCAAGATTGGGCCTAAGCGGGCCTATGCCAGCAAATGATTACCGCTTCCAATTCCCTTGGCTCTTCCTATGTAAACGCAAAGCTTTGTAGCTAAAGCTCAAAGAAAATGTTATTTCTCAAAGCTATAAAGGATGTGTGACATTTTGAGAAATGTATCGTAAGAACGTGGCTCCCATATAGGTATCATAATCTAGGGTTAAACGTCCTTTTAGATGCAGATGATGAAGAGTAGTTAAGTGAATGTTGGAGAAGTAGGTTTTGTTTGAATTCCTTTTTGCTTCTTAAAATGCTGAAGGTGTTTGAAGCTAGAGGGAAATTGGTAATAATTGTTCTTATTTTGACAATATCTGAAGCTGCAGTGAAATGGGTAGCAATTTCCTTTATAATGAAGTTCTCTGAAACTAGGTTGAAATTGGTAGTAATTTACTTTGCCTTGAAGATATTTGATATAGTGTTGAAATGTGTAGTAAAGTAATTTCCTTTTATCT
This sequence comes from Megaustenia siamemsis, assembly GCA_032433765.1. NCBI lineage: Eukaryota > Metazoa > Mollusca > Gastropoda > Stylommatophora > Ariophantidae > Megaustenia > Megaustenia siamemsis. The sequence continues at coordinate 54,904,261 of JAVIAB010000101.1, read as the reverse complement.
TGAAAGTATTTGATATAGTGTTGAGATGTGTAGTAATTTCCTACATAATGAAGGCATTTGAAGCCTTGGTGAAAAAGATAGCAATTACTGTCATAGTTGCTTTATGTAATTGTAATTTGTATTCCAAAATAAGTGAAAATTTTAAACTTTTATAGTAGCTTTCCTTATATCTTGTGTTTACATAAAAATACAATGGCCATCAATGCTGAATCAAGTAACTGTATACTTGAATAGTCATCATCATGTGCCATACTGGTTGGCGTAGGTGGTCATGTCCTTCTACAATCTTTTATTCACAGTCTGCTTAATTTGATTATTTGGTTTTGGAAGGCCCTGGTATCACTGCAAACAAATTAAAATCCATAATTACTCAACCGCCCGTGCCAGTGGAATCATCAAAATTAATATCTCATCTCCCAAACAAAGAAAGGTAACTGTAGTCCCCATCATAGTAGTCTCAGCACACGCCAAAAGACATAAGGTAAAACCGCGCAGAAACTGAACACAGCCAACTGTTTCCTATCATATGATATCATCATTCATCGTAAACAATTGGAATATCGAAACATGATCAAAACGGATGAGACACACAGCTCACGGTGTGCACAGAGCACTTAACTCAATAGCTCCTGCAACAAGCCGGACTTTGAATATGAGGAAACTGCAACAAGGAACACATTTCATGCATAACCTTCAATTGTTCCCGCCGCCTATTCACCATATACTTGAAGTTCACATCCTCTTGAAAATGATGATTGTCATTATTTTTTTTTATGTATAGCGCTTGATGATGTTAGGCCATCGTTGTTGACTCCAATTCCGAACATATAGACACACAGTCATCAGATTATTCCCGTCACACATCAAACAACAGACCGTAAGATTAGCGTATGGCCGGTCTAGGGATGTTCGATGAGCCATTATGATGACATAGCACACAACACTGTCATACACACAACAATTTCGCTCCATTTAGATTTCTGATTACTCTAGTGAAATCAGCCTACGACGAACAAAACACGGTGCAAATTCCCTAAAGAGATAAAACTGCGGCTGACGAAGTAGTTTACATTAATGAGTAACATGGAAATAACTTGCGTCAAGCAATTCCAACAACGGTCATGAAGAGCACCAATGTGACGTAAATCACAGATCAAGTCTAGATGGTGGAAGGTCGCATTCACAACACTTGATTTGTCAAAAAGGGACTGTTGCCAGCGTAAGACTTCGCTTTAGCGGCGCAGATGTAATAAGTAGGTCATCATTTTGACTTTAACGCAGAAAAGTGCAATGGAGAACCTAAATTAATTAGACCCTAAATGCATTTTCTGCAGCGATCAAAAGAACGTGACATAGATCCACCATCTTTACAACAGAAGTCCAAATCTCGTGTAATATGCTATCGGTCTGAAATCAAATTTACATCTATCTCCAAGAACTTCCGTAAATCTTGAAGTGGGACTAGCTTGCATTTTTGCCCAGCGTGGAAAAAAAAAACTCTTTGAGATATCCATGTCGTTCATGGTGTCCTTTTTTTCTGAATTGATATTCTATGAAAACAGTTAACCTCGTTCTGATTATTTTGAGATATAATTAAATAGTTTCAGTGTAATTGCTTTCATCATAATAAATTTCATTTTCAGAGCCATCACTGCCACTTTCACGCTACATCGTAGATGAGTATGTTTTCTGCTTAATGTAGCGGGCAAGCAGGGCCTTCTATTTGCTCTCATCAGATTTGTGCCATATCTGGCCTGTGCTCTGAAAGTCTGGTATGCTTCTGTGTCATATTGTGCCATTCATGTTCTGATGAAGGCACCAGAATGTGGCTAGCGATTTTTCTGTGCACACTTTTTTTTACAGAAACATTCCATTTGGCATCCTTAGCCTGCTTAGCACATAGTTTAAAGTGCATCATTTTTTGGTCGGCCTCTTCTGTCAGATGCTTCAAGAGCTCAGGTGTTCTTCCATTCTTTCTGGCTTTTTACCATGTCTTGGCCGTTTGTCTCTTGTTCCGCCAAGCTTCCTTGATTTCTATGTTCCACCAGGGTGGCTGCGTCCATCTCTCCTTCCTCCTACGAGGGGCATTCTGTTTTCTATGTCTGATTTTGCTAATGATGTCCTGGTCTGTTTTCTTGTAGTGGAATGTGTGGAGCTTTCTTTTCTGGCTTTTATTTCTGCTTTTATCAATTAGGAGGACACATGGACAGTGATCACTTCCGTGGAATCCCAGTGCACTCGACTTGCAAACTAGTGCGAAGGTGGAAATCAGAGTCCCCTGTTCGAGTGGCCATTCTTGTTGCCCTTCCATCATTCAAGCACACTAAATCGACTGACACTAATGCGTTCTCTAGTTTTTCTACCTGCTTGTTGGTTATGACATTACCACACTGGCTGCCTCTAACATTAAAATCTCAGGAGAAAATGGCGTTCTCTTCCTCAAGGTTGAAGAGATTCTGCCATTGTTGTGTGTCCACCTTCCCATTATAGCCATACACATTTACAACTACGAAATGAACTGAGGTCTGCACCAAAACCACATGTACCTGCAATTCTGCATTGTCCCATGCAGACATATCCACCTCAGCTACCACCATATTGTCACGCACAAGGATGGCCTGCCCAAGGTGTCATCTATTGTAGAAACAATGAAATCCAGGGGCATTAACTGTCCTATCACCAGGAAGAGTTTCTTGCAAAACCATTATATCGGTGCCGCACAGTAGCTTGTCAAGAGTGGGCCGTCGTTGATTTATGTACCCACAATTCCAATATGTAACACGCACATACTTTAGGCCTAGCCTTTCACTCTTCGACAGTTTATTACCACCTCTCTTACCTTGTCTTGTTTTCCTTCTTCGATGTTGTCATTTGGGCTGCATCTGAATACTTATCGTCGTCATAGTGTCATAGATGATATTTTCGCTGGAAGTCGATGCTGTGGATGGTCTAGACTCATGTGCACTCACTCAATCGCACGGTTCAAGAACCCGTTTCTATGTTGTAGACTGGCCAACTCCAGTAAATCATTCTGCAGCATGCTGATACACTGTGAGCTTTTGGCAAATAAATGAGTTAAGCGTCTTTAACAACCTACAGGCGAAAACAAACCGCTATTTTTTTCACCATTTTCTACCATTGAGCACATTGACCAAAGAAATGAGGCTGTAAGAATGAGGATACGAGGGTCGCTGTCAGAATTGTGTAAGGATGTAATGCTGGGAGAAGATTTCACAATCACAACCAATACCATTCGCACAACACTTAAAAGGTCACACAAAAATGCATCTGGTCCAGATGGTGTTCGGTACGATGACATAGGTGATTTAGCTGACGACTTGAAAAAACGGGCCAAAGAGTTTAATACCAGCATTCGGAATGACCAGATTAAGGAGGAGTGGCTACACAGCTACTTACTACCGCTACCAAAGCCAAACATGGACCATTCTCAGATCAGTGCCTACAAAATCATAATGCAGAACACTTGCGGCGCAAGCTGCTGGAGAAAATAGTTGCCCATGTCCTTACATGTTACCTTGATCATAAACGCGCATTCCCACCAAAATTCGGAGGTTATAGATATAACAAGGAGACATGGCTGAATGCAGCAGTCTTCGCCTATGATGTCTTCGAAGGCTTCCACAGACGAGGAGACATGTGCTGCTGCTATAGATCTTCAGGATGCAAACAACAGGGTACCATTTGAATACCACATGCGCAAGCTCCTCAAACTAGTGGTGCACACCTTCCACATTAGATGGATCGCTGCTGCACTGTTTCAGAGAAAGTTGATACTCAGATGTGGAAGTTGGTCTTCCGAGCCAACATTCATTTTTCCAAGGCTGCTACAAAGCTCACCATTGTCACCGGTTCTATTTAACGTGCACACAATAACGATCACGGAACAACAGCTGGATGGGAGGGGAAGAACTATTACTTTTGCTGATGATATTCTGGTATATCGACAGGGAAGAGACAGAAGGAAAATTGCCTCCACAGTTCAAGACGAACTTGATCGCATTTCTTCCTGGTGTGGGGTTTCAGGTGCCTTGGTTAATCCTAATAAAGCATCAGTTTCATGGTTCTCCCTTAACATAAGGACACACCGGTAGTACAAATAGGAGCTGATGAGGTGACCAGGGACAAGTTGATGACATACCTCGGAGTTATGTTTGATCGCAGCCTGTGCTTTCGGGACCACGTCAACCATGTGATAACAAAATCCAGCAAAGGATTAGCCTTCTTGAAGGTCATGGCAGCTGCCGACATCGAGCAAAGGCTACTTACTCTTCTGTTCCAGGGATTAGTCCTCGCACCAATCGAGTATGCCCTGGCAATTCTTACTGTCAGTATGACTCAAATTGACAGGCTGGAGAAAATACAGTTCAAGCGATGCGCATTATCTTGAGGTGTACAAGGGACACTTCATGTGTAGCAATGAGGTATCTTCTTGACTTTCCAACCATGGATGACAGAATCACGATCTGGAAGGCACAAGCATACCTGAAGATTAGTGCAGATGAATAGCATCCATTGCATCACGAGCTCAACACAGGGAAAGGTGCCAGTCTAAAAATAGGCAAATCATGGGTGGGCCGAGCAGAAGATGTCATCAAACAGGTCTGTGGGCTTACCAATATCAGTGTTGGTGAGGAGTGGATACCAGTGCCTACGTCATTCAAGGGGACTTTCTCATGTATTGTCACACTCGACAGGAAAAGTAGGGAACAAGAACTCAGTCGTGGTCAATGCAGAGGTTAACGGTCTCATCTGCGATAACACAGATGAGAAAGATGCAGCCATCTATACATACTGATCTGTAATACGACACCAGAGAAGTGCATGGGCATTTACAGCACGCTCAGCAGGCAGAATAGTCAAAGAAGACAGTGGTGTATACGTCATGACCACGATAAGCATGACGATGGAGGTGATGGCAGTGACCAAGGCATTCTACTGGTTAGAGTCACAAGACTACACCCATGCCTGTATACTGAGTGATTTGATGAGCATGATAAAAAAAGGTGGAGGCAGCCTCTTTTAGCATGCAATGGTTAGAGTCATTGCAGAAGTTAAAATTACGTAAGGTTGTATCAGGAGGGAAGCATTTTCGTATCATTGGGCACGTTAATGTATCACGGTGAGTATGTAAATGTATCAGGACGAAAGCTCTTGAATCAGGAGGAAAGTTTTACTTCAGGAAGAAGTATTCGTTGATGTTCTTTTGATTGGAACACTGACATGGACAACCAATTTTGGATGGCTACAGCTGTTGAATCACTCGTGAATCAGCTGTTGTAATCAGCTGCTCACTGCACTGGTCTCTGGCCATGCAGTATGACAGGCGACACACTTGTGCCTTGGCCCTGACCATACTGGCCTTCTGGATCTTCGTCAAGCACGAGATTCTCTCTTTTTGGAAGCCCCAACACGTTATAACGTGTCCTAATTTAGAGTATAGTGTCTTGTACTTCGACTTGTGTTGTGTCCGCGACTGTTTGTTTCTTTTCTTTAACGTTCCCAAGTCTTTCTTCGCCAGTCATGATCTGCTAACTGCTGGACACACCAAATTAGAACACTTTTATGCAAACAGTCTTTATTTCACAGCCCAATCCCTGGACGACATGTTTAACATGTTTACATGACATTCCACGACCAATGGAAATAAGGTCATTAACATGCTGCCCAGTAGCAATGTTACTCGCCACTGGGCCCTAGGCTTCTACACACTTCTCTACTTATCTACTCACTTAAGCGGAGACCGATCCCAATTGAACGACCTCCTCAGGTCTAAGTCTAATATACTTATTCTACCAGTTTAGTGTACCTATATCAAGACTGTTCCTCACTGAACAGCCTCTTCCAATCTAATGCTAACCTACTTTATTTTATTCGTCTTGTTGACTTTAATTCTCTGGAAACTCCTAACCTAATCCTCGAGGTTTCAATTCTATGACTGTTCAGAACTCTCTACATCTAACGGTTCTTAGTCTACACTTAGTTCATCACTGCTTACTACGCTGGCTATGGTTAGCCCCTATGGCAGACCACACGTGGCCGCTTTCTCTACAACAACGCGTGTGTCATCTCTGATGTTCTCCTAGAAAATCCTCCCGTTTCTTCGTGTCTCCTCTTTAAACATTTGTCGACTCCTCCAATCAAATCGATTCACGTGTTTAGTTTCTCGACTAATACACCCCCACAAATATCAAGATAGTCTGTTTCATATTTTTCTCTTCTCTTTCTCGTGGACTCTATTATTGTTTCTGGTTGCTTGTCAACTATTTCAGAACTCACGCTTTTACACCCCCGCAATTCTCGAGATAGTCTGTTTCATATTTTTTTTTATTTCACGTGGGTTATCACTTCCAATTGGCTTGTCATTCACCTCGGACAATCCCAATTTCTCCCTTCCTCTCCTTTCTCATGGTATCTCAACCCCCAGGTCTACAAGGTCACCTTTGTCTATCTCCCTGGACATGCAAGAGTACAGGGAAATAAAACAGTATATAGGTTGGCTAGCTGCGCTGTCATTGGGGACGGTCAGCCAATAGATTGGGTGGACATCATCAATGCCCTCCGAGGTGTGGGAAGTGCACAGGACTTCAACGACCACAAATCCACATTTCATCCTTTGGATGAAAGAGATGTGAGTTAAGATGGACACAGCCAGAAATGAGAAACTTAATGGATGTGTAAGAAGACTTATTAACCAACACAGAACAGGAGTCGTCAGTTGTTGGACACTGCAGGACTTGCTGAGGAGGGGATCTGAACACCTATGGACATGTTCGGAGTGCAATGATGATAACCTGCAAATAACTCAATTATCCACAGTGCATCGTATCAGTTCTGTTGTTGACTATTCTTCATGCCATGGCACCAAGCTATCTAGTAATTTCTCTCTTTGTCGTCTGCGACCGCAGTTGCAAAGATATCTTTTATAGGCCTGTCAGGAAAAAAAAGCACAAACCCCACTATATATTATGTGTAGAGGATAATGTGTTTTTGCTCATATTTTTTTCCGCATGAACACAATTTGTGGGTACTGTAGTCAATACTGTGCTTGTGCCATCTTTCTGTCTCAGAATTAATATAGTACCCATTTATGACTCGGTGAAGCTAGAAGCCTTCAAGCAGAAATGATTAGGTTGCTTAGCTGGCCATGTACTCTAGCGCACTCATGGCAAGTCGCTTTGTCAAGGAGCTCAGGTTTGATCCTACTTTGGGGGTGTCTATTTCTCTTTGTTTTTATCTGATTTGATTATTTGTGAATGTTTTCTGAGTGTTGTAGACATACACCTCTTCCCCTGAGGTGATTAGGTGATCTGTTTCCTTTAAAGTTTCAATTCCTAATAATATTAATTTGTTATTTGTATCAGGAAATGAATCTGACCTGTTGTCCTCTGTAGCCTTGTTCACTGACCACTGCTGTACCACAGCCGCCAATTTGAAGGGCAACAACAAAATCTCTCCTTTTTGCTCTATCAATAAGCATCTATATTGATCTGACCTACATTGTGCATCATTTGCTTGGTAACCACATCTGACCTAGATTGTTCATCATTTGCTTGGTAACCACATCTGACCTACATTGTTCATCATTTGCTTGGTAACCACATCTGACCTACATTGTTCATCATTTGCTTGGTAACCACATCTGACCTACATTGTGCATCATTTGCTTGGTAACCACATCTGACCTACATTGTTCATCATTTGCTGGGTATTACAAATCTGGGTACTCTGTATGTGTCTTAATTGTTCATCATTTGCTGGGTATTACAATCTGGGTACTCTGTGTAACTTAATTGTTCATCATTTGCTCGGTAACTACATCTGACCTACATTATCCATCATTTGCTGGGTATTACAATCTGGATACTCTGTGTGACTTAATTGTTCATCATATTCTCGGTAACTACATCTGACCTACATTGTCCATCATTTGCTGGGTATTACAATCTGGATACTCTGTGTGACTTAATTGTTCATCAGGAGGCGAAGGCGCGCCTCCCAGGACCAGAGCTGGAAGTTGTCAACGACCCACAGCTGATGGCTTGCGCCAGGATCAGTGAACCAAAACCATCCAGACCCTGCTCCACCTCTCCACGGTGCCTCCAGTAACAAACTAACCTGTCTAGTCTGGCCAAGCGAGCAGGGATCGAATCGAAGAGGGAAGACCGAAAGGCGCAAATATAACAGTTATACTACAAACCACAACACGACGCAGACACGTCCACGTAAAGTCCTTTTAAGGACGGATGACGAAGAGGAATTCTACTGTCTACAAATACTCTAGAATACTTTAGTCATCGAGCGAACGCAAGCAAGCAGCAAGCAATTGTTCATCATTTGCTCAGTAACTACATTTGACCTACATTGTTCATCATTTGCTCGGTAACGACATCTGACCGACATTGTTCATCATTTGCTCAGTAACAACATCTGACCGACATTGTTCATCATTTGCTCGGTAACATCTGACCTACATTGTTCATCATTTGCTCGGTAATAACATCTGACCTACATTGTTCATCATTTGCTCGGTAACAACATCTGACCGACATTGTTCATCATTTGCTCGGTAACTACATCTGACCTACATTGTTCATCATTTGCTCGGTAACTACATCTGACCTACATTGTTCATCATTTGCTCGATAACTACATCTGACCTACATTGTTCATCATTTGCTCGGTAACTACATCTGACCTAGATTTTGTATCATTTGTTGGATAACTACATCTGACCTAGATTTTGTATCATTTGTTGGATAACTACATCTGACCTAGATTGTGCTTATCTTCCAGATAGACATTGATGTTTCTATTTTTACAAGGTTAAAACAGAATGTTGGATAAGACATGCGGTTACATGTACCATGCAGGCTTACCACTTTCTGAAGGATTATAGATTACTTCTAAACTAGTGACCTGCTTATTGTGAGCATTTTTGTTATTGCTGTGTGTGTGCATGCATGTTCATTTCTTTTGATTACAACTCTTGAGAGCAATGCCTGAATGTTTATTTTGAGTCTTGAGGTAGGCTTTAGTAAGTGTTGGATCATCATCATCTTGTGGCATACTGGTTGGCATAGGCAGTTCTGTCCTTTCACAATCTTCTATCCACAGTGCATCGTATCAATTCTCTTGTTGATTGTTTTCCATGCCATGACACCATGCTGTGTAGTATATTCTTTCTTTTCCATCCATGATCTCTCTTTCCGTGTATTTTGCCAGTTGTAACCAAGTACTCCAACTTTCCTATTCTCGTGATATGCCCAAAAATGTTGATTGCTTCTTTCTGTTTTTTAGGATCTCCCTTTTTATATTGGCCTCTTTGAGAATTTCCTCGTTGGTCTTTATAGCTGTCTAGAGAATTTTCAACATTTTTCTGAGAAATCCCATCTCTGTGGCCTCTATTTGTCTTTTCATTTGTTTGTTTCATGTCTATGATTTGCTTCCATAGGTCAGAATTGGCTCTATATAACAATATAACTCTGATGAACTCTCTTTCTTACTTCTATTGACATTGATTTGTTGCATAAGATGTTTTTAATTTTCTGAAATACTATTTTGGCCAGAACTATTCTGCTTTTTATTTCTGTGGACATCTTCCATCTGATGTTATTATTGTGCTCAAGTATTTGATGAGTTGCACATGTTTCAGAATTGTGCTGTTTATTTTTATGCTGCGTGATGGTGATTGTTTCTTCGATATAACCATTCATCATCATCATCAAGTACCGGGCCTACTGGCGTAGGTGATCATATCTCTCCACAACTTTCAATCTCGGTAGCTATTTATCATTTCTGTTGTTGACCTTCTGCCAAGCCATTCTCTTAAGCTGTCTGTTATTTTTTCTCTTTGCTTCCCTCTATCTCTTCGTCCCTCAATTTTTCCATTTGTTACAATATACTCCAGTTGTTCTCTTCTCATTACATGGCCAAAAAATGAAGATTGTTTCTTCCTAATATTGGAAATTAGCTCTCTTTTTGCTTTAACCTCTCTCAGAACATCTTCATTACTCTTCTTAGCTGTCCATGGTACTCTCAACATTCTTCTGTAAAACCACATTTCTACAGACTCCAGTGATTTTCTTGTCTGTTGTCCTATTGTCCATTATTCACATCCATATGTTAAGACTGGCTCTACGTAACATTTAAGAACTCTTTTTCTTGTTTCTATTGTCAAAAATGGATCGCATAGTATCTTCCTCATTTTTTGGAAAGCTGCTTTTGCCTGAGCCATTCTGCATCTCACCTCTTTTGTACAACTTCCGTCTGAGGTTAACAAAGTTCCCAAATATTTAAATTCATTTACCTGTTTTAATATTGTTCCACTTGCCTTTATTTTGCACTGATGTGATGTCTTTTTCTTTGTTGTTACCATTACCTCTGTCTTTTTCTGTTAAGGCTGTGTCCTTTGTTTTTGCTTTCTTTCACTATAATGTCCAACATTTCTTGTAACTAATTTTCACTCTTAGCGATTCAGACTGTATCATCAGCATACCTTAGATTATTTATATTGTGACCTCCAATTGTTATTCCAGGCATGTCCCTTATGGATCTTAAAATAATCTCACTATAAATATTAAACAAATCTGGTGACAGCACACTACCTTGTCTAACACCCTGATTTATTTGTTGAAACATTCCCAATTGGTTTCCAGTTCTTATGGCTGCTGTTTGTTGCCAGTACATGTTCTTTATTATTCTTAGATCTTTACTGCCTATGTTAATGCTTTCTAAAATTTTGATTATTTCTTGGTGCTTTTCTTTGTCAAATGCCTTGGTGTAATCTATGATACATAGGTATAGATCTGTTTTCACCTCTATGGCTCTTTCTACTAAAGATCTTATGATATAAATGGCATTGCTTGTTCCTTTATCTCTAACAAAACCACACTATTCATCGCTAATTTCTGGACTGATTTTGTTTCGCACTCTTCGCATGATGATTCTTAGTCATATGACTCATAAGGCTTATTGTGCGATCATCGTCACATTCAATCGCATCAGATTTCTTTGGTAGGGCTATGAATATTGATTTGAGCTTGTCGTCTGGTATATATCCGCTGTTGTAGATATCATTCAATATTTTTGTTATTATTTCTATTCCAAAATCACCCATGGCTTCAATCTCTCCTTTAGTTATATTATCTGATCCAGGAGCTTTGCCTGCTTTCATATTGTGCGTCTTCCACTTCTTCTCTAAGTATTTCTGGTCCTTCTCCATTATCCTTAATATTTACTTCCATTCGTTCATCATTATAAAGATCTTTAATGTATTCTGTCCATCGTTCCCTTATGTTTTCTTGATCAATCAACAGTTCTCATTCCTTTGATCTTAGACATCCATTTTTTAATTGCGTTTTTCTTCCTGTTAATCCCTCAATTTGTTTGTATATAGCTTTAGCATCTCCTTTTTGTTGCATTTCAATCTCTTTGCATCTCTCTTTTAGCCATGCTTCTTCTGCTTCATTGCATTTTACTACAATTTCTTTATTTAATCTCTTATATTCCTCTTTATTTTTATATTTCTTCTTCTTGTATCCATTAACTGCAAAATGTTGTCTGTCATCCATTTCTTTCTTGAATTTGTCCTCACTGGTGGTATGAACTATTTTGATGTATGTTGCATTGATTCATTTAGCATTTCCCACTGTTCATCATTGCTTTGTATCTTCTCTATTGCATTGTACCGGTTCGGAATTGTGATTTTATATTTGTCTTGCAGCTTCTTGTCTGATTTTAGTAAATCTAAATTTAACTTCATGTTAACTGAGGCATGTTTTGTTGTTTTTAATTTTACTCTAAGTTTTCCCACAACTGGTACATGATCACTATTGCAATCTGCCTCTGGTCTAGTTTTCACACACACCAGACTGTTTCTAAATCTATTGCTTATCATTATATACTCAATTTGATTACGTGTGTTGTCCCCTGGGCTTTTCCATGTCCACAGACGTCTTGGATGTTGCTTAAACCAGGTGTTTCCTATCATCATGTTTAGTAATTGTAAACCCATTCTTTTCACTTCTTGTATGATGTTTTCTAGTTTACCCTTATGTATGAGTGTTCTCACATTCCAAGTACCTATCTTTAGAGTTTGTTTTATCTTTATTTTGCTTACAGTAGCATGATGACAATCGGGTATCACCTGTAGCACATGATGTCCCCTACCGAACTAGGTTTTTCCATTGAAATCCCTCTTAACGTTATCGTTATTTCTATTGTTGTGGCGATTAATGATTGTACAAAGAAATTACGGCGGTGGTTTTCTGTTGCCTTCCGTCGGTTTGTTTACGGTTTGCCTCGCTAGCTTTTGACTAAAAAGTCTCACCCACAAGGCAGTGGGGTTATTTTACTTTGGGGTACCCTCCCTTAGCCTTTTACAATACCATTACTTCTGTTTTATTACTTTTGAGACTGAGACCTTTTTTGTTGCTTTCTTTTACTATTATATCTATCATTTCTTGTAGTTCATTCTCTGTCCCTACTATTAAGAGTGTGTCATTCGCATATCGCAAATTGATTATGTTGTGACTTTTGACTTCATTTCCTTTTATATCTACTATTGATCTCATAATATTTTCGCTGTAAAGTGAAAACAAATCCAGCGACAGAACACAGCCTTGTCTGACTCCTTGTTTTATATATTGCAACTGTCTTGTTTGGTTGCTAATTTGTATGGCTGTTGTTTGTTGTCAGTACATACTTTTTATGATTTGCAGATCCTTGCCATCAGTGTTTAATTTCTTCAGCATATTAATTATTTCCATATGCTTTACTTTGTCAAATGCTTTTGTGTAGTCTGTAAAGCACATATATATAAAAACCTTTTTTTTTACCTCTATAACACTTTCTATCAATGCTTTCAGGATGTATATTGTATTATTGGTACCCTTTCCTTCCACAAATCCACATTGTTCCTCACTTTTGTTTGTCAAGATGTTGATAGTTTTAATGTTTCCTTTATCTTCTCCAGCATTCCAATTCATATAAAGGTACTGCTAGCCTGGAGCTTTCACATAATTTTTTTTTTGTATGTGCTGGGTGTAGCTGAGAGCATTTTACTTCTTCATCTTAGGTGAACGAGAGCTGGAAGAGAATATGCCCGTTCGGTCACAGTTAAAAATGCCAGATGGGAAGCGACCTTCCATTTTCCTTAGATACAAGGAGAGGAAAGACAGTGCTGTGATGAAGGTGTACCCTGGAGGATTGAGGTGAGAAGTGGGAAGGGTTAGATTTCAGTCTGAGAGGTCAAGTGCAGGGAGAGAAAGGATAGATTTGTGATGATGTACCTTGGAGGGATGAGGTGAGTGGTGGGGAGAGTTAGATTTCAGTCTGAGAGGTCAAGTGCAGGGAGAGAAAGAATAGATTTTGTGATGATGTACTCTGGAGGGATAAGGTAAGTGGTGGGAAGAGTTAGATTTCAGTCCGAGAGGTCAAGTGCTGGGAGAGAAAGGATAGATTTGTGATTTACCCTGGAGGGTTGAGGTGAGTGGTGGGGAGAGTTAGATTTCAGTCCGAGAGGTCAAGTGCAGTGAGAGAAAGAATAGATTTGTGATGATGTACCTCGGAGGGATGAGGTGAGTAGTGTGAAGAGTTAGATTTCAGTCCGAAAGGTCAAGTACAGGGAGAGAAAGGACAGGCTTGTGATGATGTACCTTGGAGGGATGAGGTGAGTAGTGGGAAGAGTTAGATTTCAGTCTGAGAGGTCAAGTACAGGGAGAGAAAGAATAGATTTATGATGATGTACCTTGGAGGGATGAGGTGAGTGGTGGGAAGAGTTAGATTTCAGTCCGAGAGGTCAAGTGCATGGAAAGAAAGGACAGGTTTGTGATGATGTACCTTGGAGGGATGAGGTGAGTAGTGGGAAGAGTTAGATTTCAGTCCGAGAGGTCAAGTGCAGGGAGAGAAAGGATAGATTTATGATGATGTACCTCAGAGGGATGAGGTGAGTGGTGGGAAGAAATGTGTTGAGCCTTTTGTAATACATTTTGTCATTACACTTGTGTTATCACATCTTCGGACAGCTATCACCATTATAACATTAATAAAAAAAAGTAACCACTGCAGAGATGAAATGATTTAGGTGAATATGAGTTAAATGAATGACAGGAAAGAGCCTGATAGATAAGATCAGCAATGAAGAACTGAGAAAGAAGATAGGAATAATTCCTGCCATAGAGTACATAAAGAAGCAACAGATAAAATGGTTAGGCCATGTAATAGGTAGAAAATTAAAAACACAGCACAATGAACCTTCAATAAATTGTGAGAACACCAGACCCAAAAGCTGACCACAAAAAAGATGGATTGATGGAGTATTAGAAACACAAGGAAACATAACTGCAGGTGAGGCCAACAGAACAAAAGACCTCAAATTACATCTCCCCTTGATGCTGAAAGGCACACGAGGAAGGAAATAAGAAGAAGAGGAATTCTGCTGTATAATGCTTGTCTTGTGAATATTCAGTACTTGTTTAATTTAATTACAATTTTTGTTGATCAAAATGTCCACTGATTGTGACTAATAATCTTTGGATCTTTAGTTTATGAGTCTTTGTTCATTGTATCTTGGTCTTTGTCAGTACGCTCATGTATTTGTTTTTCAGGGTTAGCTGTGGGTACAAAAACATTGTTGTGAACAAAGACACAACAGTTGAGGATGTTATCCTAACTTCCCTTCGCAAGTTTGGAGTTGAGGTTAGTTTGTCCTTTGACAGGCCTTTAAACAATTGTGTTGTGGCGTGAAAGTTAACCTAGATACACTTTTTATGAAGTCAGAGTACATGTTTAAAATGGAATGTCTGAAATGATCTAGAATTGTTTAAAGTATTTTAGGCTGGGTGTTTTCATTTTAGTCTCATTCATTAACAAGTGGCCATCTATCACTTTGTTTGCAGTTAGGCTTGGGTTCAATTCCATGATAGAGTCAGAAAGTGTTATCTTTTGAGAATGAAATAACAACTTTGACTGTATCACCATTAACAACTGCACATTTGAGGCCATCCTGGATTACAACTTGTAATGCAGGATTGTTTCTGAGGGCTATATTTGTGTTCTGAGGGGTTTGAGAGTGCTGCAGTTCTATAGTTTATGCTCTTCACATGTTACAGAGTCACTGAGTCCTATCTTGTGTAGGTGTACTCTGAGGCCACAGTGACATGTTCTGAGTCTGAATATCTTGGCCTCCTCACGCTCGGCAGGCAGAATAGTCTATGAAGACAGTGGTGCATACGTCATGACCACGAGTAGCATGACAATTGAGGTGATGGCAGTGACCAAGGCATTCAAATGGTTAGAGTCACAAGACTACACCCACGCATCTATACTGAGTGACTCGATGAGCATGATAAAAAAAGTGGAGGCGGGCTCTGTATGCATGCAATGGGTAGAGTCATTGCAGAAGTCCAAAATATGTAAGGTCACCTTTGTCTTTGTCTCTGGACCTGCGGGAGTACAGGGAAATGAAAGAGTGGACAGGTTGGCTAGCTGCGCTGTCGTTAAGGACGGGCAACCAATGGATCAGGCGGACATCACCCATGCCCTCCGAGATGTGGGAAGAGCACAGGACTTTGACAAACACAGATCCATGTCACTTCTTCGGATGATGGAAATGGGAGTTAAGGTGGGCACAGCCAGAAATGAGAAACTTTGTGGCCGTATAAGAAGACTTATCAACCAACATAGAACTGGAGTCGTCAGTCACTGGACACTGTGGGAATTGCTGAGAAGGGGATCTGAGCACCTATGGACATGTTCGGAGTGCAATGATGATGATCCGCAAATAACTCAATGTCTGCTGAGTTTGTTCAAACTGTCATGTTCTGGCTCATATTTTCTATGTAATTACTTCCAGGGATTCTGCACCATCATTACAGTGTTTCATGCATTTTGGCTGCATTCTTTAGAGTGAACCAGGCACTGTGGGCACATTAATTGTTGTGTGTGCTATGTCATCATACGGACAATAAGAGCTGTTCAATACTTGTCCTTGGATTTGTTTGGTTACTTACATCTACTTAATATGGATTGTTCTGCTGGCCAACTGAAGGTCCCACTTTAGTGATCCCATGCCATTGCTACAGTGTTTCATGCATTTTGACTGCATTCTGTGGAGCGAATCGCGAGTTGTTGGCACATGCATTGTTGTGTGTGCTATGTCATCATGGTGGACAGTTGTATATCCCTAACATGGCCATATGCTTGGTCAGATGCCGACTGATAATTATATTGTCATCAACTTTACAGCAGCTTTGCATTTCTATGAATCTTTATGCCTCTACCCCATTCAGGATTGCTCTTATTTTTTTGAGGTTCTGGAGTCGGTTGCACTGTTGAAGGCTCCCACCTGCTTTTGCTAGTTATCTGCTTTCTCATTTCGAAGGATGTCACAGTTTGCTGTATCCAGTGCAGGACTAGCTGTCTTTTCTGACAGCATTCACATGTTCTTTATATCTTGAATAAGTCACACTCTGTTGAGGTGTGTATATTTCTTCCTGGTTTTCACTGCCAAATATTTTAGGTTGCTCATGGATATTATTTCTGAGTTTTTTTTTTCAGATACTTTCCTATATGAATCACTTTAACTTGCTTCATCATCATCATTAAGTGCCATCTCCGCATTGAAGGTTGGCTTCCGTGGAGCATCATTCCACTCTGTCTCTTGCATTGATGGTGCAGATTGTCATAGGTTGACTTGTCAGTCTTTTGATGTTACTTGTCCATGTTAGTCTTGGTCTGCCTCTGCCTTTTTTACCTTGTATTTTCCCTTCCAAATTTACTTTTAGTAGGCGGTTGTGTCTTTTAACATTCCCCGAAAATTACATTTGTCTTGTTATAATTGTATTTAGCAGTTCTCTTTTCATTTTTAGTTGTTTTAAAACTTCATCATTTGTTTTCTTTTCTTTCTATCCAATTCTACCTATTCTTCTATAAATCCACATTTCAGAGGCTTCAATTTTCTGTTCTGTATTTTTGTCTAATGTCCATGTTTCTGCACCATACAGGAATATTGAGAAGATGTAACATTTTGCTACTCTTAGTTTTAGCCCTGGTGTTATTTGTTTTGATGTTAGTATACTTTTTATGGCATTAATATCACTTTTTGCCATACCTATTCTTTTGTTTATTTAAGTTTTACATTTTCCATCACTGGTTATAGTATGTCAAGATAGTTGTAGCTCTGAACTGTCTCCAGGTGTATTCCCTCAACTTTGATATTTATTTGTAGATCTTGAGAATTTTATTTCCTTATGATCATAGTTTTAGTCTTTTTGATATTCATATCAAATCCATATTTTTTGCATGTCATGTTTACTTCATTAAGTAATTGTTGTAGATCTTTAGGATTTTCTGCTAGTAATACAGTGTCATCAGCATATCTTAGGTTACTATCTTTCCATTAATGTTTAAGCCTGGCATCTCTGTGATGTTTTTAAATGAAAATTTTTAACTCGCTTCATACATTCTTAATTATATACGGCTGTGGTTCCTGATCTGTGGTATACATGCACCCCACAAAAACATCATGTACCATACCGGTTAACGTAGGCGATCATGTCCTTCCACAATCTTCTATCTACAGTGCATCATATCAGTTCTGTTGTTGCCTGCTTTCCATGCCATGACGCCAAGCTATCCAGTATTTTCTCTCTTTGTCGTCCGCGATCTCTCTTTCCTTTTATTTTGCCAGTTGTAACCAAGTATTCCAACTTTCCTCTTCTCATGATGTGCCCAAAAAATGTTGATTGTTTCTTTCTGATGTTTTTTAGGAGCTGCCTTTTTGTGTTGGCCTTTTTGAGAACTTCCTCATTGATCTTTTAGCTGTCCAGAGAACTTTCAACTTTCTTCTGAGAAATCCCATCTCTGTGGCCTCTAATCGTCTTTTCATTTGTCTGTCACAAAAACCACAAAAACATACTAAGACATTTAGATGTAGAGTCAAAATAAAACTGACTAAATTAGGGGAAGCCACAAGAGTATAAGGAATGATATAAGTCAAAAGATGTGAAATTAATTATTCGTTGTTTGTTTGCATATTTACATCTATAGCAAAGTCCACAGGAACATAATTTTGCATGAATACCACTTTATCCAGTTTCACACTGACAGCCATGTGTGCTCAGTTGTCCCTTGCCATACAGGCAGATATTCTCTGACTTGAGAGACATGATCATTTTTTGTTATCTTTGTCAGTTTTGACGCTTTTATCAATTTTTTTTCTCCAGCTGTGGCCATCTTTGGTCTCGTTTTTTTTTTTCAATTTCCCACCCTCAAGGGTTCTTGAATGTGCTCAGAAAACTTGTTTTTTGGAGTTGTCTAAGAGCTTTAGACATCAGGTCTCACTATCTAAAGATCAGGGGAAGATAGAGCCATGATGAAATCGTGAATTTGAAGTGGTAAATTTTTATCACTTGTGGTGGGATTCAAACATTTGTGTCCAGAAATGTCTTATCTTTGGACCATCCAGAACCTGTGAAATTTACTGACTGTTAAGCCAAAGATAGATGGTTTATGTTTGTTGCTTAACCATGAGAACCTATTCTTCTATTGTGTTCAATCGATGAATACTTCTCTTCTTCATTTACCCTTAAAAGCACATCAAATGGCCTTATAAGCACTGTGTTGTGGTTAAAAGTAAACTGTGATATTTTGACCCAACACATCAGACATGGCATTCTTGTGTGCAAATGGCCTTCTCTTTTAAGTATGCCAAAAGGAAGGTCTAGTAAATCTTGATCAGCTTTCAGTCCAACTGCTGTCCTTAACCTCAAAAACAACCCTATTCCCTTCCTTTCATATTATGTAATCTATGATGATCCATTGTGCTTTAATTTCTTTGCTGGCCTATTTACTTACTGTTACATCATATATTTTTACATGTCATATACAATAACATTTTGAGGATTGCTGTAATGTTGAGGCAAGTCTCATCTCTGTTCAACATATATTTGGAATGGTCAGCTTTTTTCCTGTGACCCTTCCTAAACTCAGATTAGATGACATGTGCGTACCTAGTCCGCCCATATGGCTCTCAGATCCCTAATCATGGTCAGGATAGAAAAGTATAGACTGTCACCTGCCAGGTATGTTTTCAAAAGACAACTATAAAGGTTGGGGTATAGTTAAAAACCTGTCACAAGATTATGCAGGATACAAAAATGCAGACAAGGGAATCAACTGCTTCATTTGTTGAAAAGGAAGGAGCGCTGGAAACTAAGGGTATTAAGCCATGTAGTCAAAGTCAAAAGAATGTTGTGGAACCGATATCCCAACTGAGTACCAGAAAACCTTTTATACAGAAAAGAGAACCGATATCCCAGCCAAGTACCAGAAAACCTTTTACACAGAGAACAGAACTGATATCCCAGCTGAGTTCCAGAAAACCTTTTATACAGAGAACAGAACTGAAATCTCAGCCGAGTACCAGAAAACCTTTTACACAGAGAACAGAACTGATATCCCAGCTGAGTTCCAGAAAACACCTTTTTCTAGGGACATTCCAATTGTCGCGAATAAAGAACATCCATTGTACCACGAGCTCAACACAGTGAAAGGTGTCAGGCTCAGAAGAGGCAAATCATTGATGGGCCGAGCAGAAGTCATCAAAAGTGTGTGGGCTTACTAATATCAACGCTGACGAGGAGTGGATACCAATGCTTACATCATTCAGGAGCACATTCTCATGTATTGTCACACTTGACAGGAAATTTAGAGAACAGAACTCAGTCTTGGTCATTGCGGAGGTCAACGGTCTCATCTGGGATAACACCGATGAGGAATATACAGTAATCTATACAGGCGGATCAGAATACTGCACAGAAGAAGTGCATGGGCATTTACAGCATGCTTGGCAGGCATAATAGTCAAGAAAGACAGTGGTGCATATGTTATGACCATGATTAGCATGGCGATGGAGAGATGGCAGTGACCAAGGCATTCATCTGGTTAGAGTCACAAGGTAACACTCAAGCCTGCATACTAAGTGATCCGATGAGAATGATAAGAAACATGGAGGCGTGCTCTATACACAGGCAATGGGTAGAGTCATTACAGAAGTAAAAAATATCTAGGGTCACCTTTGTCTATGTCCCTGGACATGCGAGATTATGGGAAATGAAAGAGCAGACATGTTGGCTAGCTGTGCTGTCATTGAAGACATCAATCAATGGATAAGGCGGATGGCATCAATGCCCTCTGAGATGTGGGAAGGGCACAGAAATTCTACATCCATGAGTCTACATCACCCCTTTGGATGAAAGAGATGGGAGTTAAGATGGGCACAACCAGAAACAAGAAACTTAGTGGACATACAAGAAGACTTATCAACCAACATAGAACTGGAGTCGTCAGTCACTGGACACTGCTGGACTTGCTGATGGACATTTTTCGGAGTGCAGTGATGATGACCCGCAAATAACTCAGTCAAAGGTTGTTTTATGTCAATACTTTATGTGAACATTTATATAGGGTAACTGTTTCATCTACATACTCAGTGCTGCAGCATTATGACATAAAGTCTACATCTCATGTAGTTGCAGCCATAATTTCATATGGACTTCTTTCATTGTTCCAGAGTTTTTAAAAAAATGTATATGTGTTGGTGTCATTGTCATTTTTACAGTAAAACATGTTATGTTCTGATATCATTGTTGCAGGATAAAGACCCAGAGAGCTTTGAACTGATTGAGGTGCTATTAGACAAGGGAGTAACAGAGAGGAAAGTTGAACACAGTGTCAAGCCATACCAGATCATTGTGCAGAGTAGACGGGTTAGATATTATATTCAGTTGTCTGACATTTTGATATCTAATCTGCAACACATGTCTTCCAAGTGGGAACTGAGCATATTGGGCTGAATAAATTTCTGAAACAAAGTAGATTGTAACCACTCGTCTATCTTTTCAAAATTTTGTAACATGCTACTTGAATGATGCATTAGCACTACATTACTGCTGCTCCCTCTTTCGCTCTTTTCTTTCCTTTTGCTCCTCCCACCCCCTTTCTGTGTATGTATGTATGCACGTGTATGTGTGCTTCTTTTCTCATAATAAAACATGTGTCATGTTAACAATGGGAATATTAAGAGTCAACCCATTACAAAGTTTAACTGCTAAACAATAATTAACTCCATCTGGAGACTCATCATCATCATGTGCCATACAGATTGGTGTAGGTGATAATATCCTCCCCACAGTTTTCTGTACATAGTGCATCTTATCAATTTTGTTGTTGACTTTTATCTAGTATCTTCTCTTTTTGTCATCCCCGATCTCTCTTTCCCTCTATTTTGCCAGTTATAACTAAGTATTCCAACTATCCTCTTTTCATGGTGTGCCCAAAATAAAAATGTTGATTGTTTCTTGCTGATGTCTTTTAAGAGCTCCCTTTTTGTGTTGGCCACTTTGAGAATTTCCTCATTGGTCTTTTTAGTTGTCTCAGGAACTTTCAACATCCTTCTGATAAATCCCATCTCTGTGGCCTCTAATCGCTTTTTTATTTGTTTGTCTACTGTCCATGATTTGCTTTCGTAGGTAGGAATTGGCTCCATATAACACAAATGAACTGGTCCTGACCTGGACGGTGACCTTAATAATCAGCTTTTGTTTAGTATTATATGTTTTGACAGCCGATTTGACGCAACCATAACAAAAAACCAAAAGTTTAAAAAAAATTCATAACTTTTTAAATAAATAGAATACAGGCATGTGTGAGGTATTTTTGGATTTCCTTCATCATTGTCTATCTAGCTATTATGTTTCAATTTTTTTTTCAGTATTTTGAAATTTTTGTAAAAGTACCCTACATTTTAGCTGTCCAGGGAATGAACTCTCATCATTCTTCTGAGAAATCCTTTCTCTGTGGCCTCTAATCATCTTTTCATTTTGTTGCCTACTTTTCATGATTCACTTCCATAGGTCAGAATTGGCTCTATATAACAAAGATGAACTTTCTTTCTCATTTCTATTGACCTAGATTTGTTGCACAAGAAGTCTGAAATGTTACTTTCTTCTTCTGCATTTCAACTCCCCATGGAGCATAGGTCTTCCATCATTCCCCTAAGATCATTCCATTCTTTCCCCATCATCTTCATCCCTGCTTCCATCTGTCCTCTCCAAGAACATTTTGGTCTTCCTCATTGTCCTTTTCCTTGGGGATTTCTAAAAAGGGCTGTTCTGTAACACTCTTAGTTGGCTTCCACAGCACATGTCCTATCCAGCCCGATTGTCCCCACTGTATCTCTCTGTCCTGGCATCCGGCTAGCCCTTTTCCATAACTCTATGTCAGTGATCCTGTCCTACCATTTCTATCCCTTCACTCCACACAAGCATCCACCAATGAAGGTCTGTATCTTCATGATTGTCATTTCTGCTACTCTCCTTGTTTCTATCTATCTATTGACCTTTCGAGCCGTAACCGGCCCATAGGGCGTAGACCAAGATACACCTTCTCCTATATGAATTTTTGTTCTAGCAGTTTTCTTTTAAAGATATTTTATCAAATCTCGCCATCTGTCTCTGTTCTGTGCAAGCAGTTCTATCTCATTGAGGGAGCCGATTCCTGCTGCTCTTGCCTCTCTCATCAATGTTCTTCTCAGTGTCTCCCTGGGTCTTCCTCTTTTTCTTTTACCTGTTGTTTCCCATATGAGGGCTTGCTTTGCTATTCGATTATTATCTCTTCTCATCACATGTCCAACGTATGACCATCGTCTTTTCTTTATTACTGAAGATATTAGTGGTTGATTGGCGATTTCTCTAATTTCCTCGTTTGTTTTGAATTCGTTCCATTCTATACCAAGTATTTTCCTTAGACATTTATTTTCGAATGCGTTCAACTTTGTTTCTATATCTCTTGTTGTTTTCCAGCTTTCACACGCATACGTAAGGGTTGATAGTACATTTGATTTGAATAGCCTAAGTTTTGTGTTTGTGCTAATGATTTTTGATTTCCACAACTTTTCAAGGCTTCTGAAAGACATTGCTGCTTTAGCCAGTCTGATTCTAATTTCTTTGCTCGTATCCCCTTCTCGATCAATGTGACTTCCAAGATAGATAAAGTGATCGATCTCTTCTACTGGTTTGTTTTCCATGTATATTTTGTCACTTGTTGGAATTAAACTTTTCATGACTTTAGTCTTTTCATGATTGACCTCAAGCCCAATTTTGCTGGCTATTGATGATAGTTCATTTGTGTTTTCCTGCATCGTTTTTATCTGACTGCTGATGAGAACTATGTCATCAGCAAAGTCGAGGTCCTCCAAATGGTCTCCTTGTATCCATTCGATGCCTTTATTACCAGTGCAGCATTTCTTCATTATGAAGTCCATAACAATTCCAAATAACAAGGGCGATAAAATACATCCTTGTTTAACCCCAGTTTCTATTGGGAAACATTCGCTCAGTCCTTCCTCTGTTCGAACTGCACATGTGTAACCATCATACATGTCTTTGATAATATTTATGATTTTTGATGGTAAACCATATTGCTTCAGAATTTTCCACAAAGAATCTCTATGAATACTATCAAATGCTTTTTTGAAGTCGATGAAGTTAAGTACAAAAGGTTTTTGCTTTTCAATGTGTTCCTCCAATATAAGTCGTAGAGTGAAAATGTGGTCAAGACAGCTTCTCCCTTTTCTAAACCCAGCCTGTTCTTCACGCATTACTGTATCTATTGAATCCTTTATTCTATTTAGGATGATTTTACAGAATAACTTTGAGGCAACTGACAAAAGTGTCACGCCTCTCCAGTTGTTACAATCTCTAAGATTGCCCTTTTTTGGGATCTTAACAATGATTCCTTTTTTCCATTTATGAGGCGTCTTCTCTGTTTTCCAAATGATGTTGAACATTTTTTGGAGATGTATTAAATTATGGCTATCAATTGCCTTGAGGATCTCAGCTGTTAACTTATCCTCTCCAGCAGCCTTGTTATTGGTCATTAGCTTTAAGGTGGTTTCTATTTCACTCAAGGTGAAGTCATCTAAATTTACATCTAATTCTGCTGCTGGTGTTTCAGCTTCAAAATCTATTAAACTGTGAGGTAGTGGACGGTTAAGAATTTCTTTGAAGTGTTCCGCCCAACGGGCTTTTATGTCTGCGCTTGTTGTTAGCATTAATCCAGATTTGTCTAGAATTGGTGTTCCACTGGATGTATAGGTGTTTGTCAGCATCTTTTGTACAGTATAGAGAGTTCTGCTGTCTCCTATAATTGCAGCTGTCTCTGCTTTCTCTGCCAAGTTGTCTATATAAGCTCTTGTATCGCTTCTTGCCGAACTTTTCACTTTGTTGTCTAATTCTTTGTATGTTGCTTTTGCCAGAACCTTTCCAAGATCTGTCTTTACATTAGTCATGGCTCTCTTCGCTTCTCTTCTTTCTTTGATGTATTTCCATGTGGTGTCTGAGATCCAAGCTCGTCTTTCCATTTTCTTCAGTCCGGCACTTGCTTCTGCTGCTGTCATTAGTATTTTGCTCTGTGAGTCCCACATTTCATTGATATCTAAGTCTATTTCACCGAGTGCTGAATAACAATTACTTAGCTCTATGTTAAACTTTTCCTTTATGGCTTCATCTTTCAGTTTATGACTATCAATTTTATGTGTAATTGACCTCTTCTGTTGGTTTCTAAATTTTAATCTTATTTTCCCAATGCACAAGTTGTGGTCACTATTAACATCAGCACCTCTGTAAGCTCTTACATCTATTAATGATGATCTGAATTGTTGTTTAATACATAGGTGGTCAATTTGATTTGAGGTTCTATCATCAGGAGATATCCATGTTGTTTTGTGAATATTTTTGTGTGGAAATAATGTCCCACCTATAACTAAATTTTCTATTAAACATAATTCTATTAATCTTTCTCCATTCTGACTTGTTGTATTACAGCCTTCTCTCCCCATCACATGTTCCACTCCTGCGTTATCTTGTCCTACTTTGGCGTTGAAGTCTCCCATTACAATTAAAAGATCGTGTTTTGGTATTTTGTTTATAAGTTGTTGCAGTTGGTTATAAAAATCGTCCTTAACTTCATCATCAGCTTCGTTAGTAGGCGCATAACATTGAATAATTGAAAGTCTTCCATGTTTTGTTTTGTATCATGTTCGTATCAGACGGCTGTTTACCGGTTCCCATTCTAATAAACTTCTTGCAGCTTTGTCTGTCATCATTATGCCTACTCCTTCACGGTGTTTTCCATCTTCCCTTCCAGAAAAAACTACTATTTTATTATCAATAGATCTCCTACCTGTTCCAGGCCAGCGCATTTCGCTTAATCCTAAAATATCTAGATCGTATCTGTCCATCTCGCTCGCGACCTGTGCATTCGTCGGAGCGGCCATTGTTCGCACATTCCAGAATCCTATTTTTGTTGTTGTTTTAGGGCCGAAAAAACTATCACTACTATCTACTGCTAATTTACGCATTCTGTATCAGGTCTACGTTTCATTAACAACATTGTTTTTACGATAGCGGCTTGTTAAACCTCTGATCAACGGTTCTATACCAAGCCGGAGAAAAATAATTCCTCCATTTTGGAAACAACCGGAAACAACCATAACTTCTTTTACGAAACTCCTTGTTTCACAGCCATACAATAGGACTGACCTAACATTGGGTTTGAACATTTTCATCTTTGTATCTAATGTAGCTTCCTTCGATTTCTATATGTTTTCCAGTGGAATGAACACCTCTCTTGCCCTTGATATCCCCGTTGTGATATAATTTTCTGTTTCTTTCCTCTTTATCTATACCACCATCTAGATATATGCAAGACTGCATGTCCAGTAGAGGCACTTCTCCCACTGTCATTTGACAAGTCTGA
The DNA here is from genome assembly GCA_032433765.1 of Megaustenia siamemsis. Lineage (NCBI taxonomy): Eukaryota > Metazoa > Mollusca > Gastropoda > Stylommatophora > Ariophantidae > Megaustenia > Megaustenia siamemsis. The sequence goes on along the minus strand of JAVIAB010000101.1, from coordinate 54,878,422 downwards.
TAATTATCACAGAGCATTTTAACAAATACAGTGCAGTTTTTGTATCATTTATATTTAGAGTATCACTGTGTTCAGATAGTAACTGTGACACTGTAATATCTCCTCCAGGACTCACTCCGGCAAAACCGCATGACAAGGTTCTACTTGCAACAGAAGGAAGACCCTCATGGGCCCAGCATAGCCCTCTATGTTGGCAATCTCCCAACAGGCTTGTCCCAGAAACAGTATGAGAAGATCCTGCTTGACATCATTGGTAAAGGTGAGAGCCATTCACCCCATTTATTGTTCCCGGTGGGACATAGGGCAGCTCTTCAGTTTTCTGTCTGTAAAAGCAAAGTAAGTAAAGAGCCCCATCACGCAAAGTGGGCGTATAGGGAATATGGTGTTATTTTTTTTATTTTATTTTTTTTTTATATATAAACCTTTGGTACATGATTTGTGGGGTAATGTGGTCAGTATTACACCCGTGATGTTTTACTTTCCAAGAAAAAAAATCTGGCACCCATTTAAGGCTGGGTGAACCCGGAACCCGTCGATCATGGATTGAACCTGAGCTCTTGTCCTTTGTTGTTCACTAACCACTGAGCTTTGTTTTTTTTTTGTCTGTGTTGTTTCCTTTAAGTCAACTCATAAGACTCATTTAATTGGTTTTCATTTTCTGCTGTCCATTGTCAAGTACTCTGGCTTCTCAGAGCACTGTGTTATTTTCATTTCTGTGCAAAACTCCACAGATCAGAAACTTTCTTGCAGTATCTCAAACATACCTATAGTGCATAAAAATGGCAGTAACTTGAGAAAAAAATGTGTGAAAATTCTAATAGAATTTTTCAAGAGCACAAAAAATACCTGGCCTAGTTTTAAAAGCACAAAAAGTGACAATATGATAACACACACAAGGAGCTTGATTTTCACACAACTCGAGGTAGCTACAATTTGTACTATTTGTTAGTGTTCTCCTGATTAGTGAGCATGGATGTGATGTGATGCTAGTGTACAGCAAGCTGTGTTATCTGATCCTGCCTGCCTGGTACAGCTGTTTTCAGCATGTGTAGATTCATAATTGAACTATTTGCATCCAGGCAGCTGCCATGTTTGGCTTAACTCTTTTTGACTGCCAAAGGTTCATTAACATGGGTTGAGTGCACCCAGAGATCAGAAGAAGTTAAAGCCACAAGGAAATCATCGATTTCAAGAGCAAAATGCCAACCACCTCTGGCCATATTCGAGCCCATAATCTTCTCATTCAGAGGTTGACATTTTATCATTAGACCAGTCAATCTTCCTGAACAGATTGTAACAATGAAAGAATCCATGTGGTCTTAGTCAAAACAGAAGACCATACAACAGTCTTAAAGTAAAATATGAGACTTGAATTGGCATTTTAGCACACCAGTTTTCATTCATATGTGCTCGGCCGTCTATCTAGAAGTGTTCTGATACTTCTGGACAGTGTAATTTCAAGCATCGAAATTCACAATGTGAGGCAGTATTCCTCACCATTCTAGGGTACTACCCTGGTACCCATTTCTGCCAGCGACTGGTTTTTTTGTTCAAACACAAGTACAATTCACACTGCTTGCTGTTGGAATCGAACATAGGTTGTCCGAACGTCGGTAGCCCAGTCAGGTGGTTTTCCCAGCTAGGCTACCGAGGCCCCCGACAACAGTCTTGTTTCAAGTATCATGTTGTTCTTTGAAAATTTGTACCCAGAATGCAGCAGCCATGTTGACAAATTGTGTGTTTGTGTGTGTCCTTCCACAGAAAACAAGTGGGAAAAGTTTGATGGAATCTACTATGAGTATGGCTCCCTTGTGCTGGTTTACACCATCCCAGAACTGGCAACAACTGTCTTCAACATTCTCCAGGAGTCCAGCTTTGATGACAAGCAACTTTTGGCACTGCTGCTACCCAACATACAGGTGAGTGTTATGTTAAATGTTACCCAGTTACAGGTGAGTGTTCTGTTACATGTTACCCAGTTACAGGTGAGTGTTATGTTAAATGTTACCCAGTTACAGGTGAGTGTTATGTTAAACGTTACCCAGTTACAGGTGAGTGTTCTGTTACATGTTACCCAGTTACAGGTGAGTGTTATGTTACATGTTACCTAGTTACAGGTGAGTGTTATGTTAAATGTTACCCAGTTACAGGTGAGTGTTCTGTTACATGTTACACAGTTACAGGTGAGTGTTCTGTTACATGTTACCCAGTTACAGGTGAGTGTTATGTTACATGTTACCTAGTTACAGGTGAGTGTTATGTTAAATGTTACCCAGTTACAGGTGAGTGTTCTGTTACATGTTACCCAGTTACAGGTGAGTGTTATGTTAAACGTTACCCAGTTACAGGTGAGTGTTCTGTTACATGTTACCCAGTTACAGGTGAGTATTATGTTAAATGTTACCTACTTACAGGTGAGTGTTATGTTGGGTGTTATCTTTTACAGGTGAGTGTTATGTTAAATGTTACCCAATTAAAGGTGAGTGTTATGTTAGGTGTTACCCTTTACAGGTGAGTGTTATATTAAATGTTACCCAATTATAGGTGTGTGTCATGTTAGGTGTTGTCCTTGACAGGTGAGTGTTATATTAGGTGTTACCCTTTACAGGTGAGTATTATGTTAAATGTTACCCAGTTACAGGTGAGTGTCATGTTAAGTGTTGCCTTTGCTGGTGAGAGCTATGTTAGATGTTACCCTATGCAGGTGAGTGTTATGTTAGGTGTTACCCTTTACATGAGTCTTATGTTATTGATACCCAAATACATGTAGGTTTTGTTTTGACTAGTAACAGAGACATAAGTGGGTGTTGTGTTACATGATCCCCAACCTTAGAATAAATGTTTTGTTGAGCAATAATCCATTTTCAAGTGATTCTTGTATTGAGTGTAATAAAACATTCTGTAACTGCTACCTCTAGATTAGCTTACCATTCTGTCCTCTTTAACAACATTAGAACCATCTTCACAGCTGCCATCATCAAGTCAATCAACAGACCACTATCATGACCTGCATGAAGTCTATTTTCTACTCTAGGTGTTCACTGTAGGTAATCTTAATCATTATAATACACACACAAAAAAACTATGAAACAATTTTATGTGTAAATAGTGCTGTTAGGCCTTAGTCAAGTTGTTGCTTCCAACACAGGGGAGGTGCTCAATGTTGCTAATTGTTATCCATTATGTTGAATATGGTGTATAGTTACTCCCAACCAACATACAGGTAGGTGATATATTAATTGTTATCCAATATGTTGTTGAGTATGATGTACGGTTAATCCCAATTATTAATTATAAACTAGTTTTATAGAAATAATGAAAAATATTATATTATCATAGGCAACTATAGCTGCAATCTTCTAGGAAATGAAATTATTGCTTTGTAGAAATAAACTGATGTCCTCTCTTCCATCCTCATTGACAATGGTAAACTAATATCCTCTCTTCCATCCTCATTGACCATGGTAAACTGATGTCCTCTCTTCCATCCTCATTGACCATGGTAAACTGATCTCTTTTCTCTTCCATCCTCATTGACCATGATAAACTGATATCCTCTCTTCCATCCTCATTGACCATGGTAAACTGATGTCCTCTCTTCTATTCTCATTGACCATGATAAACTGATATCCTCTCTTCCATCCTCATTGACCATGGTAAACTGATGTCCTCTCTTCTATTCTCATTGACCATGATAAACTGATGTCCTCTCTTCCATCCTCACTTAACCATGTCAAACTGATATCCTCTCTTCCATCCTCATTGACCATGATAAACTGATGTCATCTCTTCTATTCTCATTGACCATGATAAACTGATGTCCTCTCTTCCATCCTCACTTAACCATGATAAACTGATGTCATCTCTTCTATCCTCACTTAACCATGATAAACTGATGTCCTCTCTTCCATCCTCACTTAACCATGATAAACTGATGTCCTCTCTTCTATCCTCATTGACCATGATAAACTGGTGTCATCTCTTCCATCCTCACTTGCCCATGATAAACTGGTGTCATCTCTTCTATCCTCACTTGCCCATGATAAACTGGTGTCATCTCTTCTATCCTCACTTGCCCATGATAAACTGGTGTCATCTCTTCTATCCTCACTTGCCCATGATAAACTGATGTCCTCTCTTCCATCCTCACTTAACCATGATAAACTAATGTCCTCTCTTCCATCCTCACTTGCCCATGATAAACTGATGTCCTCTCTTCCATCCTCACTTAACCATGATAAACTGATGTCATCTCTTCCATCCTCACTTGCCCATGATAAACTGATGTCATCTCTTCCATCCTCACTTGCCCATGATAAACTGATGTCATCTCTTCCATCCTCACTTGCCCATGATAAACTGATGTCATCTCTTCCATCCTCACTTGCCCATGATAAACTGATGTCATCTCTTCCATCCTCACTTGCCCATGATAAACTGATGTCCTCTCTTCCATCCTCATTGACCATGGTAAACTGATCTCTTTTCTCTTCCATCCTCATTGACCATGATAAACTGATATCCTCTCTTCCATCCTCATTGACCATGGTAAACTGATGTCCTCTCTTCTATTCTCATTGACCATGATAAACTGATATCCTCTCTTCCATCCTCATTGACCATGGTAAACTGATGTCCTCTCTTCTATTCTCATTGACCATGATAAACTGATGTCCTCTCTTCCATCCTCACTTAACCATGATAAACTGATATCCTCTCTTCCATCCTCATTGACCATGATAAACTGATGTCATCTCTTCTATTCTCATTGACCATGATAAACTGATGTCCTCTCTTCCATCCTCACTTAACCATGATAAACTGATGTCCTCTCTTCCATCCTCACTTAACCATGATAAACTGATGTCATCTCTTCCATCCTCACTTAACCATGCTAAACTGATGTCATCTCTTCCATCCTCATTGACCATGATAAACTTATTTCCTCTCTTCTATCCTCATTGACCATGATAAACTGGTGTCATCTCTTCCATCCTCACTTGCCCATGATAAACTGGTGTCATCTCTTCTATTCTCACTTGCCCATGATAAACTAATGTCCTCTCTTCCATCCTCACTTGCCCATGATAAACTAATGTCCTCTCTTCCATCCTCACTTAACCATGATAAACTAATGTCCTCTCTTCCATCCTCACTTGCCCATGATAAACTAATGTCCTCTCTTCCATCCTCACTTAACCATGATAAACTAATGTCCTCTCTTCCATCCTCACTTGCCCATGATAAACTAATGTCCTCTCTTCCATCCTCACTTAACCATGATAAACTAATGTCCTCTCTTCCATCCTCACTTGCCCATGATAAACTGATGTCCTCTCTTCCATCCTCACTTAACCATGAGTAGTAGGAAACTCTTTGTACAGAGCTTCGCAGCAGGAGGCAATCTGATCATCAGAAGAAGACCCCCCGTCGAGCAAGTGTTTCGGCCCTTTAGCTTCTTGACACTCTAGGGGAGGTGGGCCCGCCTGGGTCATGACTTCCAGGCGTCGACCTCCTGCCGCATTGCCTCTAAGGCTTACACCGTATGTTCAGCACAAACTAACTAAACGTAATACACAAAACTTTCTAAAATAGCTTACCTAAACTAAGCTTTTGTTCGGCACAAAATAACTATCACTTAATACACAAAACACTCGAAAATAGATTACCTAACTTAAGGTTTACACTTCATGTTCGGCACGAAATAGTTGCATTTAATAGGCAACACACTCGAGAATAGATACCTTACCTGCTCTTGGTTTAACCTAGCGCGTTACTGCGCTTTCGAGTTGAAATAACTTGGCCGTCAGTGTCTGACTTTCGTGGGAAATCGGCATCCGCTGGTTAAGATTGACGCCTAGTTGTCTGGTCTTCTTGTTGTTTAGGACTGTTGTTTGTATGGTAGTTGCCCCAAGCATCTGGTCTGATGCTCACCTCCGGTCGATTATGTAACCTCTTATCGCTTCGTCTCGGGCCCTACTTCAATTCTCCCTACTCTGTTGACTTACGTGGGAGCAATAAGTGGTCAAGGTGTAAAATAGTCGCCCGATCCGTCTGGTCTGGACATAATATTATTTGACTGTTGGTCTGTCTCGATTCTGCCACAGCCAGCACGACGCTCTTTCTGCTGACTCAGCAATAGTCTTCATTGTTCTTGACCGCATCCCTCCCTTAATTCCTAGCATTTTTAAGAGGTCGTAGAGGGATGGGGTTGTGAGTCCTCTGGCACTAACCACCACCGAAAACACTCTACTCTGTACTCCCTGCTTTCTCAGCTCGGTGGCGAGATCCTTGTATTTAGATAGTTTGAATATATGTTGTTCCTCTATCCTGGATTCAAATGGCACTGTGAGCTCTATTAAAATGACATGGGTCATATTTGACGTGTAGAGTGCAATGTCTGGGCGCATTTTAGATCTCTTAATGCACTCTGGGTACTTCCCTCGCCCTGGGAGGTCAACCGCCATCTCCCAATCGTTAGCTATGTCCAGGATAGTGAAGTCGTTCCAGTGGTTCTGCTTGGGGCGTGCAGCCTGTCCCGCTCTCAAAAAGTAGGTGTTAGTCGTAGCTGGTCGAACTTTATTGTTGGCCTTCATCCGCGCCCCATCCACGGTGGCAGCCAGTTCCTGCAGCACTCTGTTGTGTCGCCATGTGTTCCGCCCTTGGCCTAGTGCTGTCTTGCACGAGGAAAGAACATGTTCCATCGTCTGTCTTCCTCCGCAAAGAGGACATCGATTGTCATCTGTCTTCCCCCACTTCACAAGGTTGCAGGCTGATGGTAGAAGGTCATACATAGATCTGACTATGTAGCTGAGCCGCAGCGGTGCCATATGCCACATGTCATTCCATGTTAGTGTCCTCTGCAAAGCCATCTTCCATGTGGTCCATTGGCCTTGCTGCACTTGTTGTGCTGCCTTTTGTACACGCTTGTTCTCCTCGACATCTCTTATCTCCCTGACTATCATGTCCCTTCGTTGTCTATTTGATGCCTTTGACCACCATTGGATGTCTCCATGACCAAATCCACGCCTGTTGGTCTGCGTGTAGCCCATTACTTCCTTTAGCTGGAGACTCTCACGTGCTTCGCGTACTGCTGCACACGCCTGCCACTTCCGACCGGTCTTCACTGTGGGTTCCACTGTTCGGACAGTTTCGTCTGACGAGCTTTGCAGCATAACTGCCAGTCTGGCCTTGCCGGCTTTATATTCCTCTAGGACTGACTTGAACGGAAGGACCAGCTTGGCTTTCTTGCAGTACAGCGCAACATCCGTCAGTCCCGGTGGTACTCCCAGCCATTTCCGCGTGTACTTGCTAATCTTGCTCTCCATCGCTTCCACCGTACTTGAGCTGATCTCATATATCAGAAGAGGCCATAGCAGTTTGGGTATCAACATAAACTGGAGGCACCAGATCTTAAACTTTCCTAAAAGTCTACTCCGGTCGATGATATGTAGCCCTTGCTCTGCCATCTCTCTTACTCTCTGAACTGCTTTCGTGTCTTTCAATGAGGCGTCATACACTCTGCCAAGGCTCTTTATTGGCTCCTCGCAGACGGTTGGAATCCTCTGTTTCGATGATAAACTGATGTCCTCTCTTCCATCCTCATTGACCATGGTAAACTGATCTCTTTTCTCTTCCATCCTCATTGACCATGATAAACTGATATCCTCTCTTCCATCCTCATTGACCATGGTAAACTGATGTCCTCTCTTCTATTCTCATTGACCATGATAAACTGATATCCTCTCTTCCATCCTCATTGACCATGGTAAACTGATGTCCTCTCTTCTATTCTCATTGACCATGATAAACTGATATCCTCTCTTCCATCCTCATTGACCATGATAAACTGATGTTATCTCTTCTATTCTCATTGACCATGATAAACTGATGTCCTCTCTTCCATCCTCACTTAACCATGATAAACTGATGTCATCTCTTCTATCCTCACTTAACCATGATAACTGATGTCCTCTCTTCTATTCTCATTGACCATGATAAACTGATATCCTCTCTTCCATCCTCATTGACCATGATAAACTGATGTTATCTCTTCTATTCTCATTGACCATGATAACTGATGTCCTCTCTTCCATCCTCACTTAACCATGATAAACTGATGTCCTCTCTTCCATCCTCACTTAACCATGATAAACTGATGTCATCTCTTCCATCCTCACTTAACCATGCTAAACTGATGTCATCTCTTCCATCCTCATTGACCATGATAAACTGATGTCATCTCTTCCATCCTCACTTAACCATGCTAAACTGATGTCATCTCTTCCATCCTCATTGACCATGATAAACTGATGTCCTCTCTTCTAACCTCATTGACCATGATAAACTGGTGTCATCTCTTCCATCCTCACTTGCCCATGATAAACTGGTGTCATCTCTTCTATCCTCACTTGCCCATGATAAACTGGTGTCATCTCTTCCATCCTCACTTGCCCATGATAAACTGGTGTCATCTCTTCTATCCTCACTTGCCCATGATAAACTAATGTCCTCTCTTCCATCCTCACTTAACCATGATAAACTAATGTCCTCTCTTCCATCCTCACTTAACCATGATAAACTGATGTCCTCTCTTCTATTCTCATTGACCATGATAAACTGATGTCCTCTCTTCCATCCTCACTTAACCATGATAAACTGATGTCCTCTCTTCCATCCTCACTTGCCCATGATAAACTGATGCCCTCTCTTCCATCCTCACTTAACCATGATAAACTGATGTCCTCTCTTCCATCCTCACTTAACCATGATAAACTGATGTCATCTCTTCCATCCTCACTTAACCATGATAAACTGATGTCATCTCTTCCATCCTCACTTGCCCATGATAAACTAATGTCCTCTCTTCCATCCTCACTTGCCCATGATAAACTGATGTCCTCTCTTCCATCCTCACTTGCCCATGATAAACTGATGTCATCTCTTCCATCCTCACTTGCCCATGATAAACTGATGTCATCTCTTCCATCCTCACTTGCCCATGATAAACTGATGTCCTCTCTTCCATCCTCACTTGCCCATGATAAACTAATGTCCTCTCTTCCATCCTCACTTGCCCATGATAAACTGATGTCATCTCTTCCATCCTCACTTGCCCATGATAAACTAATGTCCTCTCTTCCATCCTCACTTGCCCATGATAAACTGATGTCCTCTCTTCCATCCTCACTTGCCCATGATAAACTGATGTCCTCTCTTCCATCCTCACTTGCCCATGATAAACTGATGTCCTCTCTTCTATCCTCACTTGCCCATGATAAACTGATGTCATCTCTTCCATCCTCACTTGCCCATGATAAACTAATGTCATCTCTTCCATTCTCACTTGCCCATGATAAACTGATGTCCTCTCTTCCATCCTCACTTAACCATGCTAAACTGATGTCATCTCTTCCATTCTCACTTGCCCATGATAAACTGATGTCCTCTCTTCCATCCTCACTTAACCATGCTAAACTAATGTCATCTCTTCCATTCTCACTTGCCCATGATAAACTGATGTCATCTCTTCCATCCTCACTTGCCCATGATAAACTAATGTCATCTCTTCCATTCTCACTTGCCCATGATAAACTGGTGTCCTCTCTTCCATCCTCACTTAACCATGCTAAACTGATGTCATCTCTTCTATCCTCATTGACCATGATGAACTGATGTCCTCTCTTCTATCCTCATTGACCATGATAAACTGATGTCATCTCTTCTATCCTCAATGACCATGATAAACTGATGTCCTCTTTTCCATCCTCACTTAACCATGCTAAACTGATGTCATCTCTTCTATCCTCATTGACCATGATAAACTGATGTCATCTCTTCTATCCTCAATGACCATGATAAACTGATTTCCTCTCTTCCATCCTCACTTAACCATGATAAACTGATGTCCTCTCTTCCATCCTCAATTAACCATGATAAACTGATGTGATCTCTTCCATCCTCACTTAAGCATGATAAAGTGATGTCCTCTTTTCCATCATCATTGACCATGATAAACTGGTGCACTTTCTTTTCATCCTGACTTAACTGTGATAATATGGAGTATTCTCCATCCTCACTTGACCATGGTGAACTGATGTATTTTCCTTCCTCATCTTGACCATGGTAAACTGGTATATTCTCAAATTGACCATGGTACATTGGAGTATCCTCACTTGACCATAATAAACTGGTGTATTCTCCATCCTCATTTGATCACAATAAACTGGTATGCTCTTTCCAGCCTCACATGACTATGATAGATAATCTGGTGTCCTCTTTTCCAGCCTCACTTGACCAGTGATAAACTATTGCCCTCTTTTTCAGTTTAATTTAACTACAATAATAAACTGCTGCCTCTCTTTCAGCCTCACATGATACCTGACTATGTCAAGCCCCTGATGGTCTTCGTTAATGTAAAGAGTGGAGGCTGCCAGGGCCTGGAACTCATCACCTCCTTCCGCAAACTCCTCAATCCCCACCAAGTGTTCAACCTGGAGAATGGGGGCCCTCTACCTGGGTAAGTCTGAAGATATTATCATCATCTATTTCTATATATATTGTGTTTTGTAAATTATATATAAATTATATATATTTAGTATATTTTGATGCATTTTTTATTTACCAAAGTTGTGTGCTTAGTACACTTCTATACGGATCAGAAACTTGGACTACCTATGCAGGGCAGGAGAAAAGGTTAAACAGCTTTCATGTATGTTGCCTTCGAAAGATTATGAACATCAAATGGCAGGACAAAGTAACCAACTCTAATGTCTTACAATAAGTCAAACTCCCATCAATCATGGCTCTATTTAAGAGTTGTAGACTAAGGTGGCTGGGCCATGTAAGAAAAGTGGCAAACATTCACATTCCCTAACAAATATTGTATGGCGAACTTAGGGACAGAAAGAGACTAAAGGGCAGACCAGTGCTGAGATTTAAGGATGTGTGCAGGGTTTCCTTGTGGGCATTCTTTATCAGTGAAAGAAACTGGGAAAATCTGGCTTCTGATCATAGCACATGGAGAACAAAATAAAAAAATGGCATGACAACTTTTGAAGCAGTGCTGATGTTAAATTCAGAAGACAGGCGCAAGAGAAAGAGACAAGGCCAGGCACCACAAATACACCTTGTTCGTTCTGTGGATGGATCTGTCTGTCCAATATTGGCAAATTCAGCCATGAGAGAAGCTGTTCGGCAAAGCAGCACCCAGTTGAAGAGATTAATATTTTACCAAATTACTGACTTATCATGATTGCTTGCTACCAATTGTCTGTCAGGATGTCAATGACCATATATTTTAATAGTTGGCTTATATAAAATATAGTAAAGCTTTCCTGCCTTGTTTAGAGTATTGGCCAGGTTCATAGCAACGCGAAATGGCTGCCATGAAGCATCCTCAATTACCCGAAATCACTATATATATTGATGTACAGCAATGTGAAGTATTAACTTTCACCATACTAAATCACAACATTTAAGGGTAGGGTAACCAGTGCTCCTCCATGCTGTTAATAGCTCCCTCAACACAGTGAGCCAGAACCCTATTCTATTCCATTCCATTCCATTCTTTTCTATTTCATTCCATTCTATTCTTTTCTATTCTATCCATTGAACCAGTTTCATTGCAGTTATGAATTCCCCATATCCACTCCACCACTAGTCACCACTAGCCAAAATGCATCAGTAAATTCCATTAACAAGGTTGCTCCATGCATGTCCTACTTGACTGCACAGGCACTGACTCCAAATTTCCTTAGTTATCTCCGTGACAGGTGTGGCAGGTAACAATGGCTCTGTTTTTTTTTTCTCCTCACCTTGGGGGCCCTGGCGGCTCGAAGCCCATTTTTTTTTCAATCTGTCACCTGGGGAGTGTGGGTTTAGTAGTGAGCCCTGATCATATTACAACCAAGTCAATTCTCTATCCACAACATTACTGACACTGTTATTGGCCTGATATAATTGGATTATGTGCTTGATTTGTACTCAATAGGCTGTATGTGTTCCGAAACATCCCATACTACAAAATCCTGGTGTGTGGTGGTGATGGCACTGTTGGCTGGGTCCTGTCCTGCCTGGACAATGTTGGCCAGGATGCTGTTTGCCAGTCTCCACCAATGGCAATTGTTCCATTGGGCACAGGTGAGACACCAGCTCATATTACATTATTATTGCCCATGTGTATCAATGAGATAGAGCTGCTTGCACAGAACAGAGACAAATGGTGAGATTTGGTAAAAGATCTTTACAAGGATTGAAAACTGCTGGAATAAAAATTAATGAAAGAAAAAGTGTATCTGAGTCTAAGCTCTATGGGCCGGCTATGGCTCGAAAGGTCAATAGATAGATAGATGTATGTTTGGAATAGAATAAAGTCCTAGTTTAGGGACATAAATTATTCTTAGAAGAGTAACATCTTTTTGAATAACATTGCACTTTATTTGGTTGTTGATGGGTTGCCACGAGTTGATATGAGCATGTTGCCCTTTGACTCATAGGATGTGGCGGGTCGTAATGGCTTTCTTGACATTCCTGGCTCTGGAGAGGTTGGATTTCGTCTGTCCCAGGCTACACTGGGAAACTACTAGTCCAGCCCAGAGGTACTGCAATACTGGGTCCTCTATATCAGTAACAGCCACCACTGCAGGGAACACGGCGATCCTAGCTTCTTTTAACCAGTCTTGTTTGACGCACACTGTTTCCAGGGGGGACCACTAGGAGGTAGAACTGCTAGGTCTTGGTTAGCTGATGGTGCGCCGACCCTGCTATTGCGACCACAGGTCGCAGTCGCTTATGCTTCCCCACTTTATTTGGTGGTTCTGTCATAAAAGAATTCTTAAATGTTACGTAGAGCTAATCTTAACATGTGGATGTGAATCATGAACAATAGGACAACAGATAAGAAAGTCACTAGAGGCTGTAGAAATGTGGCCTTACAAAAGAATGTTGGGAATACCATGAACAGCTAAGAATAGTAATGAAGATGTTTGAAAGAGGCCATAGCAAAAAGAGAGCTAATTTCCAAAATTAGGAAAAAAACAATCATCATTTTTTGGCCTTGCAATGATAAGGGAACAGCTGGAGGACTTTGTGAAAACTGGGAAAATTGAGGGATGAAGATATAGAGGGAAGCAAAGAGAAGAGATACCAGACAGCTTAAGAGAATGGCTTGGCAGAAGATCAACAACAGAAATGGTAAATAACTGTGGAGAGACATGATCACCTACACCAGCAGGCATGACACTTGATGATGAAGTCATTAAAAGACACCTAATTGTACAGAAAAGAGACCAACACAAGTATAAAGTCATATGTTTCTTAACCCAAATCTTATAATAAAATAAATTGTGTTAATGATGAACATAGAGATAATGGTATTTGAGAACCACTGTAGTTTTTTTTAACAATATTGACAAATTTAAATTTAACCAAGTATTGTAACAATAATCTGGCACATCTTTTGTAATAGAAGACTCCCAGCTACCATACACTGATACTGATATAATCTGCCAGGTATCATACACTCACTGACATAACCTCTAGGTACATACACTCATACTGACTTAACCTTTCTGTTAGAGCACTTTTATACTGACATAACCTGTCATGCACCATACATTCATACTGACTTAATCTGCAAGGTACCATACATTCATTCTTGACATAACCTGCCAGGTATCACACACTGATACTAACATAACAAGTCACGTACCAAACATTCATCCTGACATAACCTGCAGGTACTATGTCCAAGGGAGATGTAGGAATGTAAGGAAATAGATATAGTCAGTTATAGGGTAAGGACAATGGGAGAGCCATTGTAGGTAAGGTGAGACATGAACAGGGTTGAGGGAAGATTGCAAGAATAAGTGAATGACGAGAAACTCTAGAGTGGGTTGGCTTAAGATGGTGAGATTGATTTGATTGGCTGAATGATGACATAGGTAGTTTATGATTGGTTGGAGGACGAGAAATTTAAGTACTTGGATAGTGTTAGAAGGCAGTTCCTCGAGACAATTCACAGATAACTAAGGAGGGGCGGTGACACCACTAGACACACTAGACCAACACCAGAAGGGTGGAAAAGGCACGAACACAGGCTGTTTATTAGAGGCATACAGCTCTCGGATACATTTAAATATGGTGCACACAAGCTTCTTCCCATCAACATTCTGTTCCATCACCACCACTTCTGTTCCATCAACATATCACCACCACTTCTGTTCCATCAACATATCACCACCACTTCTGTTCCATCAACATATCACCACCACTTCTGTTCCATCAACACATCACCACCACTTCTGTTCCATCAACATATCACTACCACTTCTGTTCCATCAACATATCACCACCACTTCTGTTCCATCAACACATCACCACCACTTCTGTTCCATCAACACATCACCACCACTTCTGTTCCATCCTGTTCCATCAACATATCACCACCACTTCTGTTCCATCCTGTTCCATCAACACATCACCACCACTTCTGTTCCATCAACATATCACCACCACTTCTGTTCCATCCCTTTCCATCAACATATCACCACCACTTCTGTTCCATCCTGTTCCATCAAAACATCACCACCACTTCTGTTCCATCAACACATCACCACCACTTCTGTTCCATCAAAACATCACCACCACTTCTGTTCCATCAACACATCACCACCACTTCTGTTCCATCAACACATCACCACCACTTCTGTTCCATCCTGTTCCATCAACACATCACCACCACTTCTGTTCCATCAACACATCACCACCACTTCTGTTCCATCCTGTTCCATCAACATATCACCACCACTTCTGTTCCATCCTGTTCCATCAACACATCACCACCACTTCTGTTCCATCAACATATCACCACCACTTCTGTTCCATCCCTTTCCATCAACATATCACCACCACTTCTGTTCCATCCTGTTCCATCAAAACATCACCACCACTTCTGTTCCATCCTGTTCCATCAACACATCACCACCACTTCTGTTCCATCAACACATCACCACCACTTCTGTTCCATCAACATATCACCACCACTTCTGTTCCATCCCTTTCCATCAACATATCACCACCACTTCTGTTCCATCCTGTTCCATCAACACATCACCACTTCTGTTCCATCCTGTTCCATCAACACATCACCACCACTTCTGTTCCATCCTGTTCCATCAACACATCACCACCACTCCTGTTCCATCAACACATCACCACCACTCCTGTTCCATCAACACATCACCACCACTTCTGTTCCATCAACACATCACCACCACTCCTGTTCCATCAACACATCACCACCACTCCTGTTCCATCAACACATCACCACCACTCCTGTTCCATCAACACATCACCACCACTCCTGTTCCATCAACACATCACCACCACTTCTGTTCCATCCTGTTCCATCAACACATCACCACCACTTCTGTTCCATCAACACATCACCACCACTCCTGTTCCATCAACACATCACCACCACTTCTGTTCCATCCTGTTCCATCAACACATCACCACCACTTCTGTTCCATCAACACATCACCACCACTTCTGTTCCATCAACACATCACCACCACTCCTGTTCCATCAACACATCACCACCACTTCTGTTCCATCAACACATCACCACCACTTCTGTTCCATCAACACATCACCACCACTTCTGTTCCATCAACACATCACCACCACTTCTGTTCCATCAACACATCACCACCACTTCTGTTCCATCAACACATCACCACCACCACTTCTGTTCCATCAACACATCACCACCACTTCTGTTCCATCCTGTTCCATCAACACATCACCACCACTTCTGTTCCATCAACACATCACCACCACTCCTGTTCCATCAACACATCACCACCACTCCTGTTCCATCAACACATCACCACCACCACTCCTGTTCCATCAACACATCACCACCACTTCTGTTCCATCAACACATCACCACCACTTCTGTTCCATCAACACATCACCACCACTTCTGTTCCATCAACACATCACCACCACTCCTGTTCCATCAACACATCACCACCACCACTCCTGTTCCATCAACACATCACCACCACTCCTGTTCCATCAACACATCACCACCACTTCTGTTCCATCAACACATCACCACCACTCCTGTTCCATCAACACATCACCACCACTCCTGTTCCATCAACACATCACCACCACCACTCCTGTTCCATCAACACATCACCACCACTCCTGTTCCATCAACACATCACCACCACTCCTGTTCCATCAACACATCACCACCACTCCTGTTCCATCAACACATCACCACCACTCCTGTTCCATCAACTCAATATCCTCCTCCTCTCCATTTAGGCAATGACCTGGCCAGAGTACTGAGGTGGGGCCCTGGCTACACTGGAGGAGAGGATCCTCTCAATGTCCTTAGGGACGTCATCGATGCAGACGAGATCAGACTGGACAGGTGAATTAGATATAATTTTTCTAATATCTAAATTTCTGCTATTCGAAGACACAAAGACATCTTCTTTAACCCTATATTATGACACCTTTCATGAAAATGATGGTCTCAAAATAAAAATTATTTGAATTCGACAGTTTGCTGCAAGCACACATTTTTCCCCTCGTTTTATCTCCCTAATTATTCCTTCAGGGTGACTCCTGACAAGTCAATGCTGGCGAATTGTTTTCCCCCAAATACCATGCTTGCTTAGTGAAAAATCTAGCAGTAGCCCAAAAGTTTTGTTGGTTTTTTTTTCCAGTTTGGCCATAAGCACAAGGAATTTTTTTTTTTTTTAACTTCTGACTGCAAAATTATCTTTGGCTGTTGGCTCAACATCAAACAAACCTAGGTAAACGTAGGATACACATTAACGACCAAAAAGATAACGGCAAACGTACACTGGCTGGACTGACGGCAATAAACAAAAGTGCCGCCCGATAGCCTTAGCACTATGTGTTTGAACTCTGGGCCATAAATTGGGCCAAAGCAGGCAAATGATTACCACTTCCGATTCCCGTGGCTCAACATAGGTAAATGCAAAGATTTGTAGCAAAAGTTCCTTTAAAAAATTTAATTTCCCCAAATTACAAAAGGTAATGGCAAATTTGACGAACGTGTCTCACAGATCGGTGTCATAATCTAGGGTTAATATTTAATTTTCAGTTGTTTCCTGGCGACAGTACATTATATGTTGACTGCTAGATAAATATTCCATAGTTTGGCTTTCTGCAGGAGCTACTGAGATTAGTGCTCTGTGCACACTGTGAGGTGTGTGTTTCATCAGATGGTGTTTCTATATTCATATTGCTTACGATGAATGACAATATCATATGACGAAGGACAGTTCTGTTGCATTCACTATAGGTGCTATTATGCCTTATGTCTATTGACGTGTGCTATGTTTGCTACGATGGGGACTGCAACTTTCTTTTTTTTTATATTCAATGAAATGTTAATTCTGATGATTCCACTGGCATGGGCGGTTGAACAATTATGGGTTTTAATTCATTTGGAGTGATACCGTGGCCTTTGAATAACTATATTCCTTGGTACACACAATTTTTTATCTATCTCTTTTTTACCCTCCTCTCTCTGTACCTCATAAAATGATTGTAGAGGTCACAGGATGGGATTTCTCAGGAGAATGCTGACAGTTTCCTGGATGGATAAAAAATAGATCAACACAAACATTTTTAAAGATGTGTGCACAAAACGAGAGCTCCTAAAAACACTAGAAAGAAACTGTACATATTTTTTAGCACCTCTTAAGAAGAGGAAAGTGTGAACACTTGGTTACAACTGGCAAAATACTGTGAAAGAGAAATTGTGGACGACAAAGATAGAAGATACTCAGTGAGATAGTGTCATGGCATGGTAAACAATTTACAATAGAATAGATACTATGCATTGTGGACGGACATGTTCGTCTAAGCCTACCAGTATGGCACATGGTGATAATGATGATGATCTATATCTCTAAAGTGAACTTTGTGACAAAAATAATCGATTTCTCCTAAATTATTGCATTATTGAAGTAAATGAAACAGGTATTAAAAGAGGTCAGTGGGTCCAAGTATGTATGAAAGAATAATTGTAGAGGGTAGATACACAGCAGAGGTGAAGTACAAGCAGCCTAGGCAAAAGCAACATTAAAAGGGCTGAAAAGATATTGCACAAACAGTCATGGTAGTTGGAAAGTGTTTGTTGAAGACCTATACTCCACAGGGAGCTGAAAGGTAGAAGAAGCAGAATCATGGTAATTGGAAAGTGAGAGGAAGTGTTCTTTACTTTTATGTAAAGTGGGTCAGGATATGTGAAGTTGACTCACGGACAATCAGAGAAAAGAAATGGACACCTTTGGAGACCATGTAAATGTGTCTCGACAGAAGAATGCAGAAAAAACTGTAGAAAATGTTATTTTTGTTTGTTTGTTTGTTTGTTTAAGCCATGAAATAGAAAGAAATCGTCTTGGGTGTGTTATGACAGCTAGAAAAATAAAGAAGAAAAGATTGAGGGAAGCAGAAAAGATACCAGACAGGTGAAAAGTATGATATCTTAAGATATCAACAACTATAGAGGTGGAAAGTTGTGGAGAAACATGATCTTCTATGCCAGCAGACATGGCACTTTGATAATATTCTATGTCCCAATTGTTTTCTTTTCCCCACCTCTAGCCATGTCCTTTAGTATGACCATGAGTAAAGTGTCATGTCAGATATCTGGTTTAATTATCATCTTCTACACTTCTCTCTTCTTGATTTTATTAACTTCAAGAAAACCAGCTTTACAGCATTATTTTACATCTCTTATACATATTATGGGTGAACCTTTTTGTTTTGTATTGAACTTTCATTTACTTTTTCTTGGAGAAGCATTCACGTACCTGTTTTGGGTTGAATTTTTTGCACATGTGTGAACTGTGCATATTTCAAAGGAATATTTCAATACATATTTTGAATGGATACTCCTATATGTTTTGATAGTTAACACTCTAGTACATGTTTTGAATTTACGAGACATGTTCAAATGAAACCCGCCTGAGCTGAGCCAAGTAGACATAGGAAGTATAATGATGTCACATCTTTGTAATAAGCACACATCAATGTGTGGTTATGTATATGTTTATTCTCCATGTAGTATCCACTGGTTTTCCTGCAGACCATTGTAAAAATAACCTGCATGATTCAGAATTTGTCTGCTTCTTTTACCTTGAAGAGCTTCTATTGACAGACTTTTAAAAAGAACCTGGTGTGAACATTAATGCCATATGCTACAAAGACACTTCAAACTGCATAGACCTCTCAAGAATAACAAACTTGGTATTCTTTCATGTGGTGTGATTCTGTTGCATGATAATCCATGTCCACATTGAGTTATTTGTGGGTCATCATCATTGCACTTCGCACATGTCTATCTGTGTTCAGATCCCCTCCTCAGCAAATCCTGCAGTTTCCAGAGAATGACGACTCCAGTTCTGTGTTGCTTGATAAGTCTTCTTATATGTCCACTAAATTTCTCGTTTCTGGCTGTGCCCATCTTAACACCTATCTCTTTCATCCGAAAGAGTGACATGGACTCATGGTTGTTGAAGTCATGTGCCCTTCCCACATCACAGGAGGGCATTGATAATGTTAACCATCTTCAAAGACAGTACAGCTTGCCAACCTGTCCGCTCTTTCATTTTCCCATACTCTCGCATGTCCAGGGACTTAGACAAAGGTGACCTTACATATTTTTTTACTTCTGCAATGACTACCCATTGCCTGTGTACAGAGCCCACCACCTTTTTGCTCATGCTCATTGAATCACTCAGTTTGCAGGCATGGGTGTAGTCTAGTGACTCAAACCAAATGAATACCCTGGTCACTGCCATCACCGCCATCGTCATGCTACTCATGGTCATAACGTATGCACCACTGTCTTCTTTGACTATTGTGCCTGCCGAGCGTGCTGTAAATGCCCATGCACTCCTTGTCCACATGTTGCAAACATTGTGCAGGAAGCATTAGCAATGAAATTGTGGCAAGTTCTGCAACACCCAACCTGCAGCCACAATCTGTCACCATGTGACTTTTATTTGTTCAGACTCTAAATTAAAGGGACAACAATTCAAGTCCGATGGAAACATCTTGACATCAGTGACAAAATGATTCAGTGAACAACCAAAGTAATTTTTCTCAAAAGGCATCCGACAGTGGAATGTCTAAATGCCTATGTTGAATTTTTTTTAAGAATCCTAGTGGGCACTTGCTTCATCTATCTATCTATTGTCCTTTCGAGCCGAAGACGTCACATAGGGCAGAACCACAATCTCAAAAACAGAAACCTTGCGTGCCAAAATGGCACATATTGCAGAGATCACTGATCTAAAATCTATGGTGCTGTTTCCATAACAATACTTTTTACAATGACAGCTTGTCAAGCCATCGATCAACCTCCTTAGTCGCCTCTTACGACATGCCTGGAAGGCCACAGTGACACTATTCTTTACCTCCCTCATAATGAGGCCCTGGTAACACACTTGCTTCATAACATTATTATATTTAATTCTGCCACACTTGCTGATACACCTTACATATGTTTGTAACAAAACCACTGGAATGGATTTTCATTTAAACCCACCTTGTACATGCCTGCTCCTGAATATTTTGAGAGTTAGCACTCTTGTACATGTTTTAAGATTACAAACATGTACATGTTTCAGGTAGACTGTCAGTTAGTATCCCTGTACATGTTTTAAGATTTTTAATTCAAAATATTGTAATTCACTTACTTTTTTCCATATTTATAAGTGCTGCTATCCGTTTTTCAGGAAATATTACACAACATAATCCAAATTCCTCCAAAATACAGTTTATTTGATGAATTTATGTCCACAAATAACAAAATTATGTATATTTATGGAAAATGATCCCAGAATAAAATATAGGATAAATTTATGTTACGTCACAACAGTATTATTTACAAGTCAAGTTTATTATTTTTGTTTACACAACTGGACTTATTTTGTGTGATATGCCTTAAAGTACCAGTTTTGTTGTCAGAATTACTACCACTTGTTTCCTCTGAGGCATTGATAGTGCTGAAATAGGAACACCAGCTAGACCTAAGCCAGATTGTCTTGATTTTTAGCATTACTATTACTAATATTATGCCTATCATCATTATCACAATAACAAAATTATTGTCTGAGTCTAAATACTATGAATAGTCTATTTCTAAATCACTCAATAACAAGGTTTCAAACATAGATCTAGCTTGTTCTGCATTATATCGTTTTGGTCAACTGCAAGAAGTACCAGCAATGGGCTGGTCATTATGTGACAGACATTTGAGAAATAAACAATGAATATAAATTAATAATTTTGTAACATTCAAACTCCAAAACCACAAGGTTCAACAGGAAGTGAGAACTCTCCTACATCCGGAAATCAAGTATTGGTTGAAATAAAAACCAAAAAATCAGTGAAAACGAAACAAATATTAAGCTAAACTCATCAGTGCTGAATTTTTGGTGAATGGTTAGAAATAAACACTTTTTATTGAACCGACGTGCCAGATAATAGTCCTGAAAGAGTTAAGATTTGATACCTCTACAGGTTTCAGGTGGACCGTCAGGTAATATTCTTGTACATGTTTTAAGATTACATGCTTGTACATGTTTCAGGTGGACTGTCATCTTCCATCCCAACGAGAAAGAGCAGGATGAAACCAGGGCAGCTATTGCCAATGACACCAACAGCGCCAACACAACAGAGGACCCAACCAGCATCTTTGTCATGAACAATTACTTTGGGATTGGCATTGATGCTGAGCTGTGTCTGGACTTTCATATGGCCAGGGAGGAGAAACCAGACAAGTTTAATAGCAGGTCAGTAGTGAGGGGTCTTGTTAGTGAGGTTGAAAGGAGGTCTCTGTTGTTCTGATAAGTAGGGATGGATCTCGGTTGTTCTGACAAGTAGGGATGGATCTCAGTTGTTCTGACAAGTAGGAATGGATTTCAGTTGTTCTGACAAGTAGGGATGGATCACAGTTGTTCTGACATGTAGGGATGGATCTCAGTTGTTCTGACAAGTAGGGATGGATCTCAGTTGTTCTGACAAGTAGGGATGGATCTCAGTTGTTCTGACAAGTATGGATGGATCTCAGTTGTTCTGACAAGTAGGGATGGATCTCAGTTGTTCTGACAAGTAGGGATGGATTTCAGTTGTTTTGACAAGTAGGGATGGATCTCAGTTGTTCTGACATGTAGGGATGGATCTCAGTTGTTCTGACAAGTAGGGATGGATCTCAGTTGTTCTGACAAGTAGGGATGGATCTCAGTTGTTCTGACAAGTAGGGATGGATCTCAGTTGTTCTGACAAGTAGGGATGGATCTCAGTTGATTTGACAAGTAGGAATGGATTTCAGTTCTGACAAGTAGGGATGGATCTCAGTTGCTTTGACAAGTAGTAATGGATCTCAGTTGTTCTGACAAGTAGGAATGGATCTCAGTTGATTTGATAAGGTGGAATGGATCTCAGTTGATTTGACAGTTTGGAATTGCTCTCAGTTGTAGGAAGAAGAGAAAGGTCTCACTTGCTTGGGAGGTAAGGATGGATCTAAGTTGTTTGGACAGAAGACAAAAGAAAACAGAACAGATGTATTTAGTTGACAGATCTACAAATTGCATACAAGATCTCATTACACATCTACAAGTTGCATGCAAGATCTCATTACACATCTACAAGTTGCATACAAGATCTCATTGCACATCTACAAGTTCATAAGTGCTCAGATAAGACCTCCTGAAGTATATCTTTCAATGTGCAGTGACTAACAGCACCAGTGTTGTGTTAGTTTACAAGCTTTTTTTCTGTGTTGTGCTCTCTTCTAGCATTTCCCACTTTGACTTGATATTTGTGCAGTATTTTCATAGTTGCAGATTCTGATAATTTTTTTAGTTGGTTGTTTATCCATTGTTCTTGAGAACATTCAGAATGTCAGCATAGTGCATTGCCCATTCAACTCAACTTCAGCCAAACTGGCAAGTCTGATTACCTCTTACACCCACATGCCCTGGCATGAAAATGAATCAGATCTTGGTCAGACCAAAGACCTCCCCAGAAACTCTCATGATATGTACAGGAGTAGTAGTAACAGGTGGGTAGAAAAGAATCTTTGTTGTTTCTGGAGGTAGGGAGAAATAGATAACTATGACAGAAGGTGAGCAGGAAAGGGTACGAGTTCATATGTAAATAGGGGGAGACATCCTTCATAGCATAAATGATGCCATTACTATTTTCCAACAAGTAAAGAATTAATGTTGAATCATTATCATGTCATCCACAAATGCTACAAGAGTAGTAGATCAAAGAGCTGATCATGAAAAAGATAAATAAATGCAATATTAGTGATACTAGGACCATAACAGCAAGAGTGGTCAACAGAAGAGCAAATGACCTCAAACTATATGTTTCTTGATGCTAAAAGCCAAATGAGGAAGGAACATAGAAGAATAAGTGGGATAGTAAGAAACCATGGATTCAAAAAGAAAAACTCCCAGAATTTAAACCTAAGACAATCTTTCCTAGAGACCAATATCTTACATCTAGACCATCTTGATGGCTTGTATTGTCTGTCATAACAGGGACTGCATGGTCAGGGTGAAAGTTAGAGTAAGCAAGTTTTATTGAATACAAAGAGAGGATCAAAATTAAGCCTCTTCTATTGGGACCAAGTTTTAAACCAAATAATGGTTCATGGGCATGCATTAGAGACTACAGTCTTCATTTAAGGGAGTATGATACTGACATCCTTACTTTTTTTTATTAAATGACTTTAGGTAAGTTATTTTATATGATATGATAGTACAATGTATTGTTAGTTTAAAAAATACTATTTATTACTACTAACATCACATCGTTGCTATAGAAACCAGGATAAACATCCGCCCTATTGGAATATTTAGATTTCAGTTTTCTGTCTTAATATGCACAACAGCAACACAATTTTTTGGCACAAATGTACATTATGTATGTACTGATGGAACTATAATGTTAGTTTTTTTGTTAATTTGTCAGGTTTTTTAAAAATATTTTTTTCCTTCTTCTTGTCCAAAATTATGGGGGGTGGCATGGTAACTGATCACTGAACAGGAGAATCCTATGTACTCTCAACAAAAGCTCATTATTAGTCCATTCATATCATATCAGAGTGCAACTGTGCAAAGTTTCATGAGATTTGGATAGATAGTTCCTGAGATATCTCAATTCATGTGAAGCATATTTGGCAAAAAAAATAAAACAGAGAAAAACAAGAAAAAAAGAAAACAAACATACTTAGAGATTGAAAACGTACAGTTAATGTAATTTAATTTTCTAAAATAACACAATTGACAAAATACTCTAAAATTAAAACTAGCCCACAGCATATGCTGGGCCACTTAGTCTGGCAAGTTCCTCCTGGAGCTTCATTCGAGCTGCTCTCACAATTTCTCGTCATTTGTTGGCCGGGTCCCTTTTCTGCTTTTCACTATTCATCTCCCTCTTTTGCTGCCTGCTAGCCCCTAGCCTGTTCATGTTTGAGCCCTTAGCAAATAAAAAAAACTGGCTGTGTCCTATGCTGCTATTGCACCAAAATTAAACTCTCTGATGGATGTCAGGACAGCAAATTCCACTCTGCGTGCAGCAAACTTTGCTTTTGTGCACCAACTCCTATGCAGCGACTCATTGGCATTTTCTGTCATGTGAGACACACACCTGCTGAGCAATTCATCGTCAGTCAGTCTGTCATAAATTGGTTTCAGGTGCACATCCTGTTTTTTCTCGATTGAGAGGGGTGTGCACCAGCTCAGCATGTGGACCAGGTTCCTGATGCCAAGCTACAGCCTGCTGGAAAAAAACACCAGGACTCTTCACCAAGAGGACAATATTGATGTGTGGGCTGTGTGTCAGTTGAATATCCATGGTAGAGAGAAGCAAGCACAACTTTCCTATCTCCCCTACTGTCTTGTGGCCCCTTATAGCGTGGTAGTAATATATGCTCAGCTTATTGATAGTGTTTTGCATAAGCTGACCATGCCCATGTCCTCCAAGGGTGATGATTCTTTTCTTGCAATTGGACACCAAATTTCTTACAGCTGTCCCAAGCCTTTAACTCACATAATTGATACACTCTTCTTTTTTATTATCTTTTCTCTATAAGACTTGAGACTGAGTAGTGCACTGAAGGTTTTTGGAGTCCTTGTCAGATAAAAATGTAGTGTAGTGTAGTTTGTGTAGCTTTTCACTCCTGTTCGAAAGTAGTTGTGCAGCTTCAACCTCCATCAAGCCAGGAGTTCCTGTTAGAAATACAATTTGACAAACTATTAGTTATATCCATGACTGCCTCACTGTCAGGTGAAATGCCAGAATGCAAAGCATGTAAGTGCAGGAACATGAGTTGCAGCTTCTGTGAAAATAAGACTCCTGAAGTCTTGCAGCTTATTATACAGAAAATTTGCTTTTCTTTGGAATGTCTTATGGTGCATACCTTGCAGATTTAACATTTCATTAAATTTGTTGAAGGAATTTGCACCCTGTCCACCTATCAATGCTGCCAACACAGCTTGGCTGTTCAATGCAGTCTTTCTCTCCTTCATTCTTGTCTACTAAGAAACCATCGCCTCACATATGCTACAAAACACATAGCCATGCACTGCTAGTCCTTTAGGTTTCCTTCTGTCACTTTTGAAAGACAAAGACTTTTGTTGGCATTGAGGACAAAGAAGCCTTTCAATCATTTTGTTCAAAACACTGAAATCTACAATGGCTCTTTGTTCACTGGATTTAACTATCAATGTCTTCTCTGTGATTGAAGAAGCATCCTACTTTATTGCTTCATATGCTGCTCGTTTCATAAGAGTAATTGTTTTAATCAGATCAGCTGCAGTCTAAGTCTCAGGAATAAACACATTCAAAGCTTCCTCATCATTCATGGGTAACATGGCTTGCGCTGAAGTGCTTGGCGATGTCAAAATGCTGTCATCTCTAGAGCTGTTTCTTACCAAATTAACTCTTGCTTGCTTTCCTCTGCAATCTCAAGCATTTTTAAAATGTTTATTTATCTTTAACTCTCCTTTAGGAGCCGACCTAAGAGTAGATTTTTTAGAATGAACTATGTTTTCTTCAAGACCACTTCTTATTCATAAAACGATATCAACAGCAGCCATCTTGGAAAATGTGTATCACTGATCAGTTTCGACCAATGGTCTTATCAATTTTGCGGACTCTCGCGCATGTTCTGTCAGAGGGTATCCCCAGAATTTTCTGTTCTAGTGAATCATTTCTAAATATAGAAGCAAGGTAGGCCTGTCAAAATGTAGGGCAAAGAATTCTCTATCAATTGGTACCAAATATGTCGGTGTTCAAGTAAAAAAATATATGGTTGCTAAGGCATCAAAAGTACATTTTGTTTACTTTTGTTCGATCAAAACAAACAAACAGACTTTGGTGGGTGTACAAAAACCCTTTTTTAAATATAAAAGATATATCTTCTGTGAAAAAAGTTATAAAATATGAAAGTAGACATGTTAATGTATGTAAGACACCAAAAAGTGAAAACTTGGAAAAAAATAGCAAAATGTGTGTTTTTCAGTAGCACATTTCCCCTTAATTTGACACTTTGTTTCTACATTTGTTCTTCTTGTTAACTGTTCCGATACCTGATTATGCGGCACATACATTATCAACACTGACAATTTTTGTTGCAGGCTACACAACAAGGGTGTCTATCTAAAGATGGGTCTGCGAAAGATGGTCAACCGTAAGAGTTGCAAGGATCTATACCGAAATATTAGAGTTGAGGTGGATGGCAAACTTATAGAACTGCCACCTGTGGAAGGCATTATTATTTTAAATATACTCAGGTAATTCTTTTTGTTCTGTCCATTAAAATTTGACCAAATTCATCCTATCTTTTTCTTAATAATTGTCCCTTTCTGCTTGTGAAGATCAAAACATCATCTGTTGTTGTTAGAATTGGTTCAATTCAAGCACTGCTAAAATCGCTCAGTTTGTGACAGGGCTACAGGGATATGCACAAACGGACACAGTTGTCGGCGAGAGCGTTTCGGACCCCAGTGTCAGTACTTTGATCTAGTTTGCAAATACGCCTAGGGATCTGGACCTACAGATCCGGACAGTTTCATGGTCTAATCAACAAGTTACGGATTGAAGGGGCGATAGTTGCAAATATCTGCTCCATCTACATTGGCGGGGTTCGGAATGTGGCTCTCAAACAGAAGGCAAACCAGATCGACACATTTGATGCTTGATATACAGTGGACGGATGTGGACCAGAGGCCGCAGTTAATGGCAAAACAAAGACCAATCTTTATGACAATGACTGCACACACACACAATTGAGAAGTGGAACCAATTCTGTTTACTGGTATCTGTACTTTGACACGTTCCAGAAGACTCACATCATTCGAATTTATCATTGAGCTAGCACTATGATTAGGATAAAGAATGACACTCCAAAGGCTTTCTCTGACAGTGGCGGTGTAGTGTTCCAGTATAATGATATATCATACCCAAATATTTCTGTGAACACTATTGTAGTCACCATACAAGCGACAATGGCACATAGTAAGTTTGAGTTTTCACCGACCTTTTCGCAGGACGAGAGTGCACTGACGGTGTGGTGTGTGAGGTGCAAACATTTACAGACACTTATTGTCTGGACGGGCATTCTTGGTCGTTTTGTACAGTGTGTAGTGGGTGTTGCAAAGGCTGCACCTGCGTCATCATCGGTACGTGGCACGGCAATTTTTCACATGGGATCTATGCTCCGGGAAGACTGCTCCGGGTCTTGTCTTAGTGTCAGTTCTTTATGTGAGGAAAATCCGGAAAATGCCAACATTGCAAACACCCTGGCTATACCTGTGATGACACTTGTCCTGATGGTAGTTTTGGACTACAGTGCGAACAGACGTGTTCTGATGGCTGTGACATCATATGTGACACAGAAAGAGCAGACTGTACGCGCAAGGAAGCGTACTACGGGCCAGACTGCACTCTCAAATGTCCTGACCACTGTTTCAACGACACCTGTGAACAGTCAACCGGGATCTGTTCATGCAAGGGAACGTTCTACGGGTCAGACTGCACTCTCAAATCTCCGTACAACTGTTTGGACGATATCTGTTAACAGTTCATGGGGGCCGGCGTCTCGTATGTCGATGATTCCCACGTTAGAAGAGTCTGCCGACTACAACAAACCCAAGCATATGAATACCTTAATGTGTACTGGATATTTTCTTTCTGTGCTGGACATGGTTCATTTCTTGGTGTGTTTCACTGCTAGCCAAGGCTCATATCTTGGCTTGTGTGTGTGTGTGTGTGTGTGCTGGCCATGGCTCATATCTTGGTGTGTGTCATGTTAGTCATATCTCATATCTTGGAGTGTCCGTGTTAATCATGTCTCATATCTTTAAGCGTGTATGTGTTTAGTCATATCTCATATCTTAGTGTGTATCTGTGTTAGTCATGTGTCATATCTTTGTGTGGGCACGTTTGGGCTAGTGATATCTCATATCTCTGTGTGTATGTTTATGTTAGTCATATCTCATATCTTTGTGTGTGCATGTCTGTGTATGTCACATCTCATATCATTGTGTGCCTATCTATGTTGGTCATATCTCATATCTTTGTGTGCATGTCCATGTTAGACATGTGTAATTTCTTTGTGGGTGCATGTCTATGTCAGTCATATCTCTTATCTTTGTGTGCATGTTTATGTTAGTCATATCTCATATCTTTGTGTGTGCATGTCTGTGTATGTCACATCTGATATCATTGTGTGTGCCTATCTATGTTGGTCATATCTCATATATGTGTGTGCATGTTAGACATGTGTAATTTCTTTGTGGGTGCATGTCTATGTCAGTCATATCTTTATGTGCATGTTTATGTTAGTCATGTGTCATATATCTTGATGTATGTCAGTGTTAGTCATGCCTCGTATCGCTATGTGCATGTCTGTGTTAGTCACCTCTAGTGACTCGGGCAGATGGTGCTCGTAAACCTGGGAGGGCCGACCATCTAAGGGCAGAATCCCCCTACAGAAAAGATCACCTGCTGCCTTGCAGGAAGATTGGGGACAATCAAAGGCTAGGGAAAGCAAACCTGAATAAAATGCTGGCTGAAATCGGATGCACTGGGCCACTGGCGCAGAACACAGTGCAACGTTTTTAACGGGTGTTCAATCAGAGTGGATCTGGCAGACTCTAATTGTGATGTTCTGTTTGTAACACACCTAACCTGACAGCTGAGTTCATGTGAGGAGCTGGAATCCTACTCTGATTGGGTCCTGATCGCAGAGAGAGAGAGAATTCAAGCAGAGCACCTCATCATTCACAGACTGTTCTGTATTGTCTACATGAGTCTCTTTCAGACTCTAATCTTAGTAAGAGTAGAATCTTGGCCAGTTCTGACACACTGATCTTGCTGACCACTTTCAGAGCAATTATTTCATGTCATTTTCAGCTATTTCTTCTATATATTAGAGTTTCAAATTCTCCCTATTAGCAGTACTGTAGTGTGTCCAGAGCCTTTCTTTCAGCCCACCATGTGAACATCTGCCTTTTATACCATAAAATAGCTTCTTGTCATAAAACATAACCAAAGAGCTTGTGATGGGATTGGCACTCTTGTTATATCGAAGTAACTGTCAGAATTTATTGCTTGTCACTGAAAGGTAATTATCACCGTGTGCCATAACTGTTGGTGTAGGCGATTAAGTCCTTCCATAATTCTCTGTCCACAGTACATCATATCAGTTCTGTTGTTGTGTGTCTTTTGTGCCATGACATCAAGCTATCCACTATCTTCTTACTTTGCCGTCCACAATCTCTCTTTCCCTCTAATTTACCATTTGTAACCAACTAGTCAACCTTCCCTCTTCTAATGATGTGCCTAAACAAATGTTTATTGTTTTTTTTTTGTTACTGATGTTTCTTAGGAGCTCCCTTTTTGTGTTGGTCCCTTTGAGAATCTCCTTGTTGGTCTTTTTAGCTGTACAGGAAACTCTCAATATTCTTCTGAAAAATCCCATCACAGTGGTCTGTCTCTAATTGTCTTTTCATTTGTTTGTCTATTGTCCTTGATCCACTTCCACAGGTCAGAAATAGCTCTATTTAAGATGAGACTATAAAAAAATAAATATAATGTAGAAAAAAATTATATGGTTAGTTTTAAAGTGACAAAAGACAATACAAAACAATATTGTGTTGCTGCCTAATCTGGCCTTCTACTTGAACATAGAAGATGCAGAGATTTGGTAAGACTGCATGACAACTTTTGGATTGTGTGCATAAATGAAGCAGTAACATCTACTGATGAATTCCTAGCATAGACACTAAACCCAGCATCCATAACACTGTTAGAATGTGCAAGCCAGTATTATACAATAGAGAAATAAATTCTTAAAAAAGGAGTTAATAAGAGAGAGAGTGGAGAAAGAATTGATACATGTCAATCTTCTTTTCTTCTTAATCCTCTGAACTGATTGAAGCATAGAGCATTCACAAGAGATCTCCACCCAATCCAGTCTGGAGAAACTCTTGCCAGGGCTTGCCAGCCTCTATCATTTCATTGTGTATGGTTTGTCGCCATGTCCCCCTCAACATTTACCAGATGGTAATGCATGGTGCAAATGCCTGGTTCATTCCTTTTGTAGAACATAGCCTAGTTATTTCCAACATATTATTTTCAATTCTTAATTGATATTGTTAATGCCTGAATGTATTCTGGCAACTTCTTTGTCATAATGAATGTGTTGATCCCAATGGATGTTTCAAATCTTACGACAGTGACCTTGGAATCCTCTAAGTCAGCTTTCTATATTATGGTTCATTCTCCACATTTCCACGGCATATAAGAGTATGGATCACACACTTGACTTATAAATTGTACACTTGATGCTGAGATTAGTTGAATGCCAACTTGTATGAGTTTCTGCAGGATTTATACATGTTAATAATTCTTTGTTGTTTCTTTATTTCTTTACTTTTTCTTCATGTCTTCATTTAAAACGTACATGGCATTATTTTTTTAACAGCTGGGGCTCAGGGGCCAACCCATGGGGTCCAGAGAGAGAGGACCAGTTCAACAAGCCAACCCACTATGATGGGAATTTAGAAATTGTGGGAGTAACAGGTGTTGTGCACATGGGACAGATACATAGCGGACTGCGTCATGGCATAAGAATAGCTCAAGGAGGACATGTGAGTATTGGATGCTCTCTCTCTAAGTGTTATGTGTGTATGTGTTTGTTTAGTTTTTATTTGGGGGTGATGAGAGTTGTGTTTTCGGGACAGCTGCATAGTGGTACGTACAAGTTTGTCTCCTGTATCAGGGATGTAATACCTCTCTCACTTGTATCACCATCTCATCTCTTATCCCTCTGTCCACTTCTCCTTCATTTACCAGTCCTTATCATCCTAGATGTAGTAGTATTTATTTGTGCCTCATCGTTTGTTATCATTGTACTCATTCTCTGAAGAAAGCTGCATATAGGCCAAAACATATTTTGTTGTGTTCCTTTTTTTAAATCTGTTACATACCTTGTCGGCTTTAAAAAAAAAAAAATTGATTGAAAAGTACTTAGAAGTAAACAAACCAATATATGCCTGCTTCATAGACTACACCAAAGCATTTGATAGAATACACCATGAGCAACTTATAGAATGCCTAAAAGATATAAATCTGGATGACACAGACATACGACTGATATGTAATTTGTACTGGGAGCAAATAGCAGTAATAAAATATAACAAGGAGAACTCTACACCCATTGACATAAAAAGAGGAGTAAGACAAGGATGCATCCTATCACCAAGCTTGTTCAATTTATACACTGAGCAAATCTTTAAAAACATCAATGAGATGCCAGGCCTTAACATTAATGGAAAGGTAATCAATAACCTAAGATATGCTGATGATACTGTTCTACTAGCAGAAAATCCTAAAGATCAACAACAATTACTTAATGTAATAAACATGACAAGCAAAGAATATGGACTAGATTTGAATATCAAAAAGACTAAAACTATGATCATAAACAAAGAAAATTCTCAAGACCTACAATTAAATATCAAAGTTGAAGGAATACATCTAGAGACAGTCCAGAGCTACAACTACCTGGGACATACTATAACCAGTGATGGAAAATGTACAACTGAAATAAATAAAAGAATAGGAACGGCAAAAAGTAATTTCAATGCCATGAAAAATATACTAACATCAAAACAAATAACACCAGGGCTAAAACTAAGAATAGCAAAATGTCACATCTTCTCAATATTCCTGTATGGTGCAGAAACATGGACATTAGACCAGAAAACAGAACAGAAAATTGAGGCCTTTGAAATGTGGATTTATAGAATAGGTAGAATTGGATGGAAAGAAAAGAAAACAACTAAAAATGAAGAAAGAACTACTAAACACAATTAGAGCAAGACAAATGAAATTTTTTGGTCATGTTAAAAGACACAACAGTCTAATAAAAGTAATATTAGAAGGGAAAATACAAGGTAAAAGACGCAGACCAAGACTAACATGGACGAGTAACATCAAATAATGGACAAGTCAGCCTATGGCAATCTGCACCATCAAAGCAAGAGACAGAGTGGAATGGCGCTCCATGGTAGCCAACCTTCGATGCGGAGATGGCACTCAATGATGATGATGATGCCTTGTCGGAGCATATGTTACACCCCACTACTGGCTCCTTGTTACCAGTTTTACTGCAGCACTGCATTTATTTGCTCAATCCCTGGATTGTGGCCTATATCACTGCAGTGGGATATCTCAAGGGAAGATAATAGAGTAGGATAGATGTGTGTGACGGTGACAAGATATATATATAATATACATTGTGGTGTATGTTATAGCATTAGTTTAGCTCATTGAGAATATGTCTCTAAGAGGCTCTCTATCTGTTGTGCACATGTTTATTTGTTTTTGGGGTGATAAGGAATTCAATGGGAGGAGTATTTTTTGTAGACCTACATGGATTTGAGGTTCATCGAGCCTCTGAAAATTGGCCTCAGAAAGTAGGGTGGCCAGGTATGATTTTGAACACACCACCAATGAACTCTGTTGTTGGTCAATGGAAGAATATATATATATATATATATATATATATATATATATATATATATATATATCTATCTATTGACCTTTCGAGCCGTAACCGGCCCATAGGGCGTAGACCAAGATACACCTTCTCCTATATGAATTTTTGTTCTAGCAGTTTTCTTTTAAAGATATTTTATCAAATCTCGCCATCTGTCTCTGTTCTGTGCAAGCAGTTCTATCTCATTGAGGGAGCCGATTCCTGCTGCTCTTGCCTCTCTCATCAATGTTCTTCTCAGTGTCTCCCTGGGTCTTCCTCTTTTTCTTTTACCTGTTGTTTCCCATATGAGGGCTTGCTTTGCTATTCGATTATTATCTCTTCTCATCACATGTCCAACGTATGACCATCGTCTTTTCTTTATTACTGAAGATATTAGTGGTTGATTGGCGATTTCTCTAATTTCCTCGTTTGTTTTGAATTCGTTCCATTCTATACCAAGTATTTTCCTTAGACATTTATTTTCGAATGCGTTCAACTTTGTTTCTATATCTCTTGTTGTTTTCCAGCTTTCACACGCATACGTAAGGGTTGATAGTACATTTGATTTGAATAGCCTAAGTTTTGTGTTTGTGCTAATGAGTTTTGATTTCCACAACTTTTCAAGGCTTCTGAAAGACATTGCTGCTTTAGCCAGTCTGATTCTAATTTCTTTGCTCGTATCCCCTTCTCGATCAATGTGACTTCCAAGATAGATGAAGTGATCGATCTCTTCTACTGGTTTGTTTTCCATGTATATTTTGTCACTTGTTGGAATTAAACTTTTCATGACTTTAGTCTTTTCATGATTGACCTCAAGCCCAATTTTGCTGGCTATTGATGATAGTTCATTTGTGTTTTCCTGCATCGTTTTTATCTGATTGCTGATGAGAACTATGTCATCAGCAAAGTCCAGGTCCTCCAAATGGTCTCCTTGTATCCATTCGATGCCTTTATTACCAGTGCAGCATTTCTTCATTATGAAGTCCATAACAATTCCAAATAACAAGGGCGATAAAATACATCCTTGTTTAACCCCAGTTTCTATTGGGAAACATTCGCTCAGTCCTTCCTCTGTTCGAACTGCACATGTGTAACCATCATACATGTCTTTGATAATATTTATGATTTTTGATGGTAAGCCATATTGCTTCAGAATTTTCCACAAAGAATCTCTATGAATACTATCAAATGCTTTTTTGAAGTCGATGAAGTTAAGTACAAAAGGTTTTTGCTTTTCAATGTGTTCCTCCAATATAAGTCGTAGAGTGAAAATGTGGTCAAGACAGCTTCTCCCTTTTCTAAACCCAGCCTGTTCTTCACGCATTACTGTATCTATTGAATCCTTTATTCTATTTAGGATGATTTTACAGAATAATTTTGAGGCAACTGACAAAAGTGTCACGCCTCTCCAATTGTTACAATCTCTAAGATTGCCCTTTTTTGGGATCTTAACAATGATTCCTTTTTTCCATTTATGAGGCGTCTTCTCTGTTTTCCAAATGATGTTGAACATTTTTTGGAGATGTATTAAATTATGGCTATCAATTGCCTTGAGGATCTCAGCTGTTAACTTATCCTCTCCAGCAGCCTTGTTATTGGTCATTAGCTTTAAGGTGGTTTCTATTTCACTCAAGGTGAAGTCATCTAAATTTACATCTAATTCTGCTGCTGGTGTTTCATGGTTTATATATATATAGTCCTTTCGAGCCGAAGATGGCACATAGGGCAGAACTACAATCTCAAAAACAGAAAGTTTGCGTGCCAAAGTGGCACATATTGCAGAGATCACTGATTCTAAAATCTATGGTTCATTGTTTCCATAACAATGCTTTTTACAATGACAGCTTGTCAAGCCATTGATCAACCTCCTTAGTCGCCTCTTATGACATGCCTGGAAGGTCACAGTGTCGCTATTCTTTACTTCCCACATAATGAGGCCCCGGTAACACACAGGAGATATATATATATATATATATATATATATATATATATATATATATATACACTCACACACACATTGACACAGGGTTATTGAGATCATAACAGTTCTGTTTTGTAGCTGTAAATCCAATGAGATGATTATTATAGTTCGTTCACAAATTCGTGCACATGTCATGCATATCTCATTCCAAATCAGAAGTCTCTAAGAGGTTAACAGTTGTTATCGGTTGGACAAACTGCAATCCATTTTATTGCCAGTATTGCTCCTCTTCTCTGAGCACATGGTCATCACATTTCCTCTAGTATTCAATGTCTATCGTTGAGAGGGCATCACGCGTCAATTTTTTAACATCACAACTTTTAAACGTCATGTTCTGCGCAGCAACTTGCTCTTTGACTTAGCTCACACAAGTTCTATTGGGTTGAGGTGCGAATGATAAGGTGAGAGGCGAAGAGATGTGTGGCTATACTTTGCAATTATTTTATCAGTTTGATATAACTTTGTCTTCTTAGTTTGTCTAACAAGTTGCAACAACTCTGGTTTTAACTGGGTGTTTTGAAAAGAAACATTTTCTTTTCTAAGCCATGTGATGATTTGATCTTTGTGCTTGATGAATTAGGAACTTTGTCCTCCAGTGCTACCAAATTATGATAGGATGCATTGTCCATTACAAGGCATGAAGAGCTATCCAGTATTAGGAGTAGAGGTTTCTCTCTCTGGTCTCTAAGGATTCGTCCATTCATTTCAGTGTGGTAGTCCCTATTGTCTGTAGACTTTGATTGAAAAATAAGTTGTGTGTCATTAACAAGACCATTCTCTCTACTGCCAGCATGTACCAATATAATGCATTGTCCTTTGCTGCTGGGAATGCTTCTTTTATTTTCTCTGTCAACTGATTGCCATTCTTTCTCATATGTATGATGAGCATTGACCCACGTTTCATCCAAATATACTATATATTGTAGCCTTCCATTCACACTCACTCTGCCTCTGGTATTTGCATCCTGGCAGCTATCAGGTGTGGTTTTTCACAAACAATATTTCTACCACTAGCAGATTTTCTTAAAGTGAAACCAACGTCTCCAATGGTCTTCCAAGGAGTCATTTTTGAGATTTCAATATCACATTCTAATTGCAGATGAACTTTAAGTTTGCACAGTGTAACAAGCTGATCCGATTAAAATATTTTCAAAATTTCACATCTAATAACATCTTTGTCAAAATCATCAACTTTCATTTTTCTTTTTTTGCTTGACTGTCGCCTCTGCAGAGTCAAAGTTCTGTCCTATCCATCAATTGAAAGACTTTCTATCTATATTTAGAGCTGCCCATGTTCTGTTTTCTAGTTTTTTATATTGTAATATAACCAACCTCTTTTAGATTCCTTGCAAAAAGTGCCTGTACAATAACACAGTTAGCTTTTGCATAGTGATGAATTTACACTTTAAACTCTTCATGGTTTTAAAAATCAAGTAGTCACTTCACAACAGCTTACAAATTATCACATATAAAGGAATATGCATTAATAGCAAATATTTTGTCAAAATACGTCTCTGGACCAATTTAACAAGAAACCGAAATTAAATGACCCAAAAAAAAAACCTCAGAATGGCGTACGTCTTACAAGTTACGGTTCAGTGACTGTGACTTGGTTTCTAATGGGCAGAGCACGTGAAATTTGCCTTCTTAAATTGTGAGTTGATTACAATAAATGTGGGGTATTGTAAAATTCTAAAATTTAGGACAAGCAAGAAAATAATATTTGTATATACCTCAAATAAGCAAAAATCTTTCCTAAATGCATGACAGTAGGGCAAAAAATCAGACTGAAGGTAGGTGAAAAAATAAGATTTCATGAAAAAGAATTACAGAAATTCATTAAACAGTTTCCGAGATTATTAATAAACTTTGTGGGCATGAATTTATGAACGGATTATAGTATTGTTGTCCAAGATAGTTAAATTTGCTCATGACCTTCAGCTTCTAATTATTATGTTGTGCATTCTGTTTGTCTGTATTCCCAGCTACGTATCACCTTGCTGTGTGACATGCCCGTACAGGTTGATGGCGAGCCATGGATCCAACCTGCTGGACAGGTCATTGTACTGAGGTCGGCACTCAAGGTCAGTGCACATGCGTTTATAGTTGTTGTAATGCTTATTGCATTATGTATCTTATATCTCATTATGTATGCATTATTTTCTGTATGTTTTACTTCTCTTCTCAGCATTCACCCATTAAGTGAACCTGGATATATAGTGTCACTAGTTTATGGAAGAGCTCTGATATTTGCACCTGTAGACCCAGTACCTCGTATCTTCAACATGGATAGATTTACTTAACCATTTTTGCCCAGTTGCCTTACCTCTATACCACCCAGCCCTTCTGTCCTGTGTTAATTGTAAATATATGAGTTCAGAGCAGTTTTATGCTACCTCATTTGATGATACATCAAAAAAGATGAACAGACATAATGCTAGGAACACTCAGAAAATTTACAAAAGAAGAGAGAAAGATAGAAAACTATATCCCCATTAAATGCTAGAAGGGAAATGGGAAAAGAAAGGGTAGAAAACTATATCCCCATTAAACGCTAGAAAGGAAATGGGAAAAGAAAGAGGACAAAGAAACAATTTCTGCTCAATCCTTTGTTCTCCGTAGAGCCTTTGGGACATTGGTACAATGGTTCGCAGCCTCTCACTATTCATCTTTGTATCTACTCTAGATTCATTCTAACGTATTCTTTGTCCAGGGAACATATTAGACAATGTGTTTTGTGACAGCTTTACATATGAGAACAATAGAAAACTATAATGTTTCATCCTACATTCATCAGAAAACAACAAAAACTGATAGATGGACACTCAAGAGAAATGTAACAGGATATAACTGCATTATTAGGGAGTAACTAAAACTAGTGAAAATAAGGAGGAACATATAATGTAGAAAAAATTTAGCTGTCTATGAGATTCAAGGTCTTCACTGTATGTTACAATACACTATGTCCACCTCATTCCCTGCTCACCAGCTTCACCAAAGTAGCACAATTATTTGCCTACACCTTTTTATTCTGTGTTCAGTCTTTGATCACTCTATTGTCTTTTCTATTTTTCTCTCCATTGTCTGCCTTTTTGTAACGAACACTATGTTTAAAATACATTTTTTTATTGGAAGTGGTTTCATGTTAAGATAATTTTTATAAGTGAACACAAAAACAATATGTAAATGTCTATATATGTTTGTTTTGTATTTTTACAATATTTTTATATATGTGTGTGCTGTAAGGTTGGTATTATTTTGTAGGGTTATTGTAATATTTTTTTTACTCCAGATCTCTATTTTAAAATTCACTTGATAACACCCTATCCCTAAAACTTGTAAAGCCAGTACTCTTATGCCTGCAACTCCTACCAATGCCTGCACGACACCTAACATGGCATATCTAGAACAGCACATCTTGGTGAATGGCAGTTTCTACATATCAGGAGATAATTACCTCCTTTTCATATATTTGAGTTCTATTTGTATTGTTTACATTCATACATAGCTATATCACCAATGAAGAGGTGTGCAGCACAATCCAATGACTCATCGAACCAATTAAATAAGGTAAGGTAAAGGTAAAGTACGAGACATGAACCGGCGTCTTAGCACGCGAGTTTACACCCATATATGCTCGGCCGCCTATCCAGAAATGTTCGGATATTTCTGTATAGTGTCGCTATTAAATACTTACTGTTAGTAGTAGTAGTAGAACAATTATTTAAGTGGTACAGACATATAACAAAATCTACAGGCATTATTAAGACCATTCTGCAGGACACACTCCCAGTTAAAAGAAGACCAGATAAATGGAAGACGAGGCAGAAGACTGACGTAAGAGAATGGACAGGATTAAGCTTCATCATATTTCTGGAAACTGTTCTCAATAAAGAAATTGTGAAGTCATGTATGATTCAACAGTTACCAAGATTGTGATACCAATGATGATAACCAGTCACAGTTGTCTTTGGTCAAAATGTTAATTGTGCTTCTTATCTAATTACTGATGTTACACCATGCACTTTGACAAAAAAATTGTTAAAGCTCACCAATACAATATACTTTTTTGTGTATTTATTCCTCTCCTATACAATGCATTTTCAATGTATTTTTATTTCTCTCCTATACAATACATGTTTTATGCATTTCTTATTACTCCCAGTACAATACATTTTTAATCTATTTGTTATTGTTCCCCTCATCCAGGCGACCATGCTGAAGAAAAGCAAAAACAAGATGAGACGCAGGAATACAGAGTCCAGCATCTTCTTCCCTGAGAATGAGCCCCTGCAGGTTTCCTCCCCGACAGAAGAGTCCTGTGGTGGACCTCTCTAACTAGTCAGGAGGTTTGTGGCAATGTCTGTAATGTCATGGTGTGGGGATGAAGAAAGTTACAGTGATAGTGAGCAAATCATATGTTGAGGACATGGTCTTTTTCATTTATACACATGTTTGAGAGCAGGCTGTTGATAATCTTTGGTGTAATGACCAGAAATTGTTAATCCTTCTATACGATACCTATATGTGAGTCACATCTGTATGAAATGTTCATAAAATTACAATCAGTAATTGTTACACTTTTTGTTTGGAAAATAGTATTTTCTTTGAATTTTTGCTACAAAGTTGTGCATCTATAGGAGAGACATGGGAATCTGATGCAGTAATTATTTCCTGGCTTATCCTGGGCAGCAGCAGCCAAGGGGAACCTGACCAACCAGGGAACATTAGACCAGACAAGACAAGTCCAAAACATGGCACTCAGAATAACCCTGGGAGCATTGAAAATCACCCTTAGCACACCGCAACAAATACAAAACTCCAGATCACCCACTACACCAAAAATTCCAAGACAGACCAAAAAAAACAGATCACCCACTACACCAAAAATTCCAAGACAGACCAAAAAAACAGATCACCCACTACACCAAAAATTCCAAGACAGACCAAAAAAACAGATCACCCACTACACCAAAAATTCCAAGACAGACCAAAAAAACAGATCACCCACTACACCAAAAATTCCAAGGCAGACCAAAAAAACAGATCACCCACTGCACCAAAAATTCCAAGACAGACCAAAAAATAGATCATCCACTGCACCAAAAATCTCCAAGACAGATCGAAAAATAGTCTCCAAAGGAAGAGCCTAAACCATCTCACAAGGTAAACCATTAGACAACACACACACCTTAGACCCAAACAAAGATCTGTACAAACCCCTCACATCCGAACCATGGCCCAACCATAACAATGAAACAAAAATAATCCCAGATGTTCCAGGAATCAAATAATGAGCAATACCAGATCAAAATGAGAACCCTATCATTCATCATACTAAGTATTTATACCCTTAACTTACGACTTAACCGATGTCTCTAGCTTCCGGTAATTTCTAAATCTGCCCCTATGCCGCTGTCCCTACTTTTCGGTACTTTGCCTTGTACGCAAAAAAATCATCACAAACTAAAAATAACCAACCAATTGTGGTCAAACCTCATGGTTAGCCATTGCAAATGTCTGCCCCTGTGTGTATGAATTGACTTGGTTTGACGTGAAAAAAATTATGAAAATTGACAATGAAACGAGTGGCTGATGAACCAAGCACTTCAACAGGAAAATGAAGTAGGTCTAGGCTTTTCAAATTCCAACAGGAGATCAATACTTTGGTTGATTCAGACTTTGAGGAGTCAGATTTTCATAAAAAATATGTTTTCAGTTCAAGTGACACAGACAATGAGAGTTAGAGTGATAGGAGAATTCTTGAACTTTATAGATCTGTAGCCTGATTGATAGTAAGAGATGTTGGGTGTATCCCTCAAATATATGATGGGGGTACCTCAGTGTGAAACAAAGCTCATCTTGTTGTATGGATTGATACACTAGGGTGGAATATTGGTGCTAGATGAAAGGTAGACTTATTTTCTACAATGTCTCTGTCTTATTGTTTGCATGTAACTAACATTTTTCTATATCATGTTGGTTTTTCTATTTATTGCTCAGGGGACCAGGTATATGGGACAGTTAGGTTCAGGGCCTCAGGTCTTGTAGGGTTAACTTATATCAGACCGCAATTGCCATCCAAAAATGTAAGACAAAGCTAACTTTTGACTGGAGCCCATGTGTGTAGCCAGTGAATTGTGTTACAGTTATTTTCTTGACCTTTCACCTGCTGCATTTATAGTAACACTAATTATGGGATATCTCTGGTTAAATTCATTAACTCCAGATTATGATCATCATCATCACCAAGTACCGGGCCTTGCGTGTAGGTGATCATGTCTCTCCACAACTTTCGATCTCGGCAGCTATTTATCATTTCTGTTGTTGACCTTCTGCCAAGCCATTCTCTTAAGCTGTCTGTTATTTTTTCTCTTTGCTTCCCTCTATCTCTTCGTCCCTCAATTTTTCCAGTTGTTACAATATATTCAAGTTGTTCTCTTCTCATTACATGGCCAAAAAATGATGATTGTCTCTTCCTAACATTGGAAATTAGCTCTCTTTTTGCTTCGACCTCTCTCAAAACCTCTTCATTACTCTTCTTAGCTGTCCATGGTATTCTCAACATTCTTCTGTAAAACCACATTTCTACAGACTCCAGTGATTTTCTTGTCTATTGTCCTATTGTCCATGACTCGCATCCATACATTAAAACTGGCTCTACGTTAACATTTAAGAACTCTTTTTCTTGTTTCTGTTGTCAAAAATGGATTGCATAGTATTTTCCTCATTTTTTGGAAAGCTGCTTTTGCCTGAACCATTCTGCATCTCACCTCTTTTGTACATCTTCCGTCTGAGGTTAACAAAGTTGCCAAATATTTAAATTCATTTACCTGTTTTAATATTGTTCCACTTGTCTTTATTTTGCACTGAG
Organism: Megaustenia siamemsis; assembly: GCA_032433765.1. Lineage (NCBI taxonomy): Eukaryota > Metazoa > Mollusca > Gastropoda > Stylommatophora > Ariophantidae > Megaustenia > Megaustenia siamemsis. Next base: position 54,836,437 of record JAVIAB010000101.1, on the reverse strand, counting down.
GTGATGTCTTTTTCTTTGTTGTTACCATTAACTCTGTCTTTTTGCTATTAAGGCTGAGTCCTTTATTTTTGCTTTCTTTCACTATAATGTCCAACATTTCTTCTAACTCATTTTCACTCTTAGCGATTAAGACTGTATCATCAGCATAGCTTAGATTATTTATATTATGACCTCCAATTGTTATTCCAGGCATGCCCCTTATGAATCTTAAAATAATCTCACTATAAATATTAAACAAATCTGGTGACAGCACACAACCTTGTCTAACACCCTGTTTTATTTGCTGAAACATTCCCAATTGGTTTCCAGTTCTTATGGCCGCTGTTTGTTGCCAGTACATGTTCTTTATATTCTTAGATCTTTGCTGTCTATGTTTATGCTTTCTAAAGAGATTATTTCTTGGTGCTTTACTTTGTCAAATGCCTTGGTGTAATCTATGAAACATAGGTATAGATCTGTTTTCACCTCTATGGCTCTTTCTACTAAAGATCTTTTGATATAAATGGCATTGCTTGTTCCTTTATCTCTAACAAAACCACACTGTTCATTGCTAATTTCTGGACTGATTTTGTTTCGCACTCTTCGCATGATGATTCTTAGTAATATCTTAGTCACATGACTCATAAGGCTTATTGTGCGATGATACTAGATTATGATACCGTTGTACCCCTCCCCCCCCCTGTACCTTCCTAATTACTACTGCAGGTGACCCGTGAGTGTTGGATTTGTTTCCTTTGGTGTTGGATTCTTTTTTTTTTTTCGTTTCATGATATATGATCTCGTGTAATTAAAAAAAAAAAAATTGACAATTCTTAAGATTTTTTTTTTTCCTTGTGATTAGGGAAATTTCCCCGGTTGTCTGCCGACATCAAACAACCTTTTGTACATTGGAAAACGCACCTGATAATGATGACATGAGGTAGCCGAACATCCTGATGAACTTACAGCAGCCTTATGAATAGACATTGTAACACTTCTGGTCCTGAGTCAGGAAATCTGAGTCACGTGTCACAGCTGTGTGTCAAAAGTTCAAAGAAAATACTATTTTTTAGAGCTCCTAATGTTACAATTGGGTGGTGGTAATTATTTTACTTCTGTAAAATAAACATGAGTCACAGATCTAATCTAGGGTTAAAATGTGAGTCCTTTCAGCCATTCTCTGTAACTTCCTGACTATAGGAAAAAAAAAGGTTTTTGCTGTTTCCATCATCATCATCAAGTGTTGTTTCCGCAACGTAGGTTGGCTACCATGGATCACCATTCCACTCTGTTTCTTGCTTTGATGGTGCAGGTTGTCATAGATTGACTTGTTCATCTTTTGATGTTACTTGTCCATGTTAGTCTTGGTCTGTCTCTGCCTCTTTTACCTTGTATTTTTCCTTCCAATATTACTTTTAGTTAGCTGTTAAGTCTTTTAACGTGCCCCAAAAATTTCATTTGTCTTGTCTTAATTGTATTCAGTAGTTCTCTTTTTTTATTTTTAGTTGTTTTAAAACTTCATCGTTTGTTTTCATTTCTTTCCGTCCAATTCTACCTATTCTTCTATAAATCCACATTTCAAAGAAGCAATTATTATACTTTTTTTTTTTTTGTGTGTTATGTGGAGATAAAATTGAAGGAGAGAAAAAAATGGAGTTTCACAAAAGTAGTCTTTACTCATATCAATTGGACATATGGCTTGTTTTAAAAAAAAAACAAACATGTAAAATCCATACAGAATACATATAGGATATAGAGTATATATAGAATAGTTTGGACAATAGGACAACAGACAAGAAAATCACTGGTGGCTGTAGAAATGAGGTTTTACAGAAGAATGTTGAGAATACCATGGATAGCTAAGAAGAGTAATGAAAATGTTCTGAAAGAAGACAAAGCAAAAAGAGCTAATTTTCAAAAGTAGGAAGAAACAATCATCATTCTTTGGTCATGAAATGAGAAGGGAACAGCTGGAATACATCGTGACAACAGGGAAAATTGAGGGATGAAGAGATAGAGGGACGCAAAAGAGAAAAGATACCAGACAGCTTAAGAGCTTGGCAGAAGGTCAATCACAGAAATGATAAATAACTGTTGAGATCGAATGTTGTAAAGAGACATCACCTATGCCAGCAGGTGTGGTACTTGATGATGATGATGATAGAATAGTTTGTCTATCATATGGAAGGTATGGATTTGTTTTTTTTTTCTCATTATTGTCCAGTTTGTCACCTTCTGTGTACTTCTTAGGCATCTTATCCCTGTAGTGACAATTTTTCTTTTCTTTGATTGTTAATATCCAAGTTTGACTATTGTGTTATATTGTGTTCTCTTTGTGTTAGATGTATGTTTATTTCTCATAACATTGGTGCTAATTGCTCCTAGATTCTGATACTGTAGTAAAAATTACCACTTCAAAACACAATTCTTTAAAATTTGATAGTTTGTGGTTTCACATATTGATAATATAAATTATATATATATATATATAATATGGTTTCAACAACCCTTTGTTATTCGGGAAACACCTTGAACCTTGGAACAACCTTTCGTAACTTAGAAAACGCAACTAATAATACTTTGAGGTAGCCGAACATACTGACGAACTTATGGCAACTGTCTAAATAGACAAAGTAACACGTCCACTCCAGGTGATCAATTTCAGTTATAAATCAACCCTGAGTCAGGAAATCAGAGTTCCCTTTGGGTCTGTTAGTATACACACAGTTGTGTGTCGAAAGTTCACAGAAAATACTATTTTTAGTGCTCCTAATGTTACAATTAAATGGTATTAATTTGTACTACGAAATATAATGACGTATGTCACAGGTAGGTATGATAATCTAGGGTTAATGCGGCACCTCATAACCTACAATTTTTTTAGAAGATATTCCTACTACTTTTTTTTTCTTTTGAAATTTTGCACGTAGGGCAACCACCACACCAAGCTCTCCCCATATTGTGCCATTGTGTATATGTGGTCTCTTTCTATTTATTTCCTCTTTTACCCTTTTTTGGAGTGGCGGAGGTTAAAATTCTAATTGTTGCTCTTCTGGTAGAACCAAACCAACTATTGACATGTGATGCTATTGTAGAGTTTCCTCAATGTTGTCACTCCTTCTTACTCTGGGTCTGCCTCAATCATTGGACCAAAGGGTGTTAGCTCAAAGGTCACTGGATCCATAACAATGACCTAAATTGTTGTCATATGATGCTATTGTAGAGTTTCCTTGATGTTGTCACTCCATCTTACTCTGGGTCTGCCTCAATCATTGGACCAAAGGGTGTCAGCTCAAAGGTCACTGGATCCATAACAACGACCTCAATTGTTGTCATGTGATACTATTGTAGAGTTTCCTTGATGTTGTCACTCCATCTTACTCTGGGTCTGCCTCAATCATTGGGCCTAAGGGTGTTAGCTCAAAGGTCACTGGATCTATAACAATGGCCTCAATTGTTGTCATGTGATGCTATTTTAGAGTTTCCTTGATGTTGTCACTCCATCTTACTCTGGGTCTGCCTCAATCATTGGACCTAAGGGTGTCAGCTCAAAGGTCACTGGATCCATAACAACGACCTCAATTGTTGTCATGTGATACTATAGTAGAGTTTCCTTGATGTTGTCACTCCATCTTACTCTGGGTCTGCCTCAATCATTGGGCCTAAGGGTGTTAGCTCAAAGGTCACTGGATCTATAACAATGGCCTCAATTGTTGTCATGTGATGCTATTTTAGAGTTTCCTTGATGTTGTCACTCCATCTTACTCTGGGTCTGCCTCAATCATTGGGCCTAAAGGTGTTAGCTCAAAGGTCACTGGATCCATAACAATGACCTCAATTGTTGTCATGTGATGCTATTTTAGAGTTTCCTTGATGTTGTCACTCCATCTTACTCTGTGTCTGCCTCAATCATTGGGCCTAAGGGTGTTAGTTCAAAGGTCACTGGATCCATAAAAATGACCTCAATTGTTATCATGTGATGCTGTTCTAGAGTTTCCTTGATGTTGTCACTCCATCTTACTCTGTGTCTGCCTCAATCATTGGGCATGATTGTTAACTAACAGGTTACTGGATCCATAACCTCAATTACTGTTATGTGATGCCATTTTAGACCTTCCTCAATTGTTGTAACTCCATCTTATTCTGGGTCTACTTTAGTCATTATCATGTGATACTATTGTAGAGTTTTCCTGATGCTGTCACTCCATCTTACTCCCTTGAGTCTTGCTTCCTTCTCTTCATATTGTATAAATCCAAGAACTCTCCAGATGGACTTCATATCTCTGTAATTCTATGTCCATAGTCTCTTTTCTAACTGTGCCTCTTCTGGTCACCCCAGTATCTAAAAATAAAAACAGGTTTTTTTCTAATGTATATTTATTACAATTTCTTGTATTTAATGCCTTTCATTTATATCCACTTTAGTATAAACTGTATGTGTTTTGAAATTTCACAAGTAACCATATGAACTTCAGTTGGCACTTTTTCAGTATAAAACACAAATATGATTAACCAGACAAGAGAACTCAAATATTAGTAGAAAGCAGCACTAATTTAATAATGTCTCACCTTGAACTATACCACTAACAATTGTTATTTTCTTTCAGGCAATGAGCAGTGAGCTGATTCAACAGTACTCCAACCATCATCATGTGATCTCCCATCATCCGGTTACTCATTTAGAGACACACCCAGTCACCTTTGACCAGCAAGTCACCATCATTAGTTTCTATCAATCACCATAAACTTGTTACATTCATATAATACTTCTGACTAGGACCAAACATAGGGAGAGATAATCCCTATTTGGAGCATGAAGCAACTTCTGTAAGAGCTTCATTGGTTCCTGTAGAATTAGGGTTGTTGATACAGACTTGTTTATTACTGGATCCCTTCATTCATTTCCTTTCTTTCTCTTCGTTTATCTTGAAAAAAAAAACATTTTGTATTATATTGCAGTTTACAGCAGGGTTGCAATACCTGCACCTTTTGGCCGGTACATCCAATTTTAATAGGCCATTTAATGGACATAATGATGCCAGCTCCATCACTTCCCTCATTGTGACATGCCAGGGGAATGCAGGGGCCAGTTCTTATTTGGGACCTACTACAAGTTTCCTTTTTGACTTGTCAACAAATTACTTGTATCTGTTCATTATGCCAAGGTTTTATATCTAATTGTTACATGTGTATAGAAGGAAATGCTGTACCTTATGGTAATGTGTTAACAGAAGAGTAACTAGATATGAGGATCTGTTTGTATAACTGTTAAGTATGAATCAAATGTAAAGCAACTCTTATATAATACCACAGCAGGTGTAATATGTTTCACACTTGCATAATTTAGCCTCATATTAGTATATGAGGCGGCCATGCTTCTCAAGATTGAATCAAGTGAGATAAAGAGCTGTAATCACAGTTAGTAAACCAGAGCGCATATGTGTGTTACTTCAACATTGACAGTATTTAAGTTTCAATCCACTGGAACATCAGTCATATTGCATCCACTTATTGGAATAAGATAGTTTATATCATTTCAGTCTTCTTGTATCTGCTCAATGAAATAAGACAGTTATTGTAGTATTTCGGTCTTCTTGTATCAGCTCAGTGGAATAAGACAATTATTGTAGCAATTCAGTCTTCTTGTATCTGCTCATTGAAATAAGACAGTTATTGTAGTGTTTCGGTCTTCTTGTATCTGCTCAATGAAATAAGACAGTTATTGTAGCAATTCAGTCTTCTTGTATCAGCTCAGTGGAATAAGACAGTTAATGTATCAGTTCATTCATCTTGTATCCACGCAGTGACAGCTTGATCACTTTGCCAGTCAAACTTACCACATCATCGTGTTTGACAGTAGACACTCAACACATCCACATGCTCATTACAGCAGACATATCAAAGTTTGTTTTTAGCCATCTCAGAGGTCTCTAGACCAACTCACACTAACATAAAACAATGGCACTGTAGTCTTCAGCAACACCAATAGATAAGCAGTGGTGAAATGTGATAATCAGTGTAGCTCTTCAATATCATTGTGTCTACCCAGTGATGGGCAAACATCTAGCTTGGCTCTTCAATATCATTGTGTCTACCCAGTGATGGACAAACATCTAACTTGGCTCTTCATTATCATTGTGTCTTTACCCAGTGATGAACAAACATCTAACTTGGCTCTTCAATATCATTGTGTCTACCCAGTGATGGGCAAACATCTAGCTTGGCTCTTCAATATCATTGTGTCTACCCAGTGATGGACAAACATCTAACTTGGCTCTTCATTATCATTGTGCCTACCTAGTGATGGACAAACATCTAACTTGGCTCTTCAATATCATTGTGTCTACCCAGTGATGGACAAAACCTAACCTGGCTCTTCAATATCATTGTGTCTACCCAGTGATGGACAAACATCTAGCTTGGCTCTTCAATATCATTGTGTCTACCCAGTGATGGACAAACATCTAACTTAGCTCTTCAATATCATTGTGTCTACCCAGTGATGGACAAACACCTAACCTGGCTCTTCAATATCATTGTGTCTACCCAGTGATGGACAAGCAGCTAACTTGGCTCTTCAGTATCATTGTGTCTACCCAGTGATGGACAAACAGCTAATTTGGCTCTTCAATATCATTGTTTCTACCCAGTGATGGACAAGCAGCTAACTTGGCTCTTCAATATCATTGTGTCTATCCAGTGATGGACAAACAGCTAATTTGGCTCTTCAATATCATTGTGTCTACCCAGTGATGGACAAGCAGCTAACTTGGATCTTCAATATCATTGTGTCTACCCAGTGATGGACAAACAGCTAATTTGGCTCTTCAATACCATTGTTTCTACCCAGTGATGGACAAACAGCTAATTTGGTTCTTTGTCTCATTGTGTCTACCAAGTGATGGACAAACAGCTAACTTGGCTCTTCAATATCATTGTGTCTACCTAGTGATGGACAAACAGCTAACCTGGCTCTTCAATATCATTGTGTCTACCCAGTGATGGACAAACAGCTAATTTGGCTCCTCGTCTCATTGTGTCTACCCAGTGATGGACAAACGGCTCCGTTTGTTCTTCAATCGTTATGTGTCCACCCATTGATGGCTAATTGGGCTAAATTTGCCAAATGGCTAATTTGGCTTTTCAGTATCTATGTGGCCACCTTGTGATAAACTAGCAGCTAACTTAACTCAACAGTCTCTAATCAGTGATGGACATACAGCTACATTGGCTCCTCAGCTTCCATGTGACCACCTTGTGATAAACAAACAACTAACTTGGCCCTTCAGTCTCCTTGTATTCACCCTGTGATAAACAAACAACTAACTTGGCCCTTCAGTCTCTTGTATTCACCCAGTGATAAACAAACAGCTAACTTGGCCCTTCAGTCTCCTTGTAATCACCCTGTGATAAACAAACAGCTAACTTGGCCCTTCAGTCTCCTTGTATTCACCCAGTGATAAACAAACAACTAACTTGGTCCTTCAGTCTTCTTGTATTCACCCAGTGATAAACAAACAGCTAACTTGGCCCTTCAGTCTCCTTGTATTCACCCTGTGATAAACAGCTAATTTGGCCCTTCAGTCTCCTTGTATTCATCCTGTGATAAACAAACAACTAACTTGGCCCTTCAGTCTCCTTGTATTCACCCTGTGATAAACAAACAGCTAACTTGGCCCTTCAGTCTCCTTGTATTCACCCAGTGATAAACAAACAGCTAACTTGGCCCTTCAGTCTCCTTGTATTCACCCTGTGATAAACAAACAGCTAACTTGGCCCTTCAGTCTCCTTGTATTCACCCAGTGATAAACAAACAACTAACTTGGTCCTTCAGTCTTCGTGTATTCACCCAGTGATAAACAAACAGCTAACTTGGCCCTTCAGTCTCCTTGTATTCACCCTGTGATAAACAAGCAGTTAACTTGGCCCTACAGTCTCCTTGTATTCACCCAGCGATAAACAAGCAGTTAACTTGGCCCTACAGTCTCCTTGTATTCACCCAGTAATAAACAAACAACTAACTTGGCCCTACAGTCTCCTTGTATTCACCCAGTGATAAACAAGCAGTTAACTTGGCCCTACAGTCTCCTTGTATTCACCCAGTGATAAACAAACAGTTAACTTGGCCCTACAGTCTCCTTGTATTCACCCAGTGATAAACAAGCAGTTAACTTGGCCCTACAGTCTCCTTGTATTCACCCAGTAATAAACAAACAACTTGGCCCTACAGTCTCCTTGTATTCACCCAGTGATAAACAAACAACTAACTTGGCCCTACAGTCTCCTTGTATTCACCCAGTGATAAACAAACAGCTAACTTGATTATTCAGTGTCTGTATGTCCACCCAGTGATGGACAATCAGTTTCCTTGACTCCTCAGTCTCCTTGTATCTACCCAATAATGGACAAACAGCTGACTTGGCATTCTGTCTATAAATGTGTCCACCTAAAGATGGACAAACAGTTTATTTTAATGCCAGTCTCATTGTGTCTGCCCTGTGAAACAATCCTGGTAATTTTGTCTCTTGCAAACTCTATTTTGCCTACCAAGTGAAACCATCAATTAAAAGAGCTTATCTATTCACAGAATTCAATCAAATTTATAGACTTTTGATGGAAGGAACCATCCTAAAGTCTTCTCAACACCTTGTTACATGCACAAACCCTCAAACACCCCCAAAACGTTTCTGCACTGAAATGTTTTCCTTATTAAGACAAAAGTGATGCGTTTTCTTTTAATGAGAGTCTCAAAAGGAAGAGTGAGAGTTGTAAATATGCAGCAGAATCAAGGAGATACTGCATGCTTCTTGTAATGCATTAGAAAATTGTTGTGATAGTGACCAATTATTTATCCTTGAATAATTCAAATAATGGCTGTGATTGATTCATGTTTGTGACTGTTGATGCCAGAGATATTGATTCATTTTCTTGAATTTTGATGTATAAAATATTCATTAATTTTCTTGATGGTTCATGTTGGAAGTAGATTTTACTTCACAATTATGAATTGTACTTGTAGTACCAGTTTCATTATAATGTCTGAAGACAAACACTAGTGATATTATTTATTTCTCCATGAGATTGTGTGTAATCATAGCATTAATCACCACAGACAGGAATCTTTGTGTAATGATAGCTCTTTAGTCACCATAGGCAGGAAATTTTGCGCAATCATGGCTGATAGTCACCAAAGACAAAAATTGTGTGCAATCATTTTTAGTTAATCACCACAGACAAGAATTTTGTGTAATCATAGCTCATTGGTCGCCACAGACAATAATCATAGCTCATTAGTCACCACAGACAATAATCATAGCTTATTAGTCACCATGGACAAGGAATTGTGTGTAATAAAAGCTCATTATTAGTCACCTCAAACATAAAATTATGTATTATCATAGCTCATTAGTCACCACAAACATAAAATTATGTCTAATAATATCTATCTATCTATTGTCCTTTCGAGCCGAAGACGGCACATAGGGCAGAACCACAATCTCAAAAACAGAAACCTTGCGTGCCAAAATGGCACATATTGCAGAGATCACTGCTCTAAAATCTATGGCGCTGTTTCCATAACAATACTTTTTACAATGACAGCTTGTCAAGCCATCGATCAACCTCCTTAGTCGCCTCTTACGACATGCCTGGAAGGTCACAGTGTCACTATTCTTTACCTCCCTCATAATGAGGCCCCGGTAACACACGGGAAATGTCTAATAATAGCTCAATAGTAAAAAAACCATTGTGATTGTTAATTTTGTTGCTTAATTAATGTTAATGATCTATGTTTAAAGTTGTGTAGGTGGTAAGTTAACTCCATTCTATCAGCAGTTGTAATCATCTCATTACTCTAAAGAAATGTTAATGCATGGGTGGGCAACCTTTCACATATTAAAGGCTAGGTTTTCTGAACAACATGAAGATGCCGAGGGCCAGATTCTGTCACCTAAAGAAGCCCTTATGTAAATTACATAATTTTGCATAGACAAGCTACTGTAATGTATAAATCATTATTGGTGGAAAGTGGAAAACAGGGAGTAGAGAGGAATAAGAGAAAGGGGAAAGAAAGAAAGATGAACATTATAAATGGAGAGTTTACAGGTTTATTGTGAGGCCTGTGCTTGAGCTTTCCACACCAAACATGGTGGCAGTTGTATGTTATATTTTCTAAATATGTGTTAGTTAAGCACTTCTTCTTGCTATTGATTTCTTCCACTTCATTTTGGAAACAACATAAAAATTGTCCACAGACATAAGTAGTGCCAAACGGTGAGGCAAAAACCATTTAGGCATTTGACGCGATCAATTGGATATTCTTTATGTGGGAAATATGCTGTTGATCCAAAATTTATGAATCTCTCTATTTTGATTTTAAAATATTGTTCTCGTTAGTTGATAATTTCCATGTACATGTCCAGTGAAGCAGTATGGTCAACAGCATCAAAAGTTGTGAAACACTTTATCATAGTTTGTTGTGACACAGAAACTTGAAAATGCCTTATCAGTTGCCAGTGAATATCACAAACATCACCCAATGCCTGATGAAATTAACAAGAGATGGTTTCTGCTCTGCTCTTCGAGTGTTCATTCATTTTCCTCTCAGGCCGAAGATGGTACTTAGTGTGAAAGTCATCGTTCAACACGATTGATCAATTTGCTGCTAGTTTTTGTAGTTCTTGCTTGTTTCTTAGTCCCATGATTGAGCCTTCCCTAATAATTGTTCTGTGGAGCGATTCTTTTGATCTGCCTTGCATTCTTTTACCAGATGGTTTCCTCATGAATACCTGATAGGGAAGTCTCTTCAATCTTTCTGAGCACATGACCATGTATTTCCAACACCATCTTATAAGACTTGACACATATTCTTCAAGTGTTACCAAAGAAAACCTTTTCCCTCTTTTAGGTTACTCTACCATCATCATCATCATCATCATCATCAAGTACCGGGCCTAGTGGCGTAGGTGATCGTGTCTCTCCACAACTTTCGATCTCGGCAGCTATTTATCATTTCTGTTGTTGACCTTCTGCCAAGCATTCTCTTAAGCTGTCTGTTATTTTTTCTCTTTGCTTCCCTCTATCTCTTCATCCCTCAATTTTTCCAGTTGTTACAATATATTCAAGTTGTTCTCTTCTCATTACATGGCCAAAAAATGGTGAAAACCACCGTCATAATTTCTTTGTATAATCATGAATCGCCACAACATTACTCTACCATAGTTTCAGTTTAATCTGTGTGTCTTTGATATGAAGTTTGTGTACCAATAATTATAGTGTCTGTAACTGAAGAGAATAAAATCATCCACATGCTGCTTCATATCAACTAAAATGCTGACAGTTCCGCTGAGAGTCTGATAATTCTTTGACCTGCATGTCCACCATGTCCATGAAAAGTTCAATTACAGCATGTAGATCATAAAAATGTTTCAGCATTTGATGCTTGACTTAACCAGTGCAGTTCGCAGTATTAAAGCAGATTGTCATACTTAGTAGGATCAATGCCTTGAAAGAATTCTTGAAACTGATGATGGTTCATCGTCATCGAGTGTCGTCTCTGCATCAAAGGTTGGCTACCATGGAGCGCAATTTCACTCTGACTCTTGCTTTGATGGCGCAGGTTGTCATAGGGTGAGTTGTCCATCTTTTGATGTTGCTTGTTCACATTAGTCTTGGTCTGCCTCCTTTATCTTGTATTTTCCCTTCCAAGGTTACTTTTAGTAGGCTGTTATGTCTTTTGACATGCCCCAAAAATCTCATTTGTCTTGTTTGAATTTGATGATGGTTAAGTCCTCTTATTGTATAAAGTAATGAATGATTCCACTATTGGTACAATGTCAGCAACTTTAAACATTGTGGTATACACACTTTCTTGGTGAACACTACAATGAGACATCACAGTTTTTTTCTTGCTAACCAAGCGTGATTTTGTATCAGTTATAGCTAGTACTCCATACGTTATCAGTTCACAAAATCTGTCCCAATTTAATCCTAAATTTTAAATTATCTCTTTCCGTATGTTTCACCACACTGCGACACATCGACTTCAGCCGCGTGCGTTTAGCTGCATTTTGCGCCACTCAATTTGTTTATTGTGGACCATCATCAAACCATATTCTTTTTACACATCTTGTATCATCTTGGTATTGGTGAAATCTAATTCCTTGTTCGATATCTAAACATTCATATATAATGTGTTATGTGTTAGATAAATATATAGAATGATTCTTAAAACCATGAAAAATTTTGTCACTGAAATCTCTCCAGTTGCATTGATAAAATGCTTCCATACAGAAAGAGTTAAAAGTGAGTTTGAGCACTTTTAAAATTACCTCACCTGTTGTGGTGCCCTTGAATACACTGACATGTCCTCCTTAGTGTTAAGTATTTGCCAATGCTGATAAAAATAGACTACTCCAATGTGAGCTTGTTTCAAACAAGTGTTCAATTTACATGATGATAACAGATTTGCCAAAATAGTTTCCTTTTTGGTAACACTGTAAAAGAAATCTCTGTTTTTTGTTGACTTAGACACAATTTTGGTGAGTATTGTTTTTTTTTTTTTTTTTTGCAATATTATTATTATTATTATTAGCTTGGTGACTGTCTGTGTAGCGATCAATCAACCTTACAGGGCAGCCTAACAGTCTTTGAACTTTGGTTGCCCACCCATGTGTTAATGGTATGCCCACTGAACTCTGCTGCAGTGTTCATCATTTATGACACTGACATTTTCAATGCAAGATGCGCAGGATTGACATCCATAACCTCTCATCTCCTTAGTTTTTATTTGATGAAATATTGGTGATAACAGTTGAAACAGGTTTTGGCCAAATATCACATCTGTGGTAGTGTGTTCAAGTTATGCTGTAACTTAATTAATTTTTAAAATATTTTTCTTAATGTATTATTCTGAAGATAATTGGATGTATTATTTTATAACATTAAATATAAAAGAATTAATATTTTGGTATTTCTGACTGAAGCTGTGATTCTTGGTAGCAGATAACATTAAATATAAAAGAATTAATATTTTGGTATTTCTGACTGAGGCTGTGATTCTTGGTAGCAGATAACATTAAGTGCTACATATGAACCTGAAACTCCTCCTATACAATCTCCTTTTTTTCATTTTGTGAAAAATTATTATTAAACCACTGCTGGTTGTGTATTTGTATTTATTTATTTATTTTATTTTTTTTTTGGTGAGGGTGGAGAATATAGAATTGTTTTAACGTTTGTACTTTTTCTCCACATCATGGTGGACAAGTGCAATAAATGTATTAACAAATTTATTTACTCACAATTTTTAGTCACATGTTGTGAAAGTGTTGATGATACTTTAGTTTGTTTTATTACATTATATATTGTTGGTTGATATGTATTTCTTGTGGAAGTTAAGATTGTTGTGATGGCAAAATGACGAGTAAACATTTGAAGCAGAAATGTGCTTAGTTCTTCATTTTATTTTCGTTTTCTTAATTGGTCAGAATATGGGTCACAACACGGTTTCAAATAAAATGTTATGATAATAGTGGGCAGTCACTAGGTTATAGAGTATTAGGTTAGAATCAAGCCAGAAATTCCTCTCTCTCTATCTCCTGTGTTCACCTGATGGCTTTAGGAATAGTTAGAACTCTTTGGTATCTGCCCTTAAAAGGACATTCTATCTATTGACCTTTCGAGCCGTAGCCGGCCCATAGGGAGCAGACCAAGATACTCCTCTTATCTGAATTTTTGTTCTTGCAGTTTTCAATTCTTTTAAAGATATTTTATCAAATCTCGCCATTTGTCTCTGTTCTGTGCAAGCAGCTCTATCTCATTGAGGGAGCCAAATCCTGCTGCTCTTGCCTCTCTCATCAATATTCTTCTCAGGGTCTTCCTCTTTTCCTCTTACCTGTTGTTTCCTATATGAGGGCTTGCTTTGCTAATCGGTTATTATCTCTTCTCATCACATGTCCAACATGTGACCATCGTCTTTTCTTTATTACTGAAGATGTTAGTGGTTATTAGATATTAAAAGGACATTGGTTGAGTGTAAATGTGTTGTATTGATGTTTGCAGTAAAAAATAATATTCCTCCTTTGACCCCATCACATCCACCTTTGGCATGATGCTTTTGAGTACTGTGTTGCCTTCCCACTCAATCTCTATTCCTTGACCAGACTGGACTAGTTAATCTGTTACTGGGAGCACCGTGAAGAGGTGAAGTAGGGTCTGGATAGTTCTGCTTCACTGATCCTAGCACAAACCACAGCTGTGAGTCACTGATTTGAGCTTTGTTTCTGTGCATGTCTTTGCCACTCCCCCAAACCAGAAAATCTTCTTCTTCTTTCTCTTTCCTTCCTCACCTGCCTTTCAGCGTCAAGAGCAGATATAGTTTGCGGTCTTTTGCTCTTCTGTTCGCCTCAGCTGCTGTTATGTTTCCTAGTGCTTCTACTATTCCATCGACCCATCTTTTTCGTGGTCGACCCTTGGGTCTGGTGTTCTACAAAGTTTGTTGAAGGCTCGTTGTGTTGTGTTTTGTTCTTTCTGCCTTGTCACGTGGCCAAACCATTTTATCTGTTGTTTCCTTATATATTCTATGGCGGGGGCTATTCCTAGCTTTTTTCTCAGTTCTTGATTTCTGATCTTATCTCTCAGACTATTTCCTGTCATTCGTCTAACATATTTCATCTCCGTAGAGGTTATTTTACTTATTGTTCTTGCATCTAGGGTCTAGGTCTGGCATTGGTAGCACAACGTTGGGATGAAGATTGTATTGTATAGTGCTCGTTTTGCCTCCAGAGTTATTTCCTTGTTGGACAATAGTGGTGATAACTGTCCGATGATCTGACAAGCTTTGTTGCATCTTGATTCTATCTCTGCTGTTTGAGAATTATCGTTTGTCATTAGACTTCCTAGGTATTTGAATTCCTCTACTTCTTTTAGTTGTCTGCCTTCTATAGTTATGTTGATGTTCTGTTTATTTTTGGCGACATTCATGACTTCTGTTTGTTGATGTTGATTTTCATGTTGTATTTTGTGCCTGAGATGTTGAGTTTGTTTAAGTGTTCTTGTAGGTCTTCTATTGTTTCATGTATTAGTGCCTGATCATCTGCAAATAAAAGCTCGTTGATCTCCTCTGTCTCTGGTGGGTCGGCTAGCTTGCATATATGGTCCATGTATGTAATAAACAGTAGGGGGGGGGGATAGTACGCACCCTGTCTTACACTAATCTAACTTTGAAGTGGTCTGTGTAGCCTGCTGCTGTTCTGACCCTGCAGCTGCTGTTGATGCAGAGACTTTTAATAAGGTTGGTTAGATGTTGGCTTACTCCGTATGTTGTTAGAATCTCCCACAGTTGTTCTCTGTTTACTCTGTCGAATGCTTTTTCCTGATCAATGAAGGCTATGTATAAGTTTTGATTGTGTTCTGTCGTTTTTTTCTGCAAGCTGTTTTAATGTGAATAGTGCGTCAGTACATCCTCTGTTTTTTTTAACCCCATTTGAGAATCGCTTAACTGTAGTTCTATTATTGGTCTTAGCCTTTTTTCCCAAGATTTTGGCGTTTAGCCTACATGGCTGAGAAGAGATATACCTCTATATTGATTGCAGTCTCTTTTGCTACCTTTCTTTTTCCATATTGGTATGATGATTGCCTGTTGCCAGTCTTCTGGGGCTTATTGTTGGTGCCATGCTGCATTAAATATTCTGTGCAGCCATTGCATTCCTGTTTCTCCCGCTGCTGCTATTATTTATATTGCTATGTTATCTATCCCCGATGCTTTTTTTCTTGGTGCATATTTGATTACTTCTTCGATTTCCTCTTTCATGATGTTGGGTTCAGTATTTGTGAGTTCTGGCGGGGTTTTTGTTGTCTTATTGGTAGTTGATATGTTTAACAGGTCTTCAAAATATTCTTTCCATCTCTGTTGCATACATTGGTTATTTGATATTGGCTGTCCATCTTTGTCATTTATCAGCTCAGTAGGATCATGGTTTTCTTTTCTCGCTCTTGTGGCTTTTACTGCTTTGTAGAAATCTCTTGTGGCTGTCTTGAAGTCCCTGCTCATTTTTTGTCTGATTTCTGTCTAATTCTTTTGCTTAGCTTCTTTGATCAACATTTTAACTCTTTTTCGAACTAAGGCATATTTTTCATATTTTTCTTGGTTCTTGTTTTCCCTCCAATTTTTAAACAGTTTCTTCTTTTCTTTAATTGCTTCTCTGATTGTTTCGATCCACGACGGGGTGCTCTTTTTCCCTTTTCTTGTTCTTAGCTTCATTCCACAAACTGTTTTAGAGATGTTGGTTACTGTTTCCTTAAATTGTTTCCACTCTTCTTCTACTGTGAAAACTTCGTTAGGGAGTTTCTTGAATTCCTCTGTTAGTTTTTCTTCTAGGGTTTTCCTAGTTTTTCTTCTAGGGTTTTCCTAGAACCCTAGAAGAAACCAGAAGTAAAGACAGATATAAATAAATACCAGATCACAGGCCATTTAGAAGCACTCAGAAAAATTATTTGACTGTCAGTAACATTAGTTTATTTATTGTCACCATCTTCAGTCAAATCCACTGGAACCTATTTATCATGTCAATGTTCATTGTAGTTCATCAAGTTAGTAAATAATGGCTCACTCTAGGCATGTATAGGGAACATGGTGTTAGTCTCAATGTTCATTGTAGTTCATCAAGTTAGTAAATAATGGCTCACTCTAGGCATGTATAGGGAACATGGTGTTAGTCTCAATGTTCATTGTAGTTCATCAAGTTAGTAAATAATGGCTCACTCTAGGCGTGTATAGGGAACATGGTGTTAGTCTCAATGTTTATTGTAGTTCATCAAGTTAGTAAATAATGGCTCACTCTAGGCGTGTATAGGGAACATGGTGTTAGTATTAAAGTTTATTGTAGTGGATCAAGTTAGTAAATAATGGCTCACTCTAGGCGTGTATAGGGAACATAGTGTTAGTATTAATGTTTATTGTAGTTCATCAAGTTAGTAAATAATGGCTCACTCTAGGCATGTATAGGGAACATGGTGTTAGTCTCAATGTTTATTGTAGTACATCAAGTTAGTAAATAATGGCTCACTCTAGGCGTGTATAGGGAACATGGTGTTAGTATTAATGTTTATTGTAGTTCATCAAGTTAGTAAATAATGGCTCACTCTAGGCATGTATAGGGAACATGGTGTTAGTCTCAATGTTTATTGTAGTACATCAAGTTAGTAAATAATGGCTCACTCTAGGCATGTATAGGGAACATGGTGTTAGTATTAATGTTTATTGTAGTGGATCAAGTTAGTAAATAATGGCTCACTCTAGGCGTGTATAGGGAACATGTTTTAGTATTAATGTTTATTGTAGTTCATCAAGTTAGTAAATAATGGCTCACTCTAGGCGTGTATAGGGAACATGGTGTTAGTATTAATGTTTATTGTAGTGGATCAAGTTAGTAAATAATGGCTCACTCTAGGCGTGTATAGAGAACATGGTGTTAGTATTAATGTTTATTGTAGTGGATCAAGTTAGTAAATAATGGCTCACTCTTGGCGTGTATAGGGAACATGGTGTTAGTATTAATGTTTATTGTAGTGGATCAAGTTAGTAAATAATAGCTCACTCTAGGCGTGTATAGGGATCATGGTGTTAGTATTAATGTTTATTGTAGTGGATCAAGTTAGTAAATAATGGCTCACTCTAGGCGTGTATAGGGAACATGGTGTTAGTCTCAATGTTTATTGTAGTTCATCAAGTTAGTAAATAATAGCTCACTCTAGGCATGTATAGGGAACATGGTGTTAGTATTAATGTTTATTGTAGTGGATCAAGTTAGTAAATAATGGCTCACTCTAGGCATGTATAGGGAACATGGTGTTAGTATTAATGTTTATTGTAGTGGATCAAGTTAGTAAATAATGGCTCACTCTAGGCATGTATAGGGAACATGGTGTTAGTATTAATGTTTATTGTAGTGGATCAAGTTAGTAAATAATGGCTCACTCTAGGCGTGTATAGGGAACATGGTGTTAGTATTAATGTTTATTGTAGTGGATCAAGTTAGTAAATAATGGCTCACTCTAGGCGTGTATAGGGAACATAGTGTTAGTATTAATGTTTATTGTAGTGGATCAAGTTAGTAAATTATGGCTCACTCTAGGCGTGTATAGGGAACATGGTGTTAGTCTTAATGTTTATTGTAGTGGATCAAGTTAGTAAATAATGGCTCACTCTAGGCGTGTATAGGGAACATGGTGTTATTATTAATGTTTATTGTAGTGGATCAAGTTAGTAAATAATGGCTCACTCTAGGCATGTATAGGGAACATGGTGTTAGTATTAATGTTTATTGTAGTGGATCAAGTTAGTAAATAATAGCTCACTCTAGGCGTGTATAGGGAACATGGTGTTAGTATTAATGTTTATTGTAGTGGATCAAGTTAGTAAATAATGGCTCACTCTAGGCGTGTATAGGGAACATGGTGTTAGTATTAATGTTTATTGTAGTGGATCAAGTTAGTAAATAATGGCTCACTCTAGGCGTGTATAGGGAACATGGTGTTAGTCTCAATGTTCATTGTAGTGGATCAAGTTAGTAAATAATAGTTCACTCTAGGCATGTATAGGGAACATGGTGTTAGTCTTAATGTTCATTGTAGTGGATCAAGTTAGTAAATAATAGTTCACTCTAGGCATGTATAGGGAACATGGTGTTAGTCTCAATGTTCATTGTAGTGGATCAAGTTAGTAAATAATAGCTCACTCTAGGCGTGTATAGGGAACATGGTGTTAGTATTAATGTTTATTGTAGTGGATCAAGTTAGTAAATAATGGCTCACTCTAGGCGTGTATAGGGAACATGGTGTTAGTCTTAATGTTTATTGTAGTGGATCAAGTTAGTAAATAATAGCTCACTCTAGGCGTGTATAGGGAACATGGTGTTAGTCTTAATGTTTATTGTAGTTCATCAAGTTAGTAAATAATGGCTCACTCTAGGCGTGTATAGGGAACATGGTGTTAGTCTTAATGTTCATTGTAGTGGATCAAGTTAGTAAATAATAGCTCACTCTAGGCATGTATAGGGAACATGGTGTTAGTCTTAATGTTTATTTTAGTGCATCAAGTTAGTAAATAATAGCTCACTCTAGGCGTGTATAGGGAACATGGTGTTAGTCTCAATGTTTATTGTAGTACATCAAGTTAGTAAATAATGGCTCACTCTAGGCGTGTATAGGGAACATGGTGTTAGTCTCAATGTTTATTGTAGTACATCAAGTTAGTAAATAATAGCTCACTCTAGGCGTGTATAGGGAACATAGTGTTAGTCTCAATGTTTATTGTAGTACATCAAGTTAGTAAATAATAGCTCACTCTAGGCGTGTATAGGGAACATGGTGTTAGTCTCAATGTTTATTGTAGTGGATCAAGTTAGTAAATAATAGCTCACTCTAGGCGTGTATAGGGAACATGGTGTTAGTCTCAATGTTTATTGTAGTGGATCAAGTTAGTAAATAATAGCTCACTCTAGGCGTGTATAGGGAACATGGTGTTAGTCTCAATGTATATTGTAGTGGATCAAGTTAGTAAATAATGGCTCACTCTAGGCGTGTATAGGGAACATGGTGTTAGTCTCAATGTTTATTGTAGTGGATCAAGTTAGTAAATAATAGCTCACTCTAGGCATGTATAGGGAACATGGTGTTAGTCTCAATGTTTATTCACTGACCAATGACACATGTTATGTGATATTGTCACACCATATTTTCCCCTTTTTCAAAGTTATGTCAGTTCCAAAAAAAAAAAAAAAAAAAAAAAAGTATCACTTCTCATAATGGAATTAGCAATATTCTATCTTATCTATTGACCTTTCGAACCGTAGCCGGCCCATAAGGCGTAGACCAAGATACTCCTTCTCTTATCTGAATTTTTGTTCTAGCAGTTTTCAATTCTTTTAAAGATATTTTATCAAATCTTGCCATTTGCCTCTGTTCTGTGCAAGCAGCTCTATCTCATTGAGGGAGCCGATTCCTGCTGCTTTTGCCTCTCTCATCAATGTTCTTCTCAGTGTCTCTCTGGGTCTTCCTCTTTTTCTCTTACCTGTTGTTTCCCACATGAGGGTTTGCTTTGCTATTCGGTTATTATCTCTTCTCATCACATGTCCAACATATGACCATCGTCTTTTCTTTATTACTGAAGATATTAGTGGTTGATTGGCAATTTCTCTAATTTCCTCGTTTGTTTTGAATTCGTTCCACGCTATACCAAGTATTTTCCTTAGACATTTGTTTTCAAATGCGTTCAACTTTGTTTCTATATCTCTTGTTGTATTCCAGCTTTCACACGCATATGTAAGGGTTGATAGTACATTAGCAATATTAGAATACTGTAAATAAACTGGAATCCATGTGAAACTAAGAAAGTTAGAAGACTCAAATTGAGACAGAAGCAAAGGCCACACAGTGGGTATTGGTTCAGTTGGAGAAGATAGCATAGAACCGTGTTAGAGTCCCCTGACAGAGTGGTTGCAGCCCGTCGCTCCATATGGAGCTCCAAGGCATATGTCAAGTGGAAATGAAACTAGGATATTGTGTTTCAAACAACACAAGTATTCTAGCCTTTTCAAGGCTCTTATGAAGATTAGAAAATTTAGAAAAACAATAGTGTGTTTAAATAAATTATTCTACTGGCATTTCACTTATTTCTTTAGGAATACATAATTCTTCTTCTTCTACCTTTCAGCTCCCTGTGGAGCATAGCTCTTCAGCAAACACTTTCCAAGTCGTTCTGTTTCTTGCCATTTTTTTAAGATCATTCCATGTCTTCAACATCATCTTCATCTCTGCTTCCATCTGTCTATTTCAAGAACTTCTTGGTCTTCCTCTTTGTCGTTTTCTCCTTTGACATACAGTCTAGTATTTAAAGCCTCTGCTTGCAAATAGAACAAACATTCTTAAGGAGGTTTAAATGTGTGAAAATTAAACATCTGCTCAATGTGTTCACTTGATTACTGAGGAAGAAATTCTTTAATATTTCCTGAAAGTGGCACAGGGTCCTGGTGAAAGGTGGCAGATCAGTCAGGGAATGCCATTTTAGTTTCTGAAGGGCTTGAATATATTGTGATAAGTGCATCATAGCTTGGACTGAATGCCATGATGAAAGCACATTTTGTAGCTGTGTTTTTTCTCATTGATTATTGTTGGAAACCACAATGCTTTTCTCCCAGTGATCTGCTGACTTCCCTTACTTTGAACACAGAAATGGCATTTATTGCTGAATAGGGCCTTTCTCTCCAATCTCCTTTCATCCAGTATTTGTATTTTAATTCCTAGTTGTAATACTTCTGTTTTTATTACATCCATCAGGAATCAAAGACTGGCATATTTTCCATCCCTCCTTCAGAAATCATCTGCAGACAGTAGAACTGACTTCTCTTCCTTAAATCATATTTTAATGGATCACTTGTCTTTCACACTTTCCCATTTTATGGAAATACTGTCACTAGTAGATGCTCTCTTCATTTCCCTTCTTGTTATTGTGAAATAGATAACAGTTTCTTCTTTTTAATCACATGATTGTTACCAGACTGTCACAGTTATTACTATTTTCCTGTAGGTCTTGTCTGTGTGTTCTTGTAGAGCCACATTCTTCATGTTATTCTGTGAGTCATATCCATCTCACAGAACTACAAAATCCCAACTTTTGAGTAGTTGAAATAGTATCTCAGGAAACAAAATTAGCCTGGTTTTTTTTTTGTCTGATGTAACAGCTGTTTGTTCACAATTATTACTTTATAGACAAACAAAAATGCAATATCCACTCCCTTCTATAACAAGAGGAATAATTGGCAGATTTTCTGCATAAAAACATCATAATTAATTAAACGGGGGAAGGAGCCGTTTCTTTCAATTAATTTGCACAAGGATGTTACTATATTATACTATCACACTTTAAAAGCATGGAATAATCCTTATTAATATATTGCAGCTACATCATGTTGATTTGATGATGTGTGCATCTGCATTCTTATCAGTATGTGGTATACATACCACTATTTTCAGCATATATATATATATATATATATATATATATATATATATATATATATATATATATATATATATATATATATATATATATATATATATATATATAATTTGTTTTTTTCCCATACTACCCAACCCCCTTTTTGTTGTGTTTTTTTTGTTTTTTTTATCAAGAAACTTGCTTCTTAAAGCTTTTAAACTTTTGTTAAGCTTGTTATTTTTATTTTAAAAGAATATGCCTGTAATCATAATAGTTCTAAAAAGTAGGTGCTGTCATCTAGGATTGTATTTTGTGTGTGTTTTTTATAGAGTTAAGGGAGAGGGGATATGGGGAATGAAATTGAAATACAGACAAGATTATTGGATGTGATCTGTCACAGGTATTCTAGTTCAGAAGTCCAAGTTGTGTGTTTAGTAACACATACAAACAAGCATGATGTCTTCTGTTGAGCAGTTCATGATGTCTTATGTTTGTGTAGTTCATGATGTCTTCTGTTTGAGTAGTTCTTGATGTCTTCTGTTTGAGTAGTTCTTGATGTCTTCTGTTTGAGTAGTTCATGAAATCTTATGTTTGAGTAGTTTATGGTGTCTTGTATTTGAGTATTTCAAGAAATCTTATGTTTGAGTAGTTCATGTGTCTTCTGTTTGTATAGTTCATGATGTATTTTGTTTGAGTAGTTCATGATGTATTTTGTTTGAGTAGTTCATAATGTATTTTGTTTGAGTAGTTCTTGATGTATTTTGTTTGAGTAGTTCATGATGTCTTCTGTTTGAGTAGTTCATGACGTCTTCTGTTTGAGTAGTTCATGATGTCTTCTGTTTGAGTAGTTCTTGATGTCGTCTGTTTGAGTAGTTCTTGATGTCGTCTGTTTGAGTAGTTCTTGATGTCTTCTGTTTGAGTAGTTCTTGGCGTCTTCTGTTTGAGTAGTTCATGATGTCTTCTGTTTGAGGAGTTCATGACATCTTCTGTTTGAGTAGTTCATGATGTCTTCTGTTTGAGCAGTTCATGATCTCTTCTGTTTGAGTAGTTCATGATGTCTTCTGTTTGAGTAGTTCATGATCTCTTCTGTTTGAGCAGTTCATGATCTCTTCTGTTTGAGTAGTTCATGATATCTTCTGTTTGAGCAGTTCATGATATCTTCTGTTTGAGTAGTTCATGATATCTTCTGTTTGAGTAGTTCATGATGTCTTCTGTTTGAGTAGTTCATGATGTCTTCTGTTTGAGTAGTTCATGATATCTTCTGTTTGAGTAGTTCATGATATCTTCTGTTTGAGTAGTTCATGATGTCTTCTGTTTGAGTAGTTCTTGACGTCTTCTGTTTGAGTAGTTCATGATGTCTTCTGTTTGAGGAGTTCATGACATCTTCTGTTTGAGTAGTTCATGATGTCTTCTGTTTGAGCAGTTCATGATCTCTTCTGTTTGAGTAGTTCATGATATCTTCTGTTTGAGTAGTTCATGATCTCTTCTGTTTGAGCAGTTCATGATCTCTTCTGTTTGAGTAGTCATGATATCTTCTGTTTGAGCAGTTCATGATATCTTCTGTTTGAGTAGTTCATGATATCTTCTGTTTGAGTAGTTCATGATGTCTTCTGTTTGAGTAGTTCATGATGTCTTCTGTTTGAGTAGTTCATGATATCTTCTGTTTGAGTAGTTCATGATGTATTTTGTTTGAGTAGTTCATGATGTATTTTGTTTGAGTAGTTCATGATATCTTCACTTTGAGTAGTTCATGATATCTTTTGTTTGAGTAGTTCATGATGTATTTTGTTTGAGTAGACCTAATTGGAAATACAAAAGGAAAGTAAAGCTTCTCTCCACACCTTGATAGATGTATTGAGGGGAATATGATGTTAGTGCCAAATTTGTCCATGACCCAGTGGCACATTTTTGCTTGATTCAGTCAGTATCATGCTAGAACAGTGAAGAGAGGTTAATGAAGCTTTGAGATCAGTTTATTGAACTAAATGGAACAGTAACACTGTTTACGAATTATGAAACAGTTTATGAATTTTCAGATTGAGTAATCTCAGTGAGATTGAGCTTATGAAGTTATAGGAGCAGTGAACGTAAATTTATGGAAATGAGGATAGGTTTACAAAATTATGGGGTCAGTGAGGATGAGTTATAAATGAAACAGTATGGATGATTTTATGAAATAAATGGAACACTGAGGTTGAGTTATAAATGAAACAGTATGGATGATTTTATGAAATAAATGGAACAGTGAGGTTGAGTTATAAATGAAACAGTATGGATGATTTTATGAAATAAATGGAACAGTGAGGATGAGCTTATAAACTTTGGGATCATCAATAACCCGATTTTATGAATTTTATAGTATGAAGTGGATAAGTTGATGCACCATAAAGGCTGGAGAATTGGCATACATAATTTTTTGTGAGCGAGAATAACTGTA
Source organism: Megaustenia siamemsis (assembly GCA_032433765.1). Classification (NCBI taxonomy): domain Eukaryota; kingdom Metazoa; phylum Mollusca; class Gastropoda; order Stylommatophora; family Ariophantidae; genus Megaustenia; species Megaustenia siamemsis. The sequence continues at coordinate 54,812,024 of JAVIAB010000101.1, read as the reverse complement.
CAGGACCATGTTGAGTAGGACAAGCAGTTAATAAAATCATAGATGTTGGAATAGGAGAGTTAGTTAAGATATGAGCATGGAAAGTAATTTTGTGGAAAGGAGTAGATTTGTTTTATGAATTAACCAAAGTATTGAAAATCACTAATGTAGAACTATGAGAAAGTACCAGTCAAATACCAGTGGACAAAGAGATTCAACAAAAGTGATGGCACTGGATAGGACACACACTGCGGGGACACACTGTGCTTAATATAATTTTTGTGTATGAAAATGTAAACCAGCTGCGGTTTAAAGTAGATTACAAGCACAGAACAACTGATGTATGGACAAGAGTGTATGAATGGTGTAACACTTTTGCTGGGGACAGGAGCTGGTAACACTTGAAGTACATGGACACCTGCTGTAGTCGTATCAGTGAATATTGCAAAAAGGATTTTCAAGAACTGACGAGTAACTGTGAAGAACATTGCAGCCAAGATAATTTTATCAATGTCAGCTTTGTGAATCAATCATTCATGCACTTTTGTGTTTCTTTAAAGTCTGCAAGATGGGTTCTTTGGCAACTGACATTTGATCACTAGTGAATGCCCATGGCAGTCAGTGAACAGCTCCTGAGTTAGTTTCGAGCCCAAGGTGATGTGTTTTTGGTGCTGATCTACACATTTGCTATAACATGATCCCACATTTCAACCCAGATACCAAAAGAAACAGCTTGATGTGGTAACAAAATAATTATCACTCAAGACAAACCAAAATGCAGATAAGCACAAATATAAAATATCTATCTATCTATTGACCTTTCGAGCTGTAACCAGCCCATAGGGCATAGACCCAGGTACTCTTTCTCTTATCTAAATTTTTTATTCTAGCAGTCTTCTAAATATATTTTATCAAATCTCGCCATTTGTCTCAGTTCTGTGCAAGCAACACTATCTCATTGAGGGAGCCAATTCCTGCTACTCTTACCTCTCTGATCAATGTTCTTCTCAGTATCTCTCTGGGTCATCCTCAAATATGAAATATATAAAATATTTAATGCTGTGTGAGGCTGTGAGTAGATCAAAATGCTTCCATCTGTTGGAATGAGCATGGGACCTGTATTCTGGGACATGTACAGTGTTATCCATGTGAATTTTATGGAGAATGGGTTAACAATTAATATCCTTTATTACTGTACGTTGTTGTATGTTGCCTTGCCGAGGTCCATTTACAAGAAAGGACCTAGGTTGTTGTCTGGAAATGTTGTTCTTCTCCATGTCAGTGCCTGCCCCTCCATACAGCCAATTTGGCAACAATAACTCTGTCTAAAATATACCGAGAGGTCTTACCCCTTCATCATTTCTCTTCTGATTTAGCCCCTGGTGATTATCATTAGTTGAAACGCTGAGAGAGCTTCTCAGATAGAAGAAATTTATGACAAATAAGCAGAACAATATCCTCTGGTGCTTGATGCAGCCTAGTTCTTTCTATGCCAAAAGGATCAGGAACTAGAACAACGATAGATACAGTGTATGCATGCACACAAGAAACGCTTTGAAAAAAACTGACATATTTTAATGAATGTTGTACTGTCCATATCTAGAGCTAATACCCAATGTTAGGAAGAAATAATTATGTTTTTGGCCATTTTATGAGAAGGGAACAGCTGGAATATATTGTAACAACAGAAAAATTCAGGGATGAAAAGATTGAGGGAAGCAGAGAGAAAAGATACCCGACTGCTAAGAGAATGGCTTGGCAAAAGGTCAACAACAGAAATGATAAATAAATGCTGAGATCGAAAGTTGTGGAGAGACATGATCACCAACACCAGCCAGCATGGTACTTGATGATGATGCACTGTCCATTTCTTCTACACAAATACAAGTCTTGATCGTCTTGTCTTGTTCATTTACAACCTTTTTTTTTAGCTGCTTGTTCAGATATTTTGTTGTCTATGTGCTTTAGGTTGGCCACTGACATTGTGTAATACTGACAGTCTTGTATTAACAGCTTGTGAAGATGTGCCTATTGTTTAGATACCATTGTTGGACAGCCATTATTTTACTTCTCCTATTTACTGCTTCATGGGTGTGCCAAATGAGCTTCTTGCTAACAAATTTTGATTTTTTTTTTAAATTGGTTATTTATTTTCTTGCATTTTTTTGGTTTTAATTGATGAGCTTGTTACCTGGGACCTGACTTAGCTACCTCAAGATTATAGGGAAAGTAGTTGAATTTATCTAAGTTTATAAATGGTTTCTAAATGAAGAATTTTGGTCTCAGAGTATTGTTAAGGCAGAATAGCTTTTGGGTATCTTTATTCTAGTTAGTGTGAGTATATGTTTGCTAATATCAAAGTTATTGTTGTTATTACTGTATGTATATTTAAAATATGTCATTGTATATGTATTTTACATTCTATTTCAAGCATGAAACAAGTGGCTGTGCTTGTTGAGTTTACCAAATAGGTCAGGGTTTAATCTCTTTTTCTGTAGCACTTATCTCTTCTGTTCTTGTTTGCTGTCATTTATGTCACCAATGGCTTTTTCACCTGTTTTAAAGAGGGCTTTAAATGCATTCAATCAATTGTGTTGTTTCATGGTTTCAAAACAGTCTGCAACATCTGACCCATTACCTCTTTTTTCAGCATTTGTTCTTTGAAAAGGGGGGGGGGGGTGTCATCTCACTTCTTTCCTCACCGACCTTGATTTATTGGCCTGATTAGTTTCATTCCTGAGCCACCGCACAAGAGACGGAATAATCTTCATCTATTCTGGTTCCCTGATACTGATGCCAGCATTTATCGAAGAGTCTCTTGACAGCTTTCAACTCATTTACTGTAATGAGTCCATATTTCTGAACAGATACTCTCTTGACAGCTTTCAACTCAATTACTGTAATGAGTCCATATTTCTGAACAGATAGTACCTCTTTTAAAGTAATAAGCCACATATTTTGTCCTTATAGTAAATGATGTGTGTTTGTTATTTTAATAAGAAGTGATAATGTTATTGACTATTTAAAAAAAAAAAAAAGAATATTTGTTCATGCTAGTTATATTTTCCCATTGTCATGGTAACCAAGATAAACATTTGTTATATTGTAGTCTGGGGAATGATTTTACAGCATTAATACACACCTCAACAACACTTTTTATTACTACTTTTGTACACAGTGTATGTATTCATCAGAATATTGAAGAAGTTTACTAGTAATATGCCAGGCTGGTTTTATTTTATTTTTTTTATTAGCATGATCCAACTCACGTATGGTGCCTCACGTATGGTGCATGGTAATATCTTCTTGAATTGAAAATCATAATTGCTATAAAGTCTTTCTAAATGTTTCTTAATAGCACTTTAGAATTCATATTTTCAGATTTCACAAGAATCAAACAGGTAGTTCTTGGAAATATTATTACCTGTCCGCATGTTTAATAATTGAATACAGATCAAGAGGCGATAAAACATACATTGAGATTGAAAATGTTCCCTCACTGTCTTAACTGATAATTTGAAATGCAGATAGTGGTTTAGTAGCCAGGTGTTTTTGCTTTCATTGGAATTCTCAGTCAGAAATGTTGGTACTTTTGCAGCATTTTAGCAGTTTTTTTTTAAATATAAAACATATGAGTAATGTCAAAATCCAACAACCATTCTTTTACATAATAAGTCACATGACCTGTTTTTATCAACCATCAGATTTAACTAAGAAAAATCTGTTTTTATCAACCATCAAAAATAACTAAAAAAAACTTGTTTTTATCAACCATCAGATTTAACTAAGAAAAACTTGTTTTTATCAACCATCAGATTTAATTAAGAAAAACCTGTTTCTATCAACCATCAAATTTAATTAAGAAAAACCTGTTTCTATCAACCATCAGATTTAACTAAGAAAAACCTGTTCTATCAACCATCAGATTTAATTAAGTATCTTTCTTCCACTTCTATCATTATATAACATTGTCGGGTCTCATAGATTCTCATTTATTGAGCAAATCAAGTCATTGGAGAGATGTCATAAATATGAACCAGAAACTTTCACCTGTGGCACACACTTTATTAAAGATCACAACAGCAAGGACTAAAGATTAATAGAGATAAGACCAACATTATGAGAATTAATGCAGTTGGCAATAACCAAATAAAACTAGGAGAAATACCTCTACTAGACGTACAATCTTATATATATCATGGGCAGTAATATAGATAAAGAGGGAGGAACAGAAAATGATACTAAAATAAGGATATCAAAAGCAAGAGGAGCTTTCATTGCACTAGGAAACATATGGAAATCCAAAGAAATTAGGCTAAATACAAAAATAAAAATTTTCAACTCAAATGTTAAGTCGGTCCTATTATATGGCTGTGAAACATGGAGAACAACAAAATTGACAATCACGAAGATACAGACTTTCATTAATGGATGCTTACGCAGAATAAAAGGATGGAAATGGCAGGACAAAATCACTAACATAGAATTATGGAAATGTAACAGTCAAATATCAGTGGATAAAGAGATACAGTGAAGACGATGGCACTGGATAGGACACACACTATGGAAGCCAAGTGAGAGTATTACACAACAGGCCCTTTTTTGGAATCCCCAGGGAAAAAGACAAAGAGGAAGACCAAGGAATTCTTGGAGAAGACAGATCGAAGCAGAGATGAAGATGATGGGGAAGACATGGAATGATCTTAAAAGAATTGCAAAAAACAGAACGACTTGGAAAGTGTTTGTTGAAGACCTATGCTCCACTGGGAGCTAAAAGGTAGAAGAGACACACTTTATTACCATTGTGTGTTCTGACACTGAGATTGTTAGGGTACAGATTTTTCTAACAAAAACAGACGTGTAGGAGGAAAAAAAATTAGTATTAACATTTTTTTTTTAACAAAAAAGGCATGGCAAATGGAAGTAGACATACTTTTATGTTGTGAAATGTATGGGGGGAAAACGTAACATTTTTAGGTGTTGGGAGATGTATGGGAAATTAAAGTTGACATGTTTTTATGTTGGTATATATATATATATATATATATATATATATATATATATATATATATATATGGAAATAAAAGTAGACAAGTTTTTGTTGTGAGATATATGAGAAATAAAAGTATACATTTTTATGTTGGGAGATATATGAGAAATAAAAGTAGACATTTTTATGTTGGGAGATATATGAGAAATAAAGTTGACATTTTTATGTTGGGAGATATATGAGAAATAAAGTAGACATTTTTATGTTGGGAGATATATGAGAAATAAAAGTAGACATTTTATGTTGGGAGATATATGAGAAATAAAAGTAGACATTTTTATGTTGGGAGATATATGGAAAATAAAGGTAGACAAGTATTTGTTGCGAAATGTCTGGGAAATAAAAGTAGATATAATTATATGTTAAGTGAGAGAAACCAAAAAAATGCACCACTGTTCCATTTATCAATTGAGCATGTTGTCTTAACATTGTGAACAGACTAGTGAGTGTATTTGTTATAATTTTGTAACCAGTAATTGTAGCGACACACAGAGATAGGTTCTGTTGAAGAGATGAGTGTTTATTTTGGTTAGAAGAAGAATGGGGTGATTACTTTGAGTAGTGTGTCATAGTTTACAGTTATGTTATTATATTTATGCCTTTCAGCCCAGCAGATAATAATTTTAGGACTGGTTATGTCTTCCCCTTGTTGATCCCTTCTGACTTCTAAAGAAAATGAATCGGCATTAAGTCAGTCTTGAATGTAGCACAGTCTGTATCTTCAATGCAGAGACAAGTCAATGACTTGTTCACTTGAAAAGAATGTTTTATGACTCAATCTAAGAGCAAGATAGAGTACCAACATGTAGGCATTAGCATTTCATGTCAGTGATTGAAGAAGAGGAAGCGTTGAAACTTTTCATTCTCCATCAGCACCTAAAAGTGTCAATGAACATAAAGAAGATGATTATTTATTATTTTGTTAGTTTTTGTTGTTCTTTTCCTGTAAATGGCTTTTTGCTGTAACTTTGGTCTTTTTACAGAGAGTCTTCCTACAATACAAAGCTGCAAGCATGTTTCAACTTGTTTCTCCCATTATCACTTTAACTGCATGGCTTCAAGTTCTAAGCCAGACCAGTTTCTCCATAACAACTTTACCAGAAGACGGTTCATTATGATTTAGAGGTCAAGAGGTTTTTGTGATGACGATTTGTCAGCAAACAAATGAAATGGAAGTTTGTTGGAATGTTCTACAATAACAGCTACAGTTTAGTGCAATCTATATAAGCCAACAGAATGCTCCTTCTTGTTGCTTTCTTCAAATCTCATACTTGAACAATGAGACAAAGTTTGCTGTGAGGATCACCTGATCTTATATATTGCATTGCTAGGTTCAGATGTGCTAGACAAAAGAGATCATTTGAAAACTGTGACCCAAATGGGCTGTCCCTTGTCCCTAAAATGTTTAGGAACTAAAAAATACAAATTTGTTTATTTACAAGAAGGGGAAGGAAAGGAGGACAGACTCCATCACAATCATGGCAAATATGGGGTATTATGTTAATGCCTATCAGCAAACTAGGGAGCTCAGTGGTTAGAGAACTGGACTACAAAGGACAGGGGTAGGGTTCGATCCCAACCAACGGCTTCCGGGTTCACCCAGCCTTAAATGGGTACCGGATTTTTTTCTGGGAAAGTAAAGTGGCATGGGTGTAATACCGACCACATTACCCCAAAAATCATGTGCCGAAGATCTGTAAAATTTATGGTCACTAACACCATATTCCCTACACGCCGCCACTTGGCGTGACGGGGGTACTTTACTTTTTTACTATCAGCAAACTCCATCACAATCATGGCAAATAGAGAATATTATGTTAACACTTTGGTAGCCGTGATAGCTCATTGGTTAGTGAACTGGACTACAAAGAACAGGAGGTAGGGTTCGATCCCAACTGGCGGCTTCCTGGTCACCCAGTCTTTAATGGGTACCAGATTTTTTTCCGGGAAAGTAAAGTGGCACGGGCGTAATACTGACTACATTACCCCAAAAATCATGTGCCAAGGGTCTGTAAAATTTATGGTCACTAACACCATATTCCCTATCTGCCACTTGGCGTGACGGGGTACTTAACTTTTACTATGTTAACACTTTACGCACCAAAGAAAAAAAAGAGGGGGGGGGGGAGATTTTGAAGGACACCACTGTCTTAAAAATGACAAGAATAATATAATTATTGAAACAAATCTAAACATGTTTTAGACATCAAATAAAAGAAGATTGAAGTAGGAGTACATGTGTAGTAAACAAAAAAATGTTACAATAAAATAATTGTGATAAAGAAAGAAGATTTATAGAAAAATGTCTCAGAATCTGCGAAAAAATAAAATTGTTCTCATTTCACTTACCAGATCTTGCCATATAATCGATCATATTTGTGTTGTCTTTATAATGAAATCCTTTCAGAATTAACAATTTTAGACACACACACCATTATTCTTCACAGTTAGCACGAACAAACCTCAAGAAAACGTATATTAATATATGTTTATAACGTTATGTGCCACACAACATGACAAGTCTCTATATTCTCTTATATAAACTATGTTTCAAAAAACGTTTTTTTTTTATTTACTCCAAGACTAAACTGTAATTGAATAATATAAAAACTTAGTTCTATGATTTATTACTAACATTAGAATCAATTCTAAAATTGTTTAAAATAAATAGTATGATGTAAATCTTGTGAAAAGAGGCGATTACAATGGATCGTCTCCGATAGTGACAAGAAATGGTATCTCACAAAAATCTTTTATTTTTACTACAAAGTAGTAGAATATCATTGACTTATGTCAAATTCTATAAAAATAAACATTTTCCTACAGATTTTAACTTGCCTCAACTTAAACAAGTGTCTAAATAAGCAAGTAACAAAACAAAAACTTGTAACAGTCAGCCGTCATTTTACAAAAATCCAGCCATACAGTCCACTTACCATTGGTAGTTAAAGTGTGTCTATCAGTCGATACCATCACAATCATGGCAAATAGAGAATATAATGTTAATGCCCATATTATTTTAGACCATCTACACATGTTTGTGTAATATGGTCAGCATTATGCCAATGCTGTCTTTCATCCCCCATGTAAAAACAAAATGTTTGGCACACATTTAAGGCTGGGTGGACGTAGAAGCCATTGATCAGGATCCAACCAAGTTATAAGAGATAGTGTTGGGTGTAATGAACAGGTTATCTTTTGCCTTTGTGCACTGTTTCCTTTTAGTACTTCTTTGGGCTTGCTGAAGCAATGTGATAGGCTCAAACTTACATGACTGGGGGAGTTCTTTTCTGCTGATCAGATTACCCTCTGTGGTAAAGTTCCGTTATGATAACCCTGTCGTGTGTTTACCCAAGATTTAATGTACACAGCATATGTGGTGTGTATGTGTGTGAACCTTTTGCTTTACAACTGGTTAAACAGAACTTGGTGAAATAACACATCTATTGTGTACATGTTGAGCCACTTTAGATGCACTATGATAGATGGCTCTGTACTACTCCAAGACACCATAATGAGTGACTGTAGCATATTTGTTGTTTAGATTTAATTTTTAAAACAATATGGGTGTATTTGGCACACATGCTGTATGGTTATAAGATAAAGTTATTATATGTAGTAAATTCACTGAATGTATCTGAGGCAGGTTTATGTATGTAGGGCATTTATTACATATATTGGAGACATGATTATGTACAGGGCAAATTTGTTGGATAGATATCACACAGGTTTTTATATGTGATATATTTGTTGGATAGATCTGTGACAGGCTTGTATATGTGACATATTCATTGGATAGATCTGTGACAGGTGTGTATATGTGACATCTTTGTTGGATAGATCTGAGACATGTTTGCATATGTGACATATTTGTTGGATAGATCTGAGGCAGGCTTGTACATGTGGTATATTTGAATTATGCTTTTCAAATGTGTTTCTATTACTGGTCACCTGTCGGATATAAACCATTACTGCTGCTTTTATCACTTAATTAATGTTATCTCTGATATCACGTCACATGTGTGATGTCACTCCTCCGAGGCCAGGATTTATCCATTCTCTCATCTTATTTGTTGCTAGCCTGTGATACACAAACATTTTGTTATCTTTGTAGGAACAGTTAGAATATGCTAATAATGAAGACTTGATTCCTCATGTTATTTATATGTTGTTTTTATCAGAACAATGACATCTCATTTTACACATATTTACATACACAAACACGTAATACATTGAAGTTTGTGATTATATTTAGCTCTGTTTTTTATTTGAAACCACAGTAGCAGAATTTACCCATCTATTGACTAGATAGGTCATGAGTTGCTGCAATTTTGGATTCACTTCATTCTCTTAAAATTAGTCATAGATTTTTTTTATGTGAAAGACGGTGACCTGACGTAGAGCTGATTACATATGCCAAAAAAGAGGTGACTTGACAAGAAGCTGATGACATATGCCAGAAAGGAGGTGACCTGACAGTGAGCTGACATATGCCAGAAAGGAGTAACTTGACAAGAAACTGATGACATATGCCAGAAAGGAGGTAACCAGATGGAGCTGATAACAGAGGCCAGAAAGAAGGTGACCAAATGTGATACTGATGACAGATAGGAGGTGACCTGACGTAGTACTGATCACAAAAGCCAGAAAAGAAGTGACCTGACATGGTACTGGTGACAAAAGCCAGAAAGGAGGTGACCAAACATGATGTTGATGATGTAAGTTAGAAGTTTGCCAGTAGACATGAAAAATTCAATGACTTCATATGAATGAAGTCACATGAATATGAATGAAGTCATATTTTTAATATATAATTGTGTGGTAAGCTTTTTTACTTTTTATAAATTTAGATATAAATGAGGTATGCAAATAGATGAAATGTTCATTAGCTTATTGGTAATATGTTTATATAAACATCCACTAGTTTATGGGCAATGTGCCAAAGACTGAACTAACATTCTTTAGCTTTTGAGGAATATTTCACATATTAACTATATCTTTATGTTTTTTAGTTTATGGGAAATATTTTTATACTGAAAACTAATTGGGTTTTTTTTTTAGAAATATGCTACATAGTGAATATACCTTAGTTATTCTATCTATCTATCTATCTATTGACCTTTCGAGCCGTAACCGGCCCATAGGGCGTAGACCAAGATACACCTTCTCCTATATGAATTTTTGTTCTAGCAGTTTTCTTTTAAAGATATTTTATCAAATCTCGCCATCTGTCTCTGTTCTGTGCAAGCAGTTCTATCTCATTGAGGGAGCCGATTCCTGCTGCTCTTGCCTCTCTCATCAATGTTCTTCTCAGTGTCTCCCTGGGTCTTCCTCTTTTTCTTTTACCTGTTGTTTCCCATATGAGGGCTTGCTTTGCTATTCGATTATTATCTCTTCTCATCACATGTCCAACGTATGACCATCGTCTTTTCTTTATTACTGAAGATATTAGTGGTTGATTGGCGATTTCTCTAATTTCCTCGTTTGTTTTGAATTCGTTCCATTCTATACCAAGTATTTTCCTTAGACATTTATTTTCGAATGCGTTCAACTTTGTTTCTATATCTCTTGTTGTTTTCCAGCTTTCACACGCATACGTAAGGGTTGATAGTACATTTGATTTGAATAGCACCTTAGTTATTAATTTACCTTTATTCAGAAAGTATTTGAGGTAGGCAGGTACAGAAAATTGTATCACCATCTCTCTTTCTCTTCCCTCCCTCCCCCACCATGCCAGTCACTGCCACATATAAGATTATATTAGTTTAATAATCCAATTTTTTTTAATGCTTCAAAGCTATGGTCACTAATTACATTATCAATTAATACAGTCACATGTCACGATCAATTTTAAATGTTGGATAAGTACTGACACTAGTGACAACAGATCACCCTATGGTTGCTTTTTATATTCTGGAGAAATAATCTCTTTGGTAATGTCATAAGTCACGGTCAGTCTTATGCACCACTGTTAAGTACTGTTATTAGTCATATTCTCAATTATTCCTGACAGAGGCTGTAATTGATCATGTCACTAGTTACATTAGTTTATCTCATCACATGCCATGCTGGTTCAGGTAGCTGGTTAAATAATATAGAGAAAAAAACACTTCATTTCATCACAAACCATGGTTAGTTCAGTATGGTGGGGAAATAATGTAGAGACAACAGTTCATTTTGTCACATGCCATTGTTGGTCCAGTATGGTGGGGAAATAATGTAGGGTCAACAGTTCATCTCATCACATGACATTGTTAGTCCAGTATTGTGGGGAAATAATGTAGGGTCAACAGTTCATCTCATCACATGACATTGTTGGTCCAGTATTGTGGGGAAATAATGTAGGGTCAACAGTTCATCTCATCACATGACATTGTTAGTCCAGTATTGTGGGGAAATAATGTAGGGTCAACAGTTCATCTCATCACATGACATTGTTGGTCCAGTATTGTGGGGAAATAATGTAGGGTCAACAGTTCATCTCATCACATGACATTGTTAGTCCAGTATTGTGGGGAAATAATGTAGGGTCAACAGTTCATCTCATCACATGACATTGTTGGTCCAGTATTGTGGGGAAATAATGTAGGGTCAACAGTTCATCTCATCACATGACATTGTTGGTCCAGTATTGTGGGGAAATAATGTAGGGTCAACAGTTCATCTCATCACATGACATTGTTGGTCCAGTATTGTGGGGAAATAATGTAGGGTCAACAGTTCATCTCATCACATGACATTGTTAGTCCAGTATTGTGGGGAAATAATGTAGGGTCAACAGTTCATCTCATCACATGACATTGTTAGTCCAGTATTGTGGGGAAATAATGTAGGGTCAACAGTTCATCTCATCACATGACATTGTTAGTCCAGTATTCTTCTACTTCTTCTACCTTTTTAGCACCCAGTGGAGCATATGTCTTCAACAAACACTTTCCAACTCGTTCTGTTTTTGTCATTCTTTTAAGATCATTCCATGTCTTCCCCATCATCTTCATCTCTGCTTCTATTTGTCTTCTCCAAGAATTCCTTGGTCTTCCTCTTTGTCTTTTTCCCTGGGGATTCCAAAAAAGGGCCTGTTGTGTAATACTCTCACTTGGCTTCCATAGTGTGTGTCCTATCCAGTGCCATCGTCTTCACTGTATCTCTTTATCCACTGATATTTGACTGGTACATTTCCATAATTCTATGTTAGTGATTTTGTCCTGCCATTTCCATCCTTTTATTCTGCGTAAGCATCCATTAATGAAAGTCTGTATCTTCGTGATTGTCAATTTTGTTGTTCTCCATGTTTCACAGCCATATAATAGGACCGACTTAACATTTGAGTTGAAAATTTTTATTTTTGTATTTAACCTAATTTCTTTGGATTTCCATATGTTTCCCAGTGCAATGAAAGCTCCTCTTGCATTTGATATCCTTATTTTGGTATCATTTTCTGTTCCTCCCTCTTTATCTATATTACTGCCCATATATATGTAAGATTGTACGTCTAGTAGAGGTATTTCTCCTAATTTTATTTGGTTATTGCCAACTGCATTAATTCTCATAATGTTGGTCTTATCTCTGTTTACCTTCAGTCCTAGCTATTGTGATCTCTCATCAAGTATGCTCATTTTATCCTGCATCTGTTGATGGCTGTGTGATAGGAGAGCTATGTCATCAGCAAAGTCTAAATCATCAAGTTGTTTGGTCAGTGACCACTGGATTCCATTTCTGTTGTTTTGAGTTATTTTCATAATCCAATCTATGGCTAGTAGAAAGAGAAATGGAGACAGAAGGCATCCCTGCCTTACTCCTGTTGTATTTCAAATGCTTCTGTAAGCTGTCCTTCATGCACCACACTACATTTCGTTCCTTCATGCGTTGTTTTTATCAGGTTAATAAACTTTATGGGGATTCCGTAATGACTCAGTAACTTTCAAAGCATTCTTCTGTCTAAACTATCAAATGCCTTTTTGTAATCTATGAATCCAATATAAAGTGGGGATTTTAGTTCTAAACTTTGTTCAACTATTATACGTAGAGTCGTTATTTGATCAGCACATGATCTGTTCTTCCTTAAACCTGCTTGTTCATCTCTCAAATGTTTCTCTATGGCCTCTTTTAGTCTCTCCAGAATGATTCTGCTTAATATTGTTCCTGGCACTGATAGTAGCATAATTCCCCTATAATTTGTGCCCTCCTGTAAACTTCCTTTCTTTGGTAGTTTGATCATATAACCTTCTTTCCAGTCATTAGGTATTTCTTCCCTCTCCCAAATTTGATCTAATAGATTATGTAACATCTTGGTAGAGGTGTTAATATCTGCTTTGATGGCTTCCGAAGGAATTTCGTCTGGTCCTGTGGCTTTACCATTTTTTAATAGTTTGATGGCTTTCGTTATTTCTTCTTTGCTTGGTTTTCCACAGTTGACGTGTAACTCTTCTTCTGCTGGTAGTATATCTGGAGGATTATTTGAGCCAGGTCTGTTCAAAAGTTCTTCAAAGTGCTCTTTCCATCTCTCCACTTGTTCCCTTATATTACTAAGCAGATTTCCTTTCTTATCTTTAATAAAGGCATTGATCTGTTTATATTTTCCACTTAATGTCTTTGTGCTGTTGTACAATTCTTTCATATTCCCTCTATTTGTTGCTTCTTCTGCCTCTTTAGCTAGTTCATCTATATATTTCCTCTTATCCCTTTTAATGTACCTTCTCACTTCTTTGTTCACCTCTGTGTAAGCTTCCTGTGTCTTGGCTTTGTTAATCCAGTATGGTGGGGAAATATTGTAGGGACAACAGTTCATCTCGTCACAAGTCATGGTTGGTTCAGTATGGTGAGAAATAATATAGAGACAACAGTTCATCTCGTCACAAGTCATGGTTTAGTTCAGTATGGTGAGAAATAATATAGAGACAACAGTTCATCTCGTCACAAGCCATGGTTTAGTTCAGTATGGTGAGAAATAATCTAGAGACAACAGTTCATCTCGTCACAAGTCATGGTTTAGTTCAGTATGGTGAGAAATAATATAGAGACAACAGTTCATCTCGTCACAAGCCATGGTTTAGTTCAGTATGGTGAGAAATAATATAGAGACAACAGTTCATCTCGTCACAAGCCATGGTTTAGTTCAGTATGGTGAGAAATAATATAGAGACAACAGTTCATCTCGTCACAAGTCATGGTTGGTTCAGTATGGTGAGAAATAATCTAGAGACAACAGTTCATCTCGTCACAAGTCATGGTTTAGTTCAGTATGGTGAGAAATAATATAGAGACAACAGTTCATCTCGTCACAAGTCATGGTTTAGTTCAGTATGGTGAGAAATAATATAGAGACAACAGTTCATCTCGTCACAAGTCATGGTTTAGTTCAGTATGGTGAGAAATAATCTAGAGACAACAGTTCATCTTGTCACAAGCCATGGTTTAGTTCAGTATGGTGAGAAACAATGTAGAGACAACAGTTCATCTCGTCACAAGCCATGGTTTAGTTCAGTATGGTGAGAAACAATGTAGAGACAACAGTTCATCTTGTCACAAGCCATGGTTTAGTTCAGTATGGTGAGAAACAATGTAGAGACAACAGTTCATCTCGTCACAAGTCATGGTTTAGTTCAGTATGGTGAGAAACAATGTAGAGACAACAGTTCATCTTGTCACAAGCCACGATTGGTTCACTATGGTGGGAAATAATGTAGAGACAATAGCTTATCTCGTCACAATCCATGGTTGGTCCCATATGCTAGTAAAGTAATGTCACTTATGACAATCTACTTCACTGCTTGCTTTTTGGTACTAGAAGCCTGCAGGGCTTTACCTAATGCCATGCATCCAGTCATGCCATGCATCTAGTCATGCCATGCATCTAGTCATGCCATGCATCTAGTCATGCCATGCATCTAGTCATGCCATGCATCTGGTCATGCCATGCATCTAGTCATCATCTACAAAGCATCATTTTTACATTCTTTGGGTCATGAAAGTGTTCATTTTAGTATTATTTCTTACTGATTGAATAATGTTTGTTGATGATAATGTCACATTATTATTTTGATAATGATATAGAAAATGGTGACAATGATAAAATGTGATTGTTTCCTCAGTTGTAAATTTGATGTTTGCCAATTATAAATTTGATATTTGAATTTGCTGATTATAAATGTAATTTCTGCCAATGATAACGAGTGACATATCCAACTTGGACTATCTTCATGTTATTTCTGGTATTATTTGTATTTTTCTTCTTACTATGTTAACTTATTTCGCAGTTTGAGTCAATTAATTGTTAGACTATTCAATTTGTTTAATTTGACTGCTTGCTTCATGAATATGCAAATGAGAGAACTGTGTGCCAATTGGTCAGTTATGTGGTCTCATTTGCATAGGTATGAGGAAGAGGAGAACTGACCATAAGAGTGGGCTACTCTGCCCGAATGTATTAAAATTAAGAAATTATTTCCCTTGGTTGTGATGTTCATTTTTTTAACAATGTTTTTGTGATATTGTTTTTGCTTGATTGTTGTTATGAATTCAGAAGTTATGGCATTATCGATCGGGAGGGGGGTCGGGTCTGTTATCCGGCACCAGGATTAAACTTGTGCTTGCTTCATCATCTCACAACTTCCTTCCATAGCACACTGTGTCTCTGTCTCTGCCAATGTGTTGACCATCCTTGTGTTCTTTCTTCCAGACCGTGATGTCGGGCAGGATTCATATTGACCCATTCCTCACCACCTACTGTCTACGGCACTTGCTCCGCTCTTGTATCATGTATGCATCAATTTTATTGACAGATAATTGACATCCTGAGCTAGTTGTGTCTGTGTGATATGCCACAGATGATGGTTTTCTCATCAAACTGGAGCCATCAGTGTATGTCTGTAGAGGGTCTGAAAGTGATTTAGGAACTGCCACAGGGGGGTTATTATCATCATCATCAAGTACCATGTCTGCTGGTGTAAGGGATCATGTATCTCCACAACTTTCGATCTCGACTGTTATTTATCATTTCTGTTGTTAACCTTCTGCCAAGCCATTCTCTTATGCTGTCTGGTATCTTTTCTCTTTGCTGCCCTCTATCTCTTTGTCCCTCGATTTTTCCAGTTGTTACAATATATTCCTGCTGTTCTCTTCTCATTACATGGCCATAAAATGATGATTGTTTCTTCCTAATATTGGAAATTAGCTCTCTTTTTGCTTTGGCCTCTTTCACATTTTCATTACTCTTCTTAGTTGTCCATGGTATTCTCAACATTCTTCTGTAAAGCCACATTTCTACAGCCTCCAGTGATTTTCTTGTCTGTTGTCCTATTGTCCATGATTCACATCCATATGTTAAAACTGACTCTACATAACATTTAAGAACATTTTTTTTCTTATTTCTTTTGGGGGTTATTATAGTAGTAGTATTATGACAGAAGAAAAGGACAATTACTCAAGAGAGAGTGAGGGTGATTGGATGAAGACGATGGCGTGTACCATGTGCCGGAGGGCTCTGGTCCTATATCTATAAATGCTTACTTCCTCCCTGCCCAGTAATACCGCCATATGACGTGCCATAAGATAGAAGTGTATTATAGTAAAATGAACCCTATAGGACAAATCATGCTAGAAATTAGAAGTGTGTGCTGTTAATAAAATTTAATTATTTGCCTTTTTTTTTTTTTTACAGTAAAGACAACTCAACAGAAGCTTTATTAACACATTGTTTATCAAGGGCTTTCACGCACTGTACTGCCATTTTTCACAGTTCTCTTTTAACATTTGAAATAACAGAAAATAAATTTTAAATGGGGACCTCGGTAGCCTAGTTGGGAAAACCACCTGACTGGTGGAGTGCATGCTAAGTGATTCGATGAGCATTATAAGAAAAGTGGAGGTGGACTCTGTACACAGGCAATGGGTAGAATCATTACCAAAGTCAAAAATACGTAGTATCACTTTTGTCTACATCCCTGGACATGCAGGAGTATGGGGAAATGAAAGAGCAGACAGGTTGGCTAGCTGCACTGACATTGAAGACGGTTAACCAATGGATCGGGTGAACATCATCAATGCCCTCTGACATGTGGGAAGGACACAGGACTATGACAACCATGAGTACACGTCACTCCTATGGATGAAAGAGATGGGAGTTAAGATGGGAACAGCCAGAAATGAGAAACTTGGACGTATAAGACAACTTATCAACCAATACAGAACTGGAGTCATCAATAGCTGGACACTGTGAGACTTGCTGAGGAAGGGATCTACGGACATGTTCAGAGTGTGATGGTAATGACCCGCAAATAACTCAATATTCATCCTCTCTTCTTAATGGTAGATGAGATTGTTGGTTGCATGGCCATTTCTCATATCTCTATATTAGTCTTGAATTAATTCCATTGTACACAGAGTATTTTGATAACAAACTATTAACACATGTATGTTAATATGTGGGGCGCAATACCTAAATTTGCACTTACACCATTTAAACATAGGATACGATTCTAAATGTTTATATCCCTAAGACATAAAGGAGTATAATTTGCAACATTTGAGACACTGAATAATATGTTACACAACTTTCTAAGCTTATGAGACACAATCATTCATTTAAATCTCTCAGACATGGAGAAGTATAACACAACATTTAAGTAATTTGCAAAGAGAAGCAAAACATGCAAAATTGAAGTCTCTAGACAAGAAGTATAACACAACATTTAAGTAATTTGTAAAGAGAAGCAAAGCATGCAAAATTGAAGTCTCTAGACAAGAAGTATAACACAACATTTGAGTCAGTGGGAACAGAGAAGTATAACATGTTGCATCTAATTCTCTGACATAAATACAGATAGTATCCAACACAACATCTATGTCTGTATAACAGGGAGGAGCGTAGTAAAGAACTACTAAGCTCTGTAGGACATGGAGAAATATAACAATTAAATATGTGGGATACGTAGAAATATAACAAACAATAATTAAATCTCTCTCTCTCTTTTAGTAGGCTGTTGTTCAACAAAATCTGTGGGACATTAAGAAATAAAACAAAATGGTACTTCTGAGTGCAGTGATTGTAGACCATTAAGCCTAATGAGCCAAGTAACAAAAATCTTTAAAAAATAACAATTACTTAATGAAATAAACAGGATAATAAAAAAATATGGACTAGATATGAATATCAAAAAGGCTAAAACTATGATACAAAGGAAATACTCAAAACCCACAAGTGGATATCAAAATTGAAGTAATAGACCTGGAGACAGTTCAGAACTACAACTGCCTTGGACATACTATAACCAATGATGGAAAATGTACAACTGAAATAAACAAAAGAATCATCATCATCATCATTGAGTGCCGTCTCCGCAACGAAGGTTGGCTACCATGGAGCGCCATTTTGCTCTATCTCTTGCTTTGATGGTGCAGGTTGTCATCGGTTGATTTGTCCATCTTTTGATGTTACTCGTCCATGTTAATCTTGGTCTGCCTCTGCCTCTTTTACCTTGTATTTTCCCCTCCACGATCACTTTCAGTAGGCTGTTGTGTCTTTTAACATGGCCTAAGAATCGCATTTGTCTTGTTCTAATTGTGTTCAGAAGTTCTCTTTTCATTTTTAGTTGTTTTAAGACTTTGTCATTTGTTTTCTTTTCCTTCCATCCAATTCTACCTATTCTTCTATATATCCACATTTCAAAGGCTTCAATTCTCTGTTCTGTTTTCTTGTCTAATGTCCATGTTTCAGCACCATATAGGAATATTGAGAAGATGTAACATTTTGCTATTCTTAGTTTTAGTTCTGGTGTTATTTGTTTTGATGTTAGTATGTCCTTCATGACATTAAAATTACTTTTTGCCATTCCTATTCTTTTGTTTATTTCAGTTGTACATTTTCCATCACTGGTTATAGTATGTCCAAGGTAGTTATAGTTCTGAACTGTCTCAAGGTCTATTCCTTCAATTTTGATATCCACTTGTGGGTTTTGAGTATTTTCTTTGTTTATGATCATAGTTTTAGTCTTTTTGATATTCATATCTAGTCCATATTTTTTGCTTGTCGTGTTTATTTCATTAAGTAATTGTTGTAGGTCTTTAGGATTTTCTGCTAGTAGTACAGTATCGTCAGCATATCTTAGGTTATTGATTATCTTTCCATTAATTTGTAGGCCTGGTATCTCTATGATGTTTTTAAAGATTTGCTCAGTGTATAGATTGAACAAGCTTGGTGATAGGATGCATCCTTGTCTTACTCCTCTTTTTATATCAATGGGTGTAGAGAACTCTTTGTTATATTTTATTATTGCTGTTTGCTCCCAGTATAGATTGCATATTAGTCGTATATCCATGTCATCTAGATGTATCTCTTTTAGGCATTCTATAAGTTGTTTGTGGTGTACTCTATCAAAAGCTTTGGTGTAGTCTATGAAGCAGGCATATATTGGTTTGTTTACTTCTGTGTATTTTTCGATTAATGTTCTCATGCAGAATATGGCTTCTTTTGTCCCGCTATTTTTCCTAAATCCAAATTGCTGCTCATCTAATTCAGTATTGATTTTATTCTGAATCCTTCCTTGTATAACTTTTAGCAAGATTTTTGTAACATGGCTCATTAGGCTTATTGTTCTAAAGTCACTGCATTCAACTGCACCATTCTTTTTAGGCAATGCAATGAAAGTTGATGTTTTTAGTTCATTTGGTATGTATCCTGTGAAAAAACAACAAAAGAATAGGAATGGCAAAAAGTAATTGTAATGCATGAAGAACATACTAATGCATGAAGAACATACTAACATCAAAACAAATAACACCAGGGCTAAAAC
This sequence comes from Megaustenia siamemsis, assembly GCA_032433765.1. NCBI lineage: Eukaryota > Metazoa > Mollusca > Gastropoda > Stylommatophora > Ariophantidae > Megaustenia > Megaustenia siamemsis. Next base: position 54,792,206 of record JAVIAB010000101.1, on the reverse strand, counting down.
TAAGAATAGCAAATTGTTACATCTCAATATATATGGTATAGAAACATGGCCATTAGACAAGAAAACAGAACAGAGAATTGAAGGCTTTGAAATGTGGATATATAGAAGAATAGGTAGAATTTGATGGAAGGAAATGAAAACAAACGATGAAGTCTTAAAACAACTAAAAATGAAAAGGGAACTACTAAACACAATTTAAACAAGACAAATGCGATTTTTGGGGCCATGTTAAAAGACACAACAGCCTACTAAAAGTAATCCTGCAGGGGAAAATGCAAGGCAAAAGAGGCAGACCAAGACTAATATGGACGACTAACATCATAAGATGGACAAATCAGCCTATGACAACCTGCACCATCAAAGCAAGAGACAGAGCAGAATGGCGCTCCATGGTAGCCAACCTTCATTGCGAAGATGGTTCTCAATGATGATGATGAACAAAAATCTTGCTAAAAGTTATACAAGGAAAGATTCATGACAAAATCAATATTGAATTAGAAGAGCAGCAATTTGGATTTAGGAAAAACAGTGGGACAAATGAAGCTACATCCTGCATGAGGACATTGATTGAAAAGTACACAGAAGTAGACAAACCAATATATGCTGACTTTATAGACAACACCAAAGCTTTTGATAGAATACACCATAAACAACTTATAGACTACCTAAAAGATGTACATCTAGATGACATGGACATACGACTAATATGTAATTTATACTGGGAGCAAACAACAATAATAAAATTTAACAAAGAGAACTCTACATCCATTGATATAAAAAGTGGAGTAAGACATGGATGCATCCTATCACCAAGCTTGTTCAATCTATACACTTACCAAATGTTTAAAACCATCTCAGAGATGCCAGGTCTAACAATTAATTGGAAGATAATCAATAACCTAAGATATGCTGATGATACTGTACTACTAGCAGAAAATCCTAAAGACCTACAACAATTACTTAATGTAATAAACATGATAAGCATAAAATATGTATTAGATGTGAAAATCAAAAAGATTAAAACTATGATCATAAGCAAAGATAATGTTCATGAACTTGTCCATAGGTGCTCAGATCCCCTCCTCAGCAAGTCCCTCAGTGTCCAGCGACTGACGACTCCAGTTCTGTGTTGGTTGATAAGTCTTCTTACACGCCCACTCAGTTTCTCGTTTCTGGTTGTGCCCATTTTAACTCATATCTCTTTCATACTAAGGAGTGACGTAGACTCATGGTTGTCGAAGTGCTGTACCTTTCCTGCATCTCGGAGGGCATTGATGATGTTCGCCAAATCCATTGGTTGACCGTCCTCAACAATAACGCAACTAGCCAACCTGTCTGTTCTTTCATCTATTTTTAACATTCTAGTTTCTGAGACAGAATATCCACCATTTCTACCTAGGCCAACAAATATTTTTTTAATGCAATATTTCTTTACTGAGCATTACAAATGCAACTGCTACACATGAAGCATAAATAAGTAAAACACACGAAATAATCTTCTTTCCTTCCTCATTTGCCTTTCAGGGGAGATGTAATTTGCGGCTGTTTGCTCTTCTGTTTCTCTCTATTGCTGCTAGTATTTCTAATATTCCATAAATCCCATCTTTTTCGTCACTTGAGTCGGCGTTCTCGTTGCGCTAAGGGTCGTTGTTTTGTGTCTGTCTGTCTTATCACGTGGCCAATCCATTCTATCTGCTGTTTCTTTATGTATTCTACGGCGGGAATTATTCTCAGCTTTCTTTTCTTCTCAGTTCTTCATTTCTGATTTTCTCTCTGGGGATATTCATTGCCGTTAACAAGTACATTTTGACTCAAGTGGTTATTTTTCTTATTGGTCTTGAGACTATAGAGGCCAAACTATCATTGGTAGTACAACATTGGGATGAAGATTGTGTTGTAGAGTGCCCGGTTTGCCTAATGCCTCTATAGTTATTTCCTCGATGGACAGCAGTAGTGCTATTGGCCCCATGCTTTCGCCACTTATATTGCATACTGAATCTATTTCTGCTGTTTGTCAATTAGTGTGTGTCGTAAACTTCTAGATATTTAAATTCCTCACTTCGTGTGCCTTCTTTCGTTATTTTGACACATTAAATAAATTATCCTACTGAATAGTGAAGATATACAGAAGGATGTTGAGAATACCATGCACAGCTAAGGAGAGTAATGAAAACGTTTTGAAAGAAGCCAAAGCAAAAAGAGGGCTAATTTCCAATATTAGGAAGAAACGATCATCATTTTTTGGCCATGTAATGAGAAGGGAATAGCTGGAATATATTGTAACAACTGGTAAAAATTGAAGGACGAAGAGATAGAGGGAAGTAAAGAGAAAAAAAAAGATACCAGACAGCTTAAGAGAATTGTTTGGGAGAAAGTCAACAACAGAAATGATAATAAATAACTGTCGAGATCGATAGTTGTGGAGAGACATGATCACCTACACCAGCAGGCCCGGTACTTGATGAAGATGATGATGACTGAATAGTGATTGATAACAAACGGAGAAGCATTATGTGTAATCCCGCTGGCGTAGGCGATCGTGTCCTTCCAAAAGTATCTTGTCTACTCATCGTATCAATTATGTTGTTGACTGTTAGTTGGCTGGTTGGTTTCCTCAGGATTATCACCACACTTCGAGCGAGTCGATAAGCGCTCTGATATCTGCTCTCTAGCAAGACCTGCAGTGTGAAACGATAAACTAGTTCACAAGTCTACCCTCGACCTCCTCGTAGCTCTCCTGAACCTAGACAAAATCCCTCCTGACTAGATACAAATATGGGAGTCACAACAGAGTCGCAAATTCACGAACAAAACTCCGTCGTTTCGCCCTTCACTACGGTTGCTGTTGACTGTTTACCGCCACCCACGACCCCTAGCTATCCAGTATCTTCTCTCTAAACGAGCAATCGTTATCAGGTCGCATGCCCTTTACAGAACACTGCATTCACTACAGCCCGCCTGAAAGAATCAATGTCTCTACCCAGATCTCCCAATGAATGTAGCATTCACTAAAGCCCGTCTGAAAGAATCAATGTCTCTACCCAGATCTCCCAATGAATGTAGCATTCACTACAGCCCGCCTGAAAGAATCAATGTCTCTACACAGATCTCCCAATGAATGTAGCATTCACTACAGCCCGCCTGAAAGAATCAATGTCTCTACCCAGATCTCCCAATGAATGTAGCATTCACTAAAGCCCGTCTGAAAGAATCAATGTCTCTACCCAGATCTCCCAATGAATGTAGCATTCACTACAGCCCGCCTGAAAGAATCAATGTCTCTACACAGATCTCCCAATGAATGTAGCATTCACTACAGCCCGCCTGAAAGAATCAATGTCTCTACACAGATCTCCCAATGAATGTAGCATTCACAAAGCCCGCCTGAAAGAATCAATGTCTCTACACAGATCTCCCAATGAATGTAGCATTCACTACAGCCCGCCTGAAAGAATCAATGTCTCTACACAGATCTCCCAATGAATGTAGCATTCACTACAGCCCGCCTGAAAGAATCAATGTCTCTACCAGATCTCCCAATGAATGTAGCATTCACTACAGCCGCCTGAAAGAATCAATGTCTCTACCCAGATCTCCCAATGAATGTAGCATTCACTACAGCCGCTGAAAGAATCAATGTCTCTACACAGATCTCCCAATGAATGTAGCATTCACTACAGCCCGTCTGAAAGAATCAATGTCTCTACCAGATCTCCCAATGAATGTAGCATTCACTACAGCCCGCCTGAAAGAATCAATGTCTCTACACAGATCTCCCAATGAATGTAGCATTCACTACAGCCCGCCTGAAAGAATCAATGTCTCTACACAGATCTCCCAATGAATGTAGCATTCACTACAGCCCGCCTGAAAGAATCAATGTCTCTACCCAGACCTCCCCACTGAACGTTGCATTCATTACATCTTGTCTGAAAGAATATCTGTCTCTAGCCAGATTTCCCATTTCTCTGTTGTCATGTTCAAGGTCTTCTGGTGTCTTGAATCCATCTTCTTGATCTGCCCCTAATGCGTCGCATAGGAACCATATCTACCAATATTGTTCTTCAAGCCCACTGTGTCTTTTGACGTGGTCTTAATATTTTATCTGGGAACACTGTTAATCTCAGATGGTAGATGTACAACAGATGTGAGATGCAGAATGGGTCAGGCAAAAGCGACGTTCTAAAAAAAAATGAGAAATATACTGTAAATCCATATTTGTCATTAGAAACAAGAAAAAAATTATTAAATATTATGTAGAGCCAGTCTTAACATATGGAAATGAATCAAGAACAATAGGTTGGTTGGTTGATTATTTGGTTATGGAAGGACCCGTTATCACTGCAAACGAATTAAAATCCATAAATGCTCAACCGCCCGTGCCAACGGAATCATCCAATTACTAACACATCTCCCAAACAAAGAAAGGTAACTGTAGTTCCCATCGTAGCAGTCTCAGCACACGCCAAAAGACATAAGGCGAAACCGCGCAGAAAGTGAACACAGCCAACTGTTCCCTGTCATACGATATCATCATTCATCGTAAACAATTGGAATATCGAAACATGATCAAAACGGATGAGACACACAGCTCACGGTGTTCACAGAGCACTTAACTCAGTAGCTCCAGCAACAAGCCGGATTTTGAATATGAGGAAACTGCAACAAGGAACACTTTTCATGCATAGCCTTCAATTGTTCCTGCCGCCTACCCACCATATACCGGAAGTTCACGTCCTCTTGAAAATGATGATCGTCGCATTTTAAAAAAATGTATAGCGCTTGATGATGTTATGCCATAGTTGTTGACTCCAATTCCGAACATATAGTCGTTAGATTATCCCCGTCGCGCATCAAACAACAGACCGTAAGGTTAGCTTACGGCCGGTATATGGATGTACGATGAGTCATTACGATGACGTAGCACACAACAATGTCGTAGACACAACAATTTCGCTCCCTTTAGATTCCTGATTACTCTAGTGAAAGCAGCCTACGACGAACAAAACACGGTGCAAATTCCCTAAAGAGATAAAACTGCGGCTGACGAAGTAATTTACATTAATGAGTAACATGGAAATAACTCTCGTCAAGGAATTCCAACAATGGTCATGAACAGCACCAATGTGACGTAAAGCGCAGATCAAGTTTAGACGGTGGAAAGTCGCATCCACAACACTTGATTTGTCAAAAAGGGACTGTTGCCGGCGTACAACTTCATTTTAGCGGCGCAGATGTAATAAGTAGATGATCATTTTACTTTAACGCAGAAAAGTGCAGTTGAGAACCGAAATTAATCAGACCCCGAATGCCCTTTCAGAAGCGATCGAGAGAACGTGGCCTAGATACACCATCTTTACAATGGAAGTCTAATATATGCAATATATATATATATATATATATATATATATATATATATATATATATATATATTAGGGAGAACCATGAAACTGATGCTTTATTAGGATTAACCAAGGCACATGAAACCCCGCACCAGGAAGAAATGCGATCGAGTTCGTCTTGCATTGTGGAGGCGATTCCCCGTCTGTCTCTTCCCTGTCGATATACCAGAATATCATCAGCAAAAGTCATAGTTCTCCCCCTCCCATCCAGTTGTTGTTCCGTGATTATTATTGTGTACACGTTAAACAGAAGTGTTGACAATGGTGAGCCTTGTGGCGACACTGGACAAATGGATGTTGGCTCGGAAGACCAACTTCCACATCTGAGTATCACCTTCCTCTGAATCATAGATCGTATGACAACAGACAAGAAAATCACGGGAATTTGTAGAAATGTGGTTTCACAGAAGAATGTTGAGAATACAATGTACCTCTAAGAGAAGTAATGAGATAATTTCCAATATTAGGAAAAAACAATCATCATTTTTTGGCCATGTAATGAGAAGAGAACAGCTGAAATATATGTTAATAACTGGAACAATCGAGGGGCGAAGAGATAGAGGGAAGCAAAGAGAAAAGAAACCAGACAGCTTAAGAGAATGGCTTGGCAGAAGGTCAGCAACAGAAATGATAAATAACTGTCGAGATCGAAAGTTGTGAAGAGACAATATCACCTACGCCAGGCGGCACGGCATCATCATTGAGTGCCGTATCTGCATCGACGGTTGGCTACCATGGAGCCACATTGCGCTCTGTCTCTTGCTTTGATAGTGCAGTTTGTCATAGGCTGACTTCTCCATCTTTTGATGAATTGATGTTACTCGTCTATGTTAGTCTTGACCTGCCCCTGTCTCTTTTGCCTTATATTTTCTCTTCCAAGATTACTTTTATGAGGCTGCTGTGTATTTTAACACGCCCCAAAAATATAATTCGTCTTGTTTGAATTATTGTTTGTTTATTATTATATTCCTTTTACCCATGAAACTGCCAATAGTGCTAAATTAATTGTTCTTCGACTATTCTGTACTGATCGCCTGAACAAGAATCGTGGAGTACAATGTACCTGATGTCAACAAAAACAATGACGCGACTCTCCCATCCTTGGTCTACCTTTGAGCCAACCGGTGAACCTTTTCACTTATTTCTTGATTATTTTCACTTTGTTATCATCAAAATATTCTAATGAAACATTATAATCAATCACAATGTTTAATTCACCATTTCAAAGCACATATTTGCAACATATTTAGCGTCGTTGTTTCGGGTTTCAGTCCCGCGGCCTAGTTTAGTTTATGTAAAACGTTGTCAGTTGCATTCAACATTCGTGGATGATTTTTGTTGTGTCACTCTTGACATAATTACATGCTTGCAGTACATTTATTATATCATATTTGATATTTTATGAATACTAAGTTACGCAATTGTTAAAAAAATAATTGTTAGTTAAGTTAAAGGTATAGTATAGTATACATCATCATTTTTTGGCCATGTAATGAGAAGGGAACCGCTGGAATATAATTGATTGAATTGTAACAATCTTACAATGATACTAATGATAGCAATTTACAATGTAAAACTGGGAAAATTGAAGGACAAAGAGATAGAGAAGCAAAGAGAAAAAATACCAGACTGCTAAAGAGAATGGTTTGGCAGAAGGTCAACAACAGAAATGATAAATAACTGTTTCACTGTTGTGATCGAAAGTTGTGGAGAGACATGATCACCTACGCCAGCAGGCCTCGTACTGATGATGATAGTATAAATTCTTGTTAATATTTTATTGATTTATATATTTGTTATATTGGCTATTCAAATCAAATGTACTATCAACCCTTACGTATGCGTGTGAAAGCTGGAAAACAACAAGAGATATAGAAACAAAGTTGAACGCATTCGAAAATAAATGTCTAAGGAAAATACTTGGTATAGAATGGAACGAATTCAAAACAAACGAGGAAATTAGAGAAATCACCAATCAACCACTAATATCTTCAGTAATAAAGAAAAGACGATGGTCATACGTTGGACATGTGATGAGAAGAGATAATAATCGAATAGCAAAGCAAGCCCTCATATGGGAAACAACAGGTAAAAGAAAAAGAGGAAGACCCAGGGAGACACTGAGAAGAACATTGATGAGAGAGGCAAGAGCAGCAGGAATCGGCTCCTCAATGAGATAGAACTGCTTGCACAGAACAGAGACAGATGGCGAGATTTGATAAAATATCTTTAAAAGAAAACTGCTAGAACAAAATTCATATAGGAGAAGGTGTATCTTGGTCTACGCCCTATGGGCCGTTATTCGAAAGGTCAATAGATAGATATAGATATATTTGTTGAGATAACTACTAACCGTCTGTGTTTAGTTTAGTTTTTTTTGTGGTTAAATTCTAACATAATTATAAATACACAATAAATATATTATTAATTTATATATACAGTCGAACCTGTCTAAGGCGACCATTCACGGGACTTTCAAAAACTGGTCCCATAGGACAGGTGGTCCTGCCTCACAGGTTTCACATAATAAATAGAGCGATAAAAAAAATTTTATCCTAAGCACTATGAAAACTAACCTGCAAATCAGCGTAATCCATGAGTAGAACATAGTGCACATGTCGGTCTACAATAGCCACTGGTTGGACACTTTTCATAAAACACGATAGTTAAACACACAAAAATATTTTGTCGAATCACTGATATTCGTTCTTCCAGCGTTAATGCTTTTGGTTTTACACTTTTGACACTGGCCATTTCCTATATTGTGTGTAACACTTTTAAAATCCACAAAAATAATTCACTGAGATACTGTACATGTACGTGAATACACTCTAAGCGGGCAATGACTAATTCTTTAGTTAATTCCTGTAATTTATACGGGCCACGCAATGGTCTACTCTGGTCTAGACGGAACCGCGAAGTGATGTCACTTCACGAATCATAGATCTGTGTCTGCCGTGTTTCTCACACCAGTATTGACTGATAAACGTAACACGTCCCACTGTAATCTGGGACTCACTAAATACGGGAAAACATCGACACCTGTAGACACCTGTGTCGATCGTTTATGGCTCCCAGCGAGACGAAGGACTGGCTGGTCGTCGTAAACGGGATAAATAACATTGGCGGCGGTTAATTAGCCTGGTCTCTGGTCGCGTCATACGGTGAGCGCCGTAATCAGTGTTAGCATATAGTAAAAAACTCGGGAAATTGTAGACCCGGTCCTATAACCAGGGAAACGCTTTAAACAGGTGGTCCTAAGACCAGGTTCGACTGTAATAGATAATTACAACTATCAGTGTTACATGTACAAATTAATTCCTTGATTAGATATCGTCAAATTATGCAAAGGTTGTTAGGAGAAGTTAAGTAGTCTGGGTAAGTCCCTTACTTTGGTCTTATCTTATGCAACCTACCTAAAAAGTTACATTTTTTCCCCCCCATCTTTAATGTTAAGTAATGTTAAGTGTTAGGATGCTTGGACTTTACTGATTGTCATTGTCTACTATACTACATTTAGCATCCGCTTTGCCTCAGAAAAGCAGCAAGAGCAAGGCTGACTGCTGCACTTCATTTGTGTATTGCTGTGACTCAGTGTATCTTTGTTCTAGTACTGACAACATCCATGTGTGCTGGTGTCACTGGTGGTATTTAGCTATTGTAGTCTAAGTTTATTTTTTTCTGTTAAGAGTAGGGCTCGGGTTTTGTTTTATTTTATGACCGAAGAAAAAGGTTGAATGTCCTAAAAATCATCAAAATACTACAGCTTGCATTTATGACCCAAAAAATGCACGCTGGTGTTATTTATTTTGATATTAGTATAATTTTCATGGCATTAAAATTACTTTTTGCCATTCCTATTCTATTGTTTATTTCAGTTTTACATTTTTCATCATTGGTTATAATATGTTCAAGGTAGTTGTAGCTCTGAACTGTCTCCAGATATATTCCTTCAACTTTGATATCCACTTGTAGGTTTTGAGTATTATTTGTGCTTATTATCAAAGTTTTAGTCTTTTTGATATTCATATCTAGTGCATATTTTTTGCTTGTCATATTTATTTAATTAATTAATTATTGTACATCTTCAGGATTTTCTGCTAGTAGTACAGTATCATCAGCATATCTCAGGTTATTGATTATCCTTCCATTAATGTATAAACTTGTCTTTTCTGTGATGCTTTTTAAGATTTGCTCAGTGTATAGATTGAACAAGCTTGGTGATAGGATGCATCCCTGTCTTACTCCTCTTTTTATATCAATGGGTGTAGAGTTCTCTTTGTTATATTTTATTATTGCTGTTTTCCAGTATAAATTACATATAAGTTGTATGTCCATGTCTTCTAGATGTTTATCCTTTAGGCAGTCTATAAGTTGTTTATCGCATATTCTATCAAAAGCTTTGGTGTAGTCTATGAAGCAGGCATATATTGTTTTTTTTCCTTCTATGTACTTTTCGATTAATGCTCTCATACTGAATATTGCTTCTTTTGTCCCACTGTTTTTCCTAAATTCAAATTGTGGCTTCTCTAATTCAGTATTAAATTTATTCTGAATCCTTCCTTGTATCTGTTCCTGCTTCTTTGCCTATATTCATGGATGCAATCATCATATTAGTATAGCACAAAATATTAAATTTAGATGCAGCAGTATTCAGCCAATTTCTTCATCTGCACGAAAATGGTTCTAAATGGCTGTAAAATTTGATTGAAAAAGCTTTCATAATTTGACAGTGGTGTAAATCATCTCTTCTTAGCAACAGAATTACAAAGCTCATTTTTTCTGCTTAATAAAGTAATCTAAACAAGTTTTATTGTAGCTAAAAATATGACAACAATTATAACCAAAACTATTCATCTTTGCTCAAAATATGACTTAAACCTAAATTATACCCCCACGGTCGACCCAGCCATTGGCAGAAATGGGTACCAGGGTATTATCCTGGGAAGGTGAGGAATGTCGCTTCGCATCTGAGTTTCGATGCTTGAGGCGACACTCTACAGAAATATCCGAACATTTCTGGATAGGCGGCCGAGCACATATGGGTGGAAACTCGCGTGCTAAGACGCCGGTTCAAGTCTCGTACTTTACCTTTACCTTTATTGTCAAAATATGACTTAAACGTAGATTATTGTCAAATTATGACTTAAACCTAAATTATTGTCAAATTATGACTTAAACCTAAATTATTGTCAAAAAATGACTTAAACCTAAATTATTGTCAAAATATGCGTTTATATGACTAATAAAAACAGCATCTGAGTGTTCAGAAAGGCAAGAAACATTCTGAAATTGATTTGGATTTCAAAAATATATTTATGAAAAAATACAGGTCATAAAAATTGGAACCCTACTTATGAAGAATAACCACCATCACTGCCAACGAAATTATGAGAATTAATACAGTTGGCAATTAAGTCGGTCCTATTATATGGCTGTGAAACATGGAGGTCAACAAAATTGGCAATCATGAAGATACAGACTTTCATTAATGGATGCTTACGCAGAATAAAAGGATGGAAATGACAGGACAAAATCACTAACATAGAATTATGGAAATGTACCAGTCAAATACTAGTGGATAAAGAGATACAGCGAAGTCAATGGCGCTGGATAGGACACACACTACGGAAGCCAACTGAGAGTATTACACAACAAGACCTTTTTTTGAATCCCCAGGGATAAAGACAAATAGGTAGACCAAGATATTCTTAGAGAATACAGTTGGAAGCAGAGATGAAGATGATGGGGAAGACATGGAATGATCTTAAAAGAGTGGCAAGAAACAGAACGGCTTGGAAAGTGTTTGTTTGAAGACCTATGTTCTTCAGGGAAATGAATGGTAGAAGAAGATGTGGGGGTATCCTCTGAGTTACAAATCTCTTGATATTTGTTCACAGTCACATTAGAGTTAAATTCTATGTGTACATTTATTTTTCAATGTATGACATTTTGACCTGCAGATTAAAGTGAAGTCACAGCTACGTCAATCTCGTATTCTCATCAAAATATGATTTAAGGAGGAGAAAAACAAAGACATTTGGGAAACTGTAAACCTTTTTTGGCAAATCTTTTGAGGTTATTTCTGAGTTGGAAAGCCATAGTTGATTCATGAGAGGCTATACGTATAGCTTATGGTGAAGCATGAGCAAACTTCAGAGACGGTTGCTTCCAAGAGATCTCATTCAGAAAAGTGTTGTGGGTATGGAAGATTCTGACGGTCTCCTTCAGGACGCAGCCGACTACAAAGAGATTCACGTTAGTAATAATAACTACATGGCGTCTCATCAAGGACTTTTGCCTTCACCTGACACTGGAAACGATGGCAAGAACATCAAAGAGAAGTCTGAGGTTCATGTCTTTGGATGCAGTTTCAACAAGATTGTATTGGTGACTCATTTCAATATTTTCTTGTATTCCTGTGCATTTTGGATCCAACAAGCTGTTGTACCAGTAAGTATGATTATCTATCTATCTATATATTATCTATCCATCTGTTGACTTTTCGAGCCGTAGCCGGCCCATAGGGCATAGACCAAGATACTCCTTCTCTGATCTAAATTTTTGTTCTAGCAGTTTTCAATTCTTTTAAAGATATTTTATCAAATCCCACCATTCGTCTCTGTTCTGTGCAAGCAGCTCTATCTCAGTGAGGGAGCCGATTCCTGCTGCTCTTGCCTCTCTCATCAATGTTCTTCTCTGTGTCTCTCTGTGTCTTCCTCTTTTCCTCTTACCTGTTGTTTCCCACATGAGGGCTTGCTTTGCTATCCGGTTATTATCTCTTCTCATCACATGTCTAACATATGACCATCGTCTTTTCTTTATTACTGAAGGTATTAGTGGTTTATATTATGGAGTGTATAAAAATTGATACTTGCAGTGTAAAGGGGAACAAAAGGATAGTAGTGTATTTGTAATTTTGATGAGTATCACAATACAGTTAAAAGTATCTCTGGATGGACAGAAGGATCAATGTCGCGCATCGAGGGAAGTACAGTTTAAAGAATGGGGTTAAAGTGTGCAGACAAGCATAGAAAAGGGAAAAAAGGATAGTGACATTGGTAAGGATGGGTGTGAACATAACAACGCATATTTAAGAGATGGTTGAGTGACTGGTTTGTTTAAAAATATCGACAGACTGAACAAAGGTCAATGTCGCAAGAAAAGTAGGGTGATCGAGAAACTTCAAAGCTTGGAGTGAGCGATGACGTGCTGGGTGAGATAAGGGACAAAGATTAAATCAACGTGGTGAAATTGGATTGGTTGCGAGAAGGGTTATTTAAACTAGTGCATAGACAAAAGAGACCACTACTGCCCATATGAGAGGACTGCCAATAATAGAGGACTGCCAATATTAGAGGACTGCCCATATGAGAGGACTGCCCATATGAGAGGACTGCCAATAATAGAGGACTGCCAATATTAGAGGACTGCCCATATGAGAGGACTGCCAATAATAGAGGACTGCCAATATTAGAGGACTGCCCATATGAGAGGACTGCCCATATGAGAGGACTGCCAATAATAGAGGACTGCCAATATTAGAGGACTGCCCATATGAGAGGACTGCCAATAATAGAGGACTGCCAATATTAGAGGACTGCCCATATGAGAGGACTGCCCATATGAGAGGACTGCCAAAAATTAGAGGACTGCCCATATGAGAGGACTGCCATGACTAATCCTACAACTACCACTATTTTGGCAGATACAAGAACTAAGAGAGAACCAGAATTGAATACTCAGACAGTAAGCAGTCAATCAGAGGAGTCATAGAGAGTAGGGCATTAAGCCCAGACATTAGATGGATCAGAATACGCAGACAGTAAGCAGTCAATCAAGTCAATCAGAGGAATCATAGAGAGAAGGGCATTAAGCCCAGACATTAGATGGAGCAGAATGCTCAGACAGTAAGCAGTCAATCAAGTCAATCAGAGGAATCATAGAGAGAAGGGCATTAAGCCCAGACATTAGATGGATCAGAATACGCAGACAGTAAGCAGTCAATCAAGTCAATCAGAGGAGTCATAGAGAGTAGGGCATTAAGCCCAGACATTAGATGGAGCAGAATGCTCAGAAGCTTAGATAGATGCTGGCAGAGTGCTAAGCTAAAAAAGGAATACTCAGAAGGAAGACGATTATCCGGAAGGGAATAATCAGTGTAACATTAAATTCTTGCTGGCAGGCAAGATAGTATATATGTCTTAGAACTGTAACATTAGAATTGTGTGTGAATTGTGACATTAGAAATGCTTGTAAGTTGTGACATTAGAAATTCTTGTAAGTTGTGACATTATATGCTTATAAGAACTGTGAAACAATTTACCAGCACGAGAGTTGTGAGAAATGAGACTTAAGAGGATTGTGGCAGTTTTTAATCTTTTATTAATATTGTGAGAATGAAGTGAACTGTACATACCATAAGAGAAGAGGCAAAAATTGTTGACATTTGTGCCGCAGTGTTTGACAATGTAAACAATATTTGGTAATTTCCTAGTTTGATCAGATATAGTATTTCAGTTTGGAAGAGTGATGTCCCCTAAAATATGTCTGCCAAAATACAGTGGTTCTACGCATTCTTGGCGTTGGGGTCATTACGCCGATTGGTAATCAACCGAACAATTCACTTCGATCAGAAGATCATAATTAGGCCGAGTGGCGTCGTTTTTGTCACGCGTTATAATATATTTATAAATATTTAACACTAAAGCTAAACCTAACCCCTGGACCCAACGCCCAATCAACAGATACTCCGAAATGATTACATGCCAGCGTAATGACCCAACGCCAAGAATGCGTAGAACCACTGTATTTTGGCAGACATATTTTAGGGGACATCACTCTTCCAAACTGAAAGACTATATCTGATCAAACTAGGAAATTACCCAATATTTTTACATGATGGACACAGTTTTGCAATTGGGTTGCTCAGTTAAACGAAACCCCTAATTCTTTAAAGCCCTCTATTTACAATGACTAATTATTGGCTACAAAGACAGAGGCATCTCAGCGTTATGCATTCATTTTGTTACAGCAGAACATGACACATGAAACATTGATAGTTTAATACAAGATATGATTTAATTATTGATAACTAATCTAAAAAAATAAAAGTCTCAAAGCAGGAAGGGAGATGCTTAATAATCCCATAGCAGGTGATATATGCTTAATAATCCCATAGCAGGTGATATCAGTTAAGAACAAAGTGAAAAGGAAATAAAATTAGAGCAGAGTGAGAGAAAAACATCGCTTCAGAGCAGATAGGAGGAAAATCAGAGCAGAGTGAGAGAAGAACATCACTTCAGAGCAGATAGGAGGAAAATCAGAGCAGAGTGAGAGAAGAACATCACTTCAGAGCAGATAGGAGGAAAATCAGAGCAGAGTGAGAGAAGAACATCACTTCAGAGCAGATAGGAGGAAAATCAGAGCAGAGTGAGAGAACATCACTTCAGAGCAGAGTGAGAGAACATCACTTCAGAGCAGAGTGAGAGAACATCACTTCAGAGCAGAGTGAGAGAAGAACATCACTTCAGAGCAGATAGGAGGAAAATCAGAGCAGAGTAAGGGGAAAATTGATTCAGCAGATAACAGTTGAAAATGCATTCAGAGCAGATAAGAGAGTTAAATCAGTTCAGAGATGAGAGGAAAATCAGTTCAAAGCAGATGAGAGGATTGAATCAGTTCAGCACAATTGAAATGAAATAAAGAAAAAAGAAAAGGGTTTCCTTCGTGCCTACAGGTTTGTGGAGAATATATTGTATGAATAAAATCATATGGTGTACAAAAACAAAATCACATTGCCAGCACCTGTAAAATCATTGTGTACTTCAAACAAAAATCACATTGTTAACTAACAAAAATCACATTGTCAACTCTACCACATTGTCTTCTACTTTTCTCCCTGTCAGTACATGTCCAAAGAGCTTGGAGCAGACCCTGTGGTGTTTGGATATCTACAAACAACGTTTGCTATTGTGCAGCTTGCTGGAGGTCCCTTATTTGGACGATTTGGGGATCTTTTTGGGAGTCGACTGGCTATGGTGTTAGCTTTTGCTGCCTCAGCCTTGTCCTACTTTTTGTTGTCGATATCAACCAATCTACCCTTGCTCTTCTTATCACGTCTTCCATCTGTGTTTATGCATGCCATGCAAGGTAAGTGCTCCGGTGATTCTTATTTCTGAAATTGTTATTTTTTAAAAAGTTTTTCCATATTTTTTATTATATAATATATGCATTACTTATAAGAGGAAGAGAGGAAGACCCAGAGAAACACTGAGAAGAACATTGATGAGAGAGGCAAGAGCAGCAGGAATCGACTCCCTCAATGGGATAGAGCTGCTTGCACAGAACAGAGACAAATGGAGAGATTTGATAAAATATCTTTAAAAGAATTGAAAACTGATAGAACAAAAATTCAGATAAGAGAAGGAGTATCTTGGTCTACGCCCCATGGACCGGCTACGGCTCTAAAGGTCAATAGATAGATAGATAGATTATATGCATTTTTATTATGTTAGATTGTAATTCTGCAAGATGAAGCTACCAGGGATTAGCAGAAAAAAGGGAATGAGCCAAAGGGGAATCTCATCTTGTTTATCCCTTGATATGTCAATGTCGAAGGACACAGCTATTTTCTCTCAGTTTTCTATGTCTCTTATTGTTAATTGTAATAGCTGACTGCTTGTATCAGGATCAGTGTTAAAATGTGGATCCTACTCCACCACTCCACTACCTCACAACTCCACTACCCCATACTTAGATAGTTAGGTCTTCTTGGGCCAAAGATGGCACATAGGAAGTCATAGCTCTCCACAACTGATGATTTGCTGCTAGATTCTTGACTATGATTAAGCCCTGCTTAGTAATTGTCCTGTGTAGTGTTTCTTTTGGTCTTCCTTATTTTCTTTTACCAGATGGCTTCCACATTGAAGGCCTAGTAGGGAAGTCTTTCTTCGTCATTTTGAATATATGGCCAATGTATTTACAATGTCTACTTCTTATAAAGATTGACACATATTCCCTGCAGTGAAGTTAAAAATATTAAAACCATGTCCCACCATGTGGCATATAGGGATTATGGGGGTGATCATCATCATCATGTGCCATACCGGTTGGAGTTGGCGATCATGTCCTTCCACAATCTTCTATCCACAATGCATTGTATGAGTTCTGTTGTTGACTGTTTTCCATGCCATGACGCCAAGCTATCCAGTATTTTCTCTCTTTGTCGTCCACGATCTCTCTTTCCTTTTATTTTGCCAGTTGTAACCACGTATTCCAACTTTCCTCTTCTCATGATGTGCCCAAAAAATGTTCATTGCTTCTTTCTGATGCTTTTTAAGAGCTCCCTTTTTGTGTTGGCCTCTTTGAGAACTTTCTCATTGGTCTTTTTAGCTGTCCAGGGAACTTTCAACATTCTTCTGAGAAATCCCATCACTGTGGCCTCTAATCATCTTTTCATTTGTTTGTCTATTGTCCATGATTCGCTTCCATAGGTCAGAATTGGTTCTATATAGCATCGATGAACTCTCTTTCTCATTTCTATTGACATAGATTTGTTGCATAAGATATTTTTCATTTTCTGAAATGCTATTTTGGCCTGAGCTATTCTGCTATGGGGGTAATAGTGCCCATATTTTATAGACCTTTGGCTCAATATTTTTGGGGCAATGTGGTCAGTACCATGCCTGTGCTGCTTTCTTGATCTTGGTTCTTCCAGCACCACGTAACGTCACATAGGGCTTGCAATGCCGCCACCCATCTCTGTTCTGAGCGAGATGTTCAATCCTATCTAATGCGCCTATGCCTGCCTACTTTGTTTCTCTTATAATCCTTCTTTTCATTGTTTCTCTGGGTCTTCCTTTTTTTTTGCATCCTAATGTTTCCCTTAGAAGCGCCTGTTTTGGAAAACACCACAAGATTCTACAACCATGGATGGTTTCCTTGTCTAAAGTTGGCCATAAGCATGTCTCAGGGTAAGATTGTCGGTGCCATGCCAAACGGTACACACAAGACGGAAAACTTTACTGTTCCAGAAAAAAATCCAGTTCTCAATCATGGCAGAGTGAACCTGGAAGCCATTGATTAGGATCGAACTCGATGTATTGCTTTTAGTGGTTCAGTTCACTAACCACTAAGCAATGAAGCCCCATATTCCCTTTTATGCCACGGTAGAGCTTCTAACCAATTTAGTCACATGAGTCATCATCAAAGAGAGAATGCAATCTGACACTCAAGAATTCCTTGCTCATGTTGGATGTGTTAGGCAGATGGTGCAAGATGTGACAGTTTGTTGTAAACAACACATCTACACCCATGTAGCATAATTTGACAGTTAATGGTAAGTTTCAGCAGTTTAATGGGGGAACTACAACAGAAGATGATCTGCTATCTGTGGTTTAGGAAAGTCATTCTATTCATGGAATCAGTTTTACTGCAGCTGGGGCTTCCCCATATCCACTCCACTGCTCATCCCAGCATTTCTCAAAGCGTATGCAGACTGATTGTTCCAGAATGGGGATTATAGATATATTTGCGTTTCCCCATTAAGCACTCTTGGTCAACCAGATCCCTTGTCCAACCAGATCCCTTGTCCACCTTTAGACTCCTCAGTCTCTCAATAGATACATCACTGTCCCACCCATTCTCCTTCTCTTCTCATAAGGAATGAAGAACAAACTTGAAGAATAAGGCTACTCTCAGTACCAGAGCTGCCAGCGAGCTTATCGGCTATGGAAAGGCAAGACCAATCCATTCCTTGATGTGTTGTTCTGGACCTCTCTCTCTCTCTTTGCATCTTTTTACCTCTCACAACTTCATTCATTCTAGATGGCTTACTAGACCCACAGGCATGTTATTTGGCTGCACTATTGTGTGTTTCTCCACAGTTATAAAGAGGTCATCATAATGACCAATTTATGCTTAGATTCTATACTGGACCCCTTTGTTGGTAATTTTGCCTTAAGATGAAATGCTTCATCAGGGAAATGAAAACAGCACTTGTGTAATGCTGTCCAAATTTAAAAAAAATGTATAATTGGTAAAAACATGTAAACTAAGAACATATTCTTTATATGTCACTGTATGTGATGATGCTCTTTCCTATTTTCTTTTTCACAAACAGGTGAGTAAATAGGTGGACATGATGTGAGGGTACAGCAATCTAATTTGTAATATGATCATGATGTTCTATTAAAGGTCAGAAACAAATGTTGCCAATGTAAAAAAAAAAAACAAATGGAAATCACCTCAGGACAAGAACCAATTTTTTGAAGTGCAATGATAATAACCTATTAGAACACTTAAATTACTTAACAGCACAGGCACAAAATACAACATTAAAATCAACATCAACAAAACAGAAGTCATGAATACCTTATAAGAGAAACAGAACATCAACATAACTATAGACGGGGGACAACTAAAACAATTAGAACAATTTAAATACCTAGGAAATCTAGTGACACATGACAATTCACATTCAGCAGAATGATGCAACAAAGCTTGTCAAATCATCAGACAGCTATCACCACTATTGTCCAACAAGGAAATAACTCTAGAGACAAAATGGGCACTCTATAATACAATCTTCATCCCAACGTTGCGCTACCAGTGTCAGTCCTTGTCCCTAGATGCAAGAACAATAAGAAAAATAACCTCTACTGGGATGAAATCTTTTGGACGAATAACTGGAAACAGCCTGAGAGATAAGATCAGAAATGAAAAACTGAAAATAAAGCTTGGAGTAACCCCCACCAAGGAATATATAAAGAGACAACAAATAAAATGGTTTGGCCACGTGACAAGGTAGAAAGATCAGAACACAACAAGCTTTTGGGTTATGCCATTGATATATTCATCATTCACTTCATAAGATATTTATCATCATCATCATGTAATATACCAGTTGTTAGCATAGGTGATCATGTCCTTCCACAATTTTCTGTCCATAGTGCATTGTATCACTTCTATTGTTGACTGTTTACCATGCAACATCATTAAGCTATCTAGTACCTTCTCTCTTTGTCATCCATGATCTCTCTTTCCTGTATTTTGCCAGTTGTAACCAAGTATTCCAACTTTCTTCTTCTCATGATGTGTGTGACAAATGTTGATAGTTTTTTTTTTTCTTATGTTTTTTTTTGTGTTGGCTCTTTGAGAATTTCTTTGTTGATCTTTATAGCTGTCCAGAGAACTCTAAACATTCTTCTGAGAAACCCCATCTCCGTGGTCTCTAATCTTCTTTTAATTTGTTTGTCTACAGACCAAATAGCATTTAAGAAAATGAAAAATATCTTATGCAACAAATCTATGTCAATAGAAGTGAGAAAGAGAGTTCATCTGTACTATATAGAACCAATTCTGACCTATTGAAGCAAATCATGGACAGTAGACAAAAAAATGAAAAGATGATTAGAGGCCACAGAGATGGGATTTCTCAGAAGGATGTTGAAAGTTCCTTGGACAGCTAAAAAGACCAATGAGGAAATTGTCAAAGAGGCCAACACAAAAAGGGAGATCAGAAAGAAGCAATGAACATTTTTTGGGCACATCATGAGAAGAGGAAAGTTGGAATAATTGGTTACAACTGGCAAAAAAAAAAAAAAAAAAAAAAGAAAGAGAGATCATGGGCAACAAAGAGAGAAAATACTGGATAGCTTGGTGTCATGGCATGGAAAACAGTCAACAACAGAACTGATACGATGCATTGTAGATAGAAGATTGTGGAAGGGCATGATTGCCTACACTAACCGGCTTGGCACATGATGATGATGACAGACCATGATTATCTTTCAAATGTCAGAATTTGCTATACATAACACTGATGATATTTGTCACACCTATATCTAAAGGATTTAAATCCCTAGCATAGCATGAGATTTCAGCTGGTAGCTATGTATTTGTTGTTACTATTATTGACAAGGGACAGATGTGTTGTTGTCTTCTTTCAGGTGGTCAAATGATAGTTACAGATGTGAGCAGCTCAGAGAAACGAGCTGACGCCATTGGCAAGCTGGGTCTGTCATATGGAATTGGGATGGTTGTAGGCCCAGTTATAGGTGGCCTTCTGGCCAGGGTGTTCAGGTTTGCCTTGAAAAGTCAGAGCCAGATTTTTGGTTAACACATTCCTTACCATAGGCTTAACACACTGTTTCACTGTGGTTTTTCACAGTTTGTTTATAACAGCAAGAATTAATTGTAAAATGATTTAAAACATGTGGTTTGTTTGGACAATTTGCTCAGGAAATTGGATAAGAGATTTATAAAGTTTTAATGGAAAAAAACTGCAAAAGTAAATAAAAAAAACAAAATCAGCAAAAACTGACGCCAGAGTTCAGTGTGTTGAACTAGCTAGAGCCAGCTTTTATGGCTCATGGTATTGAACATGTTAATCAACATCATGTTTGTTTTTAACTCTTGGATTTCATTAAAATGTTTTCAGCATTTACTTTCAGTCTTTTATCTTTGTTAGCCTCCAGTGAAACACGGCATGACAATGCACTGTGAAAAGCACTGGCTCCCTCACCTCAAAAAACTGCTATCCAGTGCATTTAACTCTTTCTGGACATAAATTTTTTATCAATGCAATGGAAGAGATTTCAGAGACAAAATATTTCATGGTTTTAAGAATCAATCTACATATTTATATTTATCTAACATATAACATATTATATATGAGTTTTTAGATAATTGAACAAGGTATTAGATTTCACCAATACCAAGATGATACAAGACATGTATAAAGAATACGGTTTAATGATGGTTCACAAAAATCAAATTGAGAGTGGCGAAACGTACGCAGTCGAAATCGGCATGGCGTACAGTGCGACAAAATGTACAGAAAGAGTTAAGTTTTAATACTTGACTTTCTTATGATATTAAAGTTTGCTACAGGACATTCTTCACAGCTGTTTATTTTCATCTCAAAATGACATTCTAGTTCTAACCTTGGAAGTTTAGCAACATTTATGAATGAAGTTGTCCTGAAGAAGTACATTGTCCTCATTCTTAAGATTGATACTTTTTGGGAGTGGTTTCAGTTTGTGGCACCAGACACAAAATGTTACATTTTTAGCTCATGTGAAAATTTATGCATGAATAATATTTTAGTAGTTAATGCTCGTAACAAAAAAGATAAAATTTTAACAAATCTGAGCCAAATACGGAATTCACTCCAGCAAATTCTGACCTGAATGTATGTCTGGCCTGCCACTTCTAGAAAAATGACACCTGGCCTAAGTAATTTATATTAAGATCAGCTTAATTCATGAGATTTAATTTCTCATATTAACATTTTGAATCTAATTAGTTTATACAGCAGTACAATTTACTAATTTCTGTGAGTAAAAGTGATAGTCATAATTTTTTTTGAGAGCTTAATTTTTGTGTAAATTATACAAAAAGTAGATTTATGGTTTTTTGCTTAAGGTACCATTGTTCATAAATGATATATAAAAATATTATGATCCGCTTAATGTACAACATTAAATCTCTCATATTAACATTGAGAATCTATATTTGTTTATACAACTCAATTAAAAAATTTGTGTGAGTAATAGTGAGAGTAATAATTTTTGGAGTGCTTCATTTTTGGGACAATTGTATACATACACACACAGGTACAAGTGAAAGTCATAAACACTGGCCTTTAAAGGTGGCAATTGTTATTTTAGCAAATTTGTAAGATGAACTGAAGTAACAGACTTGGCAATGTCGGCGGCATTATATAAACAATAATTGTTTTTATAGCGCAGATTTGGGACGGACCATGTAGACAGCAGTCCTGTATGCAGGTTATCTGAATTTTTGGCAATGGAAATACTTTATTGCATGACATTAGTGTCTCATCATGACCTTGGTTATTTCAGCTTAAGAACATGCCTCGAACGGCCGTGACCAATACAGATGTGTCAACGAATCAATTCAGAGGAAGAGGTATGTTTACAGCACTTGGAAAAATTGACAAATAATCAACAACAGAAAAAAATCTGGACCAAGGCAGGATTGAGCCCATACTCAGTGGCACAGCGCCTTGCCACGGAAAGCCAAATGCTAGGGAACACTTTCAATTGTGGCCTTATGCTATAGTCATGAGAACACCTGCGCCAAAGACATTACCTATGAAGCTAATTTTTTAGTTAGCTGAGTGGCAGTGTTCCCTAGCATTTGGCTTTTCGTGGCAAGGCGCTGTGCCACTGAGTACTACGGGTTCGATCCTGCTTTGGTCCATATTTTTTTCTAAAGTTGATTATTTGTCAATTTTTCAGAGTGCTGTAAACATACCTCTTCCTCTGAATTGATTCACTGATTATCGCCTCGGATTATTATTTGTCTCCAGATCTGTGAAGCTTGTTAGAACCAACCAAAAATAAAACTGCAACAGGCATTGTTTTGGGATTTGTAAGGGGATTCATGCTGTCTAGTTGATGACAGTGTGCCCAATGTTTTTTGATCAACAACATGGACAACACACGGGCTGATAATCTTGAACCAAATCATAACAGATTGTTTTTATCAGGATCAGTGACTCAAAACTAATAAAGAAACCTCTCCTCGGTGACTCTGCAAACAGACGTACAAGTTTGGCCAAATGAATAGAAATCAAAGAAGGAATCAAAGCCAGTATAAAAAATATGTCATAATAAAGTCAGATGCATTGGAGTGAAAAGTGCAGATATTGATGCTTTAAACCATGACACAACACATTGTATTGATGCTTTAAACCATGACACAACACATTGTATTGATGCTTTAAACCATGACACAACACATTGTATTGATGCTTTAAACCATGACACAACACATTGTATTGATGCTTTAAACCATGACACAACACATTGAATACTCTTTTAGAGACAGATGGTGAATGACAGTAATCACTGAATGAATGCCAAAGAAGAAGAAGACAGTGTTTTTAGTGTGTTTGTACATGTAAGGTTATTTGCTCTATTTTTCTCTGCCTCAAACTATTGCATTCCTAACCTTCACTAACCCTGCCTCATATCACCATTGTTAACAGCCTGGACAAAGCTGCAGTTGCTGCCTGCCTTCTGTCCATAGTGAGCGTGTTCATTACGTATACATACATCCCAGTCATGACCAAGAAACATGTCAGTGCAGGTAATCACCTTTGTGTTTTTATCATTTACTCATTACATTTATTTTCATAAGAGAAACAGTAGGGACATAGTTACATTGAATATTCAATGCACCATGGCAACATCTGAAAGCTTCAGAAGACTGTCAACAGGCAATCATCATATCAGTATGGAAAAGAAAGGTAGCAAGATAGACTGCAACCAATGTAGAGGTATTTCCCTTCTCAGCCATGTGGGAAAGTTATATGTCAAAATTATGGAAAAATGGATCAGGCCAATTATAGAACTACAGATAAATGACTCTCAAATGGGGACATAGAGGATGTACTGACACACTATTCACCCTAAAACAGCTAGCAGAAAAGAGGATAGAACACAATAAAAAATGTGTATGTACCTTCCAATGACCAAGAAAACGCATTTGACCGAGTAAACAGAGAATAACTTTGGGAGATACTTACAACATACAGAGTAAGCCAACACCTAACCAACTTATGTAAAGGTCTCCACATCAACAGCAGCTGCACAGTCTGAACAGCAGCAGGTTACACAGATCACTTTGAAGTTTGAACATTAGTAAGACAGAACACAGCACCTTGTTTTCTACATAATGATGTCTTCTTTAGTTTTCTCTTAAAGGATAAATCTGAGAGCACGTTGCAACACAAATTATTGCACAAAAAATTCTGTTACTATTGCATGTTTTTGCATTTTTAACAAGAAAAAAAACTACCTGGATTAATAATTTAATATACAGTTTATCTTTCTATGAAGTTTCATTGCTGCCAATGTTCATTGAGGTTGAGAAAAAGAAGTTTAAAACTAGTCATCATTGATCTCACCTGTTTACTGTAAAAAGCGACCATGACCTTCACCTTTGAACATGATAATAGCAACTACGTGGCAGAGTGAGTTGAAAATATCTGCTATAACTAAGCAGGTGGCAATTCATTTACACTTTAAATGGTGTCTCGCTGTTGCGTATTGTTTTATAAAGCATTAATTCTTTTTTTTTTTTCTAATAACACTGTTTAAATACTAGACTGCTAAGCCAGGTTAGTTTTTCGCATGCGTGCAAAATTTTAATCAGTTGCTCCCTAAAAATCCACTATAACTTATTACTAATTTATTGTATATGCTATGAAAGGGATTATTTAAGAGAATAACATAAAATTGTCAAATTAACATAATTTAATTCTGTTTTAGGTGTTTGCAGAAGATGTATTTAGAAAAAAATGTAGTAACTATATTTTACCAAGTGTATAATGATGACATCATTGTTATTATATACATGTGCTGCCTTTACATGCTAAAACAAGGGACACAACAAAAATATATGTAACAAAGTCATGTAAGGGCTGCATACTATCTCTGTTACTATTGCATGTTTTTCCATTTCTAATAAGAAAAACAAAACTATCTGAATTTAATATATAGTTCACCTTTCTGTGAAGTTTCATTGCTGACAATGTTCATTTAGGTTAGGAAAGTTTTAAACTAGTCACCATTGTTCACAACAGTTGCTGGTAAAAAGTCAGCATGAGCTTCATATTTGAACATGATTCTCACTACGTTGCAGAGTGAGTGAAAAATACAATTCTGCTACAACTATTCAGATGACAATTAATTTACACTTTATATGGTGTCTTGCTGTCACGTAATGTTTTTTAAAGCATTAATTCTTTTTTTTTTTTTTCTAATAACACAGTTGAAACCACTACCAAAGTGAAGTGTGTTAAATTTCTTCAGATGATGGAAATGGGGGTTAAGTTGGGCACAGCCAGAAATGAGAAACTTAGTGGCCATGTAAGAAGACTTATCAACCAACATAGACTGGAGTCGTCAGTTGCTGGACACTGAGGGAATTGCTGAGGAGGGGATCTGAGCACCTATGGACATGTTCGGAGTGCAATGATGATGACCCGCAAATAACTCAATAACTCAATAGTGTGTTAAATATATGACAGGAAGTAGCCAAAGGGATAAGATGAGAAGTGAAGAACTAAGAAAAATATTAGGAAATGTTTCACCCTTAGAATACATACAGAAACAACAAATAAGATAATGGTTACATGATAGGACAGAAAGATCAAATTGTGGCACAACAAGCCTTTAACAAAATACCTGGTTGTGGGGATGACCATGAAAAGGATGGATTAATGAAATAATAGAAACACTAAAAAACATAACAGTAGGAGAGCAAGAGATTGCAAACTACAGCTCTTGAAAGCAAATGAGTAAGGAAAGAAGAAAAGGAAGAAATTGCAAATATATACCAGTTTAAAGAAATCATCATATACAATTTTCACATGGAAAAAACTATCACAAACATGTCACATTTTCTAGTATATAAAAAAGAAATCATGACAATTCAAAACTAATGAAATTGAAGTAGTATTACTCTTCACAGAGAGAGACCAGAACATATTCAGCATGTACAAGATATCCCAGTTACTGCAAGCTCCTGGTGCTTTGTTTCTTATTTCCATCAAGCTCGCTACAGGTTAGTGCCTCCACTGGAAGACTTTCACTTGCCGAGACTAGAAATTAAACTCTTTGCCTTCCTAGCAGTGCTCACTCCAACCTTTGTCTTTAGCTACCCAATAACATTCTCTCTGGCTCTTGTGAAATGTCTCAATAATTCTTCTGTATATGTTTTTTTCTTTAAGTTTTACAGAAATTCATTGTATTGAAGAGTGGTTTTCCCCTGTTACATATCGACTTCTGAAAGCTAAATTAGCCAGGTGTTGTGAATACATTTCATTTCTAAAGTGTACCTCAGATTGTGTGGTTTTTTTTTTTGTATGTATGTATGTGTGTTCTGTGTCATGATATGGCCTCCAATGGAAAACGGATGAACCCTAGTTCCCTCTGGATTATTTAAGAGACTACAATAGCCATTAAAATTAAGTATACTAAATTTCCGTAACAAATAGTATGTTTAAATTATTATATTTCATTGTATATATATATGCGGTCGAGGAGTCTGTGAGTAATATTCTAAATTTTTCAACTTTCATTTACCTCTTTCTTCACATTTTAAATGTTTACCCCAATGATTTTATGTCATAAAAAGTAAAGTAAAGTACTCCTGTCACGCCAAGTGGCATTTAGGGAATATGGTGTTAGTGCCTATAAATTTTACAGACCTTTGACACTTGATTTTTAGGGTAATGTGGTCAGTATTATGCCTGTGTCGCTTTATTTTCCCAGAAAAAAATCCGGTACCCATTAAAGGCTGGGTGAACCCGAAAGTCGTCAGTTGGGATCGAAACCTACCTCTTGTTCTTTGTAGTCCAGTTCACTAACCACTGAGCTATTGCGACTCCCATTTTATGTCATACAAATATTATATCCATGTCATGCAATATTCCTTTTTTAATTTGATATAATATATGATATGCTTTATTTAAAAACTTCATTTTACAGATTTTTTACATTAGTGACGTTGGGTAGTTCACAAATCTAATTCAGACAATTCAGCTAAAACCTGCAAAATAATCAGGAAGGCAAAGAAGTTAAAAAAAAAAAAATAAAAAAATGTAAAGAGACCCGTCACGCCATGTAGCATATAGGGAATATGATGTTAGTGACCATAATTTTTACAGACCTTCGGCACATGATTTTTCGGGTAATGTGATTGGTATTACGCCCATGCTGCTTTACTTTCGCAGAAAAAATCCAGTACCCATTTAAGACTGGGCGCACCTGGAAGCTGTCGTTCAGGATCGAACATCTTGTTAGTCCAGTTCACTAAGGAAGGCAAAGAGTTAAAAATAAATAGATGTAAAAATGGAACTTAGAGACTCTTTGTGAGTTCATAAATTGTTTATAGTTTTCATTATATGAAACTCTGTTATTCCTCATGTAGTTCCATTGAACCACTGTTAGTACAACCTCTTAGTATTAGTATCTTATTTTTATTAGTATCTCGTTTTTTACCACTTACTATTATTTTAAAAACTTGTATCAGTGTATTCTCTTATTGTTAATACATGTTATTAGTGCTTTCTCTTGTTATTAACACCTGCTATTAAATAACTCTTCTTATTTCTAGCACCTTTATCAATGGATGTGAAAGTTGGAAAGCAACAAAAGTGTTTTGAGAGAAAACTAAATGCTTTTGAAGACAAGCGCCAAAGAATGATACATTCGCTTTGTACAATTTAATGCATTAAAGACTATGGTTATGGTTAGTCGAAGCCCCTGGTATCACTGCAAACAAATTAAAATCCATAATTGCTCAATCGCCCATAGCAGTGGAATCATCTGAATTGAATTTTATCTCATTTAAGGATCAGAAAAAGAAAGGCAGCTGCAGTCCCCATCAAAGCAACCACAGCAAACGCCAAAAGACATAAGGCCAAGCTGCACCAAAAGGCAAAGCTGCACCAAGTGAACTATCCTTCGTCATACGATATCATCAACCATTGCAAGCAATCGAAATATCGAAACATGATCCTGATAAAAAACACAGTTCACGGTGTGCACAGAGTACTAAACTCAGTAGCTCTAGCAGCAAGCCGGACTTGCAAGATGAGGAAACTGCAACAAGGAACATTTTTAAGATTGAGCCTCAATGGTTCCTGATGCCTATCTGCCATATTGACCGGATGTCCATTCAAGACTAATATAGAGATAAGACAAATGGCCATGCAACCAATGATCTCATTTAGAAAGAGAAAATGGACGGACATCGGGCATGTGTTGAGCATTTAAAAAATAAAATTACTTAAAATAATAATTTGTTATATTTACTAAATAAACTATAATATCTAGATAGCCTTAGCCTGCAAAAAAATTATACCTCATTAACATCTATACATCAATTATTTTTAAAAAGCGATGCAATTTAAAATTTAATTTTATCACTTTAATTGATTTAATTGCGTTACCCCTTTTGTACATTTCTACGACCTAAACAAACAAATTAGGTGCCAAAAATAATAAGCAAGTCAAATCTAAGTCAGCAATGTTCCTTCAGGTTATGCTTGGTTATGGTAACAAATTATCAAAACAATATGGCACTATGGATTTGGTCAATGGGAGGTCAGCCATCATAAATAAAATTCAATAAAAAAGCTTGTAGCTTCAACATAGCTTTCAAATAGTACCAGTAGTGTGGATAAAGGAATTATTAATCATATATCCAAATTAGTAACCTTTTTGAGGTCTGGCTTGTTGCAGGAGCTACTGAGTTAAGTGCTCTGTGCACACTGTGAGCTGTGTGTTTCATCCATTTTGATTCCAATTGTTTACGATGAATACTGATATCGTATGACAGGGAACAGTTGGCCGTGTTCACTTTCTGTGTGGTTTCGCCTTTTGTTTTTTGGCGTCTGCTGAGACTGCTATGATGGGACTACAGCTACCTTTCTTTGTTTGGGAGATGAGTTAGTCATTCGGATGATTCCACTGGCACGGGCGGTTGAGCAATTATGGATTTTAATTCGTTTGCAGTGATACCGGGGCCTTCCATAAGCAAATAACCAAAAATAACCTTTTTGAAATTATTATTATTTAAAAAAAAAAATAATTTTTCAATGTAAAAAAATAGTAAAAAAGCTATATAAACCCATGAGCATTTTTGCTTGGTCATAAAATGTTTTCTAGCCCAAACATAAACTTGAAACTTCCCATAGTTATGTAGAATTTAATGCTGAATCTAGATGTGCATGCCAATTTGTTTTTGGAAATCTATTTACACTGAACGAATAAGTGGCTTATTAAATGGTGTTAAAGAACATGATTTTAACAAAGAATAGTCAATTAAAAATAAATGAAACTCCGCCATTATGGAAAGGAAATACAGTAATGTCATATACTATATTTCACACTAAATTTGTTTCATTAAAACTGGCTGGAAATGAAACAATTCATTTGGCTTCTTTTAAATGTAGTAAAATGTCCAGCCTCATTTTAAAAGGTGACTTTTTCATAGCAACAGAAACAATTATGGTGGCAGCTTACCTAGCAACAATAGTAATATCAAAGTAACTTTTTATGTGAAAAATCTTCTTGATTCTTGATCATTCCAGTGTGTTAGGACAGCACATAGGACTTGTAGAGTCTCCTGCCAATTGTCTCTGTTCTGGCAAAGTACCTAAAGACTAGGAACTGAATTTTGCACGTTAATCCATTTTTTTCTGGCAGCTGTCTGCACAGGGGGTCCCTCGCCGCACAGGCAGATAACTCCATCTTTGGAGGTACTCTTATCTTTTTCCATTAATGCTACAATGATACTTCAAGCTGTACCTTGCTGCTGTGACCATTGGTGGTTGCCGCAGAGAGAAATCACAAATAAAATCCCATCTAGTGCAGCCAGAATTTGAACTCATAACCTCTCTGTCTTGAGACTGGCATCATGCTTCGAGACCAACCAGTTCTCTTCCCCCCCCCCCCCCCCCCCCACGTGAAAATAAGGAATAAAATATAACTTAGATGTGCTTGAGGTCTCTAGGAATGCAAGATGAAGAATGAGCTCTAGTCAAGAGACAAGAAAAAGAGAGAGAGAAGAAAAAAGGGAGGGCAGTGAAAGGTAATCCACCCTCCCGCTATTAAGGAGACTAAGTTGTGGGTAGGGGGAGTGGTTTGGTATATAGGCCAAATGGATATAGGCCACACGGATATAGGCCAAATGGATATAGGCCACATGGATATAGGCCAAACGGATATAAGCCAAATGGATCTAGGCCAAATGGATGTAGAACAGATGGATATAGGACAAACTGATATAGGACAAACGGATATCGGACAATTGATATAGGACAAACGGATATAGGACAAATCATCAATAGCTTTGTTTGTTGTTAAAATCATCATCACTGCATACCGGATGAACCCATAGGTGTTCTGAATACCCCTTTGTTGCTCTCTTCTAGGGGTCCCTATTGGGATCTTCCAGAGCATGTTCAGCATTGTGGCTCTGGATAAATTTAAGCTCACAGCAGAACATAACAGCTACATTATGTCTTATATAGGAGTCACAGCCATGGTAAGTTCTCTGGTCGTAGTAATGTTAAATTATCAAGTCACAGCCATGGTAAGTTCTCTGGTCATAGTAATGTTAAATTATCAAGCCACAACCATAGTAAGTTCTCTTGTCATCATAATGTTAAATTATCAAGTCACAGCCATGGTAAGTTCTCTGGTCGTCATAATGTTAAATTATCAAGCCACAGCCATGGTAAGTTCTCTGGTCATAGTAATGTTAAATTATCAAGCCACAACCATGGTAAGTTCTCTTGTCATCATAATGTTAAATTATCAAGTCACAGCCATGGTAAGTTCTCTGGTCGTCGTAATGTTAAATTATCAAGCCACAACCATGGTAAGTTCTCTTGTCATCATAATGTTAAATTATCAAGTCACAGCCATGGTAAGTTCTCTTGTCATCATAATGTTAATTATCAAGTCATAGACATAGTAAGTTCTCTGGTCATAAGTAAGTAGTAAAGTACCCCTCGTCACGCCAAGTGGCGTATAGGGAAATAGTGACCCTATATTTTACAGACCTTCAGCACATGATTTTTGGGGTAATGTGGTCGGTATTACGCCCGTGCTGCTTTACTTTCCCAGAAAAAAATCCGTACCCATTTAAGGCTGGGTGAACCCGGAGCCGTCGGTTGGGATCGAACCCTACCCCTTGTCCGTAGTAGTCCAGTTCACTAACCACTGAGCTATCGCGGCTCCCACTAATTTTTAGGGAATTAGTAAAACCCAGGTGTCCTCGCCAGGGTACGAACCCCGGCTGTTGCCGTGGTAAGCCAACCGTTCTCTGGTCATAGTAATGTTAAATTATCAAGTCACAGCCATGGTAAATTCTCTGATCATAGTAATGTTAAATTATCAAGTCACAGCCATGGTAAATTCTCTGATCATAGTAATGTTAAATTATCAAGTCACAGCCATGGTAAATTCTCTGATCATAGTAATGTTAAATTATCAAGTCACAGCCATGGTAAATTCTCTGATCATAGTAATGTTAAATTATCAAGTCAGAGCCATGGTAAATTCTCTGATCATAGTAATGTTATCACTTTCTCTGTTCAAGGTTTTTATTCCTAACTTGTCTGTTAGAGGCTACTCTGTTATAGTTTGTCTACTCTGTTACAGTTCGGCTACTCTGTTACATTTTGGTTACTCTGTTACAGTTAAGTTACTCTGTTACAGTTCTTCCTGTAGCTCACAGTCATTATTCTGTAGTCCTGTAATTGATCGTAATCTTTTCTCTTTAATTTTAATGCAACTTTCCTACATGGCTGAGTGGGGAGAATATTGTATATTAGTTGCAGTCTCTTACTGCCCTTCTTTTTGTTTATTAGTATGATGTTGACCTTATTCCAGCCTTCTGGGCCTTCTTGTTGTCATGCTGTGTTGAATACTATGTGTATCCATATAACTCCTGTTTTTCCTTTGGCTACCAATGTTTCTTCTAATATGTTGTCTCTCTCTGCTGGTTTATTTCTTGGTGATAGTTTTATGACATCTTCAATTTCTTCTTTTATGATGTTAGGTTCTGTGTCTCTGTATTTGTATGTGGCTTTTGTGACTGTTGTCTAGATGAAACAGGAATAAATGTTTGTGTTATTTGTTTGACAGCATCTCAGAGGAACAGAGTTAAGAAATTCCTTCTTCTCCTTTCCTTCCTTATTTGCCTTTCAGCATCGAGGGCAGATATAATTTGTGGTCTTTTGCTCTTCTGTTTGCCTCTGCTGCTGTGATGTTTCCTAGTGCTTCTAATATACAGTCAATCCATCTTTTTCGTGGTCAACCCTAGGGTCTGGTGTTCTCGCAATGTTTATTGAAGGCTCGTTGTGTGTGTGTTGATCACTCTGCCTTGTCACATGGCCAAACTATTTTATCTGTTGTTTCTTTATATATTACTATGATGGGGGTTATTCCTAGCTTTTTTCTCAGTTTCTCATTTCTGATCTTGTCTTTTAGGCTGTTTCCTCGTCTAACACATTTAATCTCAATAGAGGTTATTTTTCTTGTTGTTCTTGCATTTAGGATCTAGAACTGGCATTGGTAGCACAATGTTAGGGTTAAGAAATGTCAGTCAAGACAATATGTTATCTTGCAGGTAATTTAAAGCAAACAGAGATATTGTGCAAAAAAGTTCACTAATTTGCAAGGAAATTAAAAGGGACAGATATATTATACAAGACAGTGTGTTATTTTACAGCAAAAAGGTGTACAAAAATATTCTACAAGAAAATATGGTATTTTATCTATCTATTGACCTTTCGAGCCGTAACCGGCCCATAGGGCGTAGACCAAGATACACCTTCTCCTATATGAATTTTTGTTCTAGCAGTTTTCTTTTAAAGATATTTTATTAAATCTCGCCATCTGTCTCTGTTCTGTGCAAGCAGTTCTATCTCATTGAGGGAGCCGATTCCTGCTGCTCTTGCCTCTCTCATCAATGTTCTTCTCAGTGTCTCCCTGGGTCTTCCTCTTTTCTTTTACCTGTTGTTTCCATATGAGGGCTTGCTTTGCTATTCGATTATTATCTCTTCTCATCACATGTCCAACGTATGACCATCGTCTTTTCTTTATTACTGAAGATATTAGTGGTTGATTGGCGATTTCTCTAATTTCCTCGTTTGTTTTGAATTCGTTCCATTCTATACCAAGTATTTTCCTTAGACATTTATTTTCGAATGCGTTCAACTTTGTTTCTATATCTCTTGTTGTTTTCCAGCTTTCACACGCATACGTAAGGGTTGATAGTACATTAGTATTTTATACAGAAATTAAAAAAGGACATAAATGTCATGTGAAAAATGTGCTATTTACAGTTAACTTTAAGAGGATATAGATGCAGTCAAGAAAGTAGGTTAATTTGCAGGTGTATTTAAGAGTTCATCAATGCTATATAGAGCCAATTCTGACCTATGGAAGCGAATCATGGACTGTAGACAAACAAATGAAAAGACATTTAGATGCCACAGAGATGGGATTTCAGAGAAGAATGTTGAAACTTTCCTGGACAGCTCAAAAGACCAATGAAGAAATTATCAAAGAGGCCAACACAAAAAGGAACTCCTAAAAAAAACATCAAACGAAACAATCAACATATTTTGGGCACATCATCATCATGAGAAGAGTAAAGTTGGAATACTTGGTTACAACTGGCAAAGTACAGGGTAAGAGAGATCATGGTCAGCAAAGAAAGAAGATACTAGACAATTTGGTGTCATGATATGGAAAACAGTCAACAACAGAACTGATACGATGCGCTGTGGATAGAAGATTGTGGAAGAACATGATCGCCTCTGCCAACCGGTCTAGCACACAAAGATGATGATGATATTCAAGAGCAGATAGATATCATCAACGAATTTTTAACATGCACACTCAGGATAACAAAAGTGTTAAATGCAGCAACATTATTGTGGAGATATTTTTATTTCTTGTATAAGCACTTTTAATTCATATTCCAATCCATTATTCCACAGCTGGTACAAGGGTTAGGCATTGGTCTGGTCACTAATAGGTTTTCTGAGCTCAACATCCTGTTTGGATCTGCTTGTATCCTTGTGCTGGTTACCTTCTCTTGGTAAGTATGAGTTTAGATTGTCATTTGTTCTTCCAGTCATCATATATTATTCTTATTAACATCATCATTGGCCTATCTATCTCTCTAAGAATAGTATTTTCTTTTAACTTTTGACACACAGCTTTGTGTTTACACTAGGAAAGATATGAGAACTTGGATTGCATTACTCAGGTTGATTTATAACCTGAAATTTTACTAATTGAATTAGACGTATAACATTGTCTATTGATACAGCACCATAACTCTGTTGGAATGTTCGGCTAACTCATAGCATTATTTGCTGCGTTTCCTAAATTATAAAGGGCCGTTTGATGTCAGCCGATGACCAAGGAAATTTCTTCTGGTCTCAGCTAAAAAAAAAAAGGAAAACAACCAATTTGTTGAAAAGTGGTGAATTTTTTGTTGTTGCATTTTACTAGATAATATCTATCGCAATGGGAAAAAAAATACCAAACATCAAAGACACAAATTCAACAGTCAGGTGACAACGAAATTAGTAATTAGAGCAACTACAGACACCGACATTAACCACAGATTCAACACCAGTTACAGATACCAACAATAACCATTGTTACAACAACTGCAAACACCACCAACAACAACATACACCACCAACAACCACAAACAAACACCACCAACAACCTCATACACCACAAACACCACCAGCAAACACCACCAACAACCACAAACACCACCAACAACCACAAACACTACCAACAATGACACAAACGCCTCCTGCAAACACCACAAATAACCACAAACACCACCAATAACCACAAACACCACAATACCACAAACACCACCAATAACCACAAACACTACCAACAATGACACAAACGCCTCCTGCAAACACCACCAATAACCACAAACACCACAATAACCACAAACACCACCAATAACCACAAACACCACAATAACCACAAACACCACCAATAACCACAAACACCACCAATAACCCCAAACACCACCAATAACCACAAACACCAGCAACAACCACAAACACCAATAACAACCCCAAACATCACCAACAAACACCACAAACACCACCAACAACCACAAACACCAACAACACCCCAAACACACCAGCAAACATCACCAACAAACACCACCAACAACCACAAACACCACCAACAAACACAGACACCACCAACAACCACAAACACCACCAACAACCACAAATACCACCAACAACCACAAACACCACCAACAACCACAAACACCACCAACAACCACAAATACCACAAACACCACCAACAACCATAAACACCACCAACAACCATAAACACCACCAACAACCACAAACACCACCAACAACCACAAATACCACCAACAACCACAAACACCACCAACAACCATAAACACCACCAACAACCATAAACACCACCAACAACCAGCAAACACCACCAACAACCATAAACACCACCAACAACCACAAAAATTACCAAGAACAAACACCACCAAGAACAACAAACACCACCAACATCCTCTGATAAAATGAGATCCTCTGTCTGCCAACATGGCGCAGGGACCATAAACTGGACTACTTGTCGGCTGCTCCCACAACACAATTTACCACCTGCTCCAATAACTTC
The DNA here is from genome assembly GCA_032433765.1 of Megaustenia siamemsis. Lineage (NCBI taxonomy): Eukaryota > Metazoa > Mollusca > Gastropoda > Stylommatophora > Ariophantidae > Megaustenia > Megaustenia siamemsis. The sequence goes on along the minus strand of JAVIAB010000101.1, from coordinate 54,756,550 downwards.
ACATAACCCTGTTTAGGAGGAGCTAAATGGGAGCTCCACCTTGCCCAAGGGTGTCCCAACTTGTTTCTGCACTACTCATAAATTCATTCTGTGATATAGTAAGTGTTATCCTGGTGGATCCAGTTTATTTTTTATTTCTTTAGTTGTTGTCCAGCTCTCCCCTCCATAAGAAAGAGTGGATAATACATTTGATTTGAAATTTCTGGTTTAGAAAAAGTAGTCTCTGTTCTGAATTGGGGTTTTGAAAATATGGTCCCTATCCCAGATTGAGATTTGAAAAATATGGTCCCTATCCCAGATTAAGGTCTGGAAAATATGGTTCCTGTCCCAGATTGAGGTCTGGAAAATATGGTCCCTATCCCAGATTGAGATTTGGAAAATATGGTCCATATCCCAGATTGAGATTTGGAAAATATGGTTCCTGTCCCAGATTGAGGTTTGAAAATATGGTCCTATCCCAGATTGAGGTTTGGAAAATATGGTCCCTATCCCAGATTGAGGTTTGGAAAATATGGTCCCTATCCCAGATTGAGGTTTGGAAAATATGGTCCCTATCCCAGATTGAGGTCTAGAAAATATGGTCCGTGTACCAGATTGAGGTCTGGAAAGTATGGTTCCTGTACCAGATTGAGGTTTAGAAAATGTGGTCACCTTAGTTCAGTTGCTCTCACATTTAGTCTCCACCTGACTCAACTTCTGTTTTCTTTCAGTCGTTTGTCACCACAATATGGCAGATGTGTTTAGTGTTTATTCCACTCATCACTGGCCTGACCTACCAGAATGTTCTAACAACAAGTGCCCTGACGCACACTGTCAGTGAAAGTGATACAGGTAATGTACTATCAGTGGATATCAATCATGTGAGGTACAGTAAGTTAGTACGGTGGAGTTGAGGTACTCTCAGTCATATACCCCATCAGACTCATACTCATTTTCTGGCATGAGCCTGTTCTGACGGCCTCAGCCATGACCGATCAGATCTGACACCATAAATCAGCTCTGACAGCCACAGCCATGACCGATCAGATCTGACACCATAAGTCAGCTCTGATGGCCTCAGTCATGACCGATCAGATCTGACACCATGAGTCAGCTCTAATGGCCTCAGCCATGACCGATCAGATCTGACACCATGAGTCAGCTCTAATGGCCTCAGCCATGACCGATCAGATCTGACACCATGAGTCAGCTCTAATGGCCTCAGCCATGACTGATCAGATCCATCAGATCAGATCAGATCTGACACCATGAGTCAGCTCTAATGCCCACAGCCATGACCGATCAGATCTGACACCATGAGTCAGCTCTGATGGCCTCAGCCATGACCGAGCAGATCTGACACCATAAGTCAGCTCTGATGGCCTCAGCCATGACCGATCAGATCTGACACCATGAGTCAGCTCTGATGGCCTCAGCCATGACCGATCAGATCTGACACCATGAGTCAGCTCTGATGGCCTCAGCCATGATCAATCAGATCTGACACCATAAGTCAGCTCTGATGGCCTCAGCCATGACTGATCAGATCTGACACCATAAGTCAGCTCTGATGGCCTCAGCCATGATTGATCAGATCTGACACCATAAGTCAGCTCTGATGGCCTCAGCCATGACCGATCAGATCTGACACCATGAGTCTACACAGATGTTCACAGAGGAGGGTAATGTTTAAACACAGAAACATGTAAAATTTTGAGGAATTTGTGTTTTGATGTGGTAATTTTTCCCATTTTAAATTTTTTGTGGTAATCATTATCTAGGGCTAAATTAATCATTACTTTAAAATACATCTTCTTATTTTTCTATGTTTCTACATTCTTCCTTCAAGTACTATGTTGTGACTTATTCATCCATGTTTCTACATTCTTCCTTCAAGTACCATGTTGTGACTTACTCATTCATGTCTCTACATTCTTTCTTCAATAACTATATTGTGACTTACTCATCCATGTCTCTACATTCTTTCTTCAATAACTATATTGTGACTTACTCATCCATGTCTTTACATTCTTTCTTCAAGTACTATATTGTGACTTACTCATCCATGTCTTTACATTCTTTCTTCAAGTACTATATTGTGACTTACTCATCCATGTCTTTACATTCTTTCTTCAAGTACTATATTGTGACTTACTCATCCATGTCTTTACATTCTTTCTTCAATAACTATATTGTGACTTACTCATCCATGTCTTTACATTCTTTCTTCAAGTACCATGTTGTGACTTACTCATCCATGTCTTTACATTCTTTCTTCAAGTACTATATTGTGACTTACTCATCCATGTCTTTACATTCTTTCTTCAATAACTATGTTGTGACTTACTCATCCATGTCTCTACTTTCTTTCTTCAAAAACTATGTGACTTACTCATCCATGTCTTTACATTCTTTCTTCAAGTACCATGTTGTGACTTACTCATCCATGTCTCTACATTCTTCCTTCAAATACTATATTGTGACTTACTCATCCATGTCTTTACATTCTTCCTTCAAGTACTATGTAGTGACTTACTCATCCATGTCTTTACATTCTTCCTTCAAGTACTATGTAGTGACTTACTCATCCATGTCTTTACATTCTTCCTTCAAGTACTATATTGTGACTTACTCATCCATGTCTTTACATTCTTTCTTCAAGTACTATATTGTGACTTACTCATCCATGTCTTTACATTCTTTCTTCAATAACTATGTTGTGACTTACTCATCCATGTCTTTACATTCTTCCTTCAAGTACTATGTTGTGACTTACTCATCCCCTCTCTCTGCGATCAGGACTCAATCAGAGTAGGATTCCAGACTCTCACATGAAGTCAGCTGTCAGGTTAAGTGTGTTGATCGCCCCTACAGGCAGAACATCACAATTAGAGTCTGCCAGATCCACTCTGATTGAACACCCGTTAAAACGTTGCACTGTGTTCTGCGCCAGTGGCACAGTGTATCCAATTTCAGCCAGCATTTTATTCAGGTTTGCATTCCTTAGCCTTTGATTGTCCCCAATCTTCCTGCAAGGCAGCAGATGATCTTTTCTGTAGGGGGATTCTGCCCTTAGATGGTCGGCCCTCCCAGGTTTACGAGCACCATCTGCCCGAGTCACTAGAGGTGACTAACACAGACACTTACTTATCCATGTCTTTACATTCTTCCTTCAAGTACTATATTGTGACTTACTCATCCATGTCTTTACATTCTTTCTTCAAGTACTATATTGTGACTTACTCATCCATGTCTTTACATTCTTTCTTCAAGTACTATATTGTGACTTACTCATCCATATCTTTACATTCTTTCTTCAAGTACTATATTGTGACTTACTCATCCATGTCTTTACATTCTTTCTTCAAGTACTATGTTGTGACTTACTCATCCATATCTTTACATTCTTTCTTCAAGTACTATGTTGTGACTTACTCATCCATATCTTTACATTCTATCTTCAAGTACTATGTTGTGACTTACTCATCCATATCTTTACATTCTTCTTCCAGGTGCTATGTTGGGCCTCAGTATGGCTGTCAACTCCTTTATTCGATCATTATCCCCTACAGTTGGAGGCTACATGCTGAGAGAGTATGGGTTCGAGTCATTTGGATTACTGGGTTCATCACGAGCATTCTGGTGGTCATTGTTCTCTTGATAAAGAAAAAAATGACAGGAAGTTAGACACAGCAGCAAATTACTGCCCTTTGACTGATTTATGTTTCTTGTTTCAAGGGGAGGTCATTAGAACATACATTGGCTGTTTTGTTTTTGGTTTTAGTAACACAGTATCTACTGATTTAACTAATGAACTGCTGAATTTAGAAAACATGCTATTGATGGAACAATTTCTTTTATTTTATGCTAACATTTTATACTTAAAAAATTCCAGGGTGCTAATTTAAAATAAAAATGTTTTAATTGTAATCTGTGATAACTATTAGATATATTAGATAGATGATCAAATGTCAACGTTGGTAGTATCGAATGCTACATTTGAGATTGCATTATTCCCCATTATCTGTATTATATTTTAAAGGGACATAATACCAGCTTGAATGACTCCCCTTTGGCAACAACCATTTTTGACAATTTTCTTCCAAGAAAAGTTTATAAAATTATAAATTCAACTTTTATCTAATACTTTCATAGTCTTTACTGCTTCATCTCATTTTTATTTAACATGTCTAACAAAATGTAATTCTTTTTGGCATGAGTAAAGAAAAACAATAAAAAAAACCAGTCATGCTGCTTGGCATATAAGGAATGTGGTATTAGTGCCCATATTTTTTAGGGACTTTGCATATTATCTTTAGGTTAATGTGGTCAATATTATGCCCATGCCACTTTGATTTCTCAGAAAAAAAGTCTGGTACCCATTTACAACAGGGCAAACCTGAAAGCCACTTGTCCTGTATAGTCCGATTCACTAACTACTGACTTACCATTGCCTTCTTCTGGCTGACAGTTATACATAAATGTTTCTAGTTCAGACTTAAAAGAAACTGTTTTATTGGAGAATTAACAAACATTCATACCTTAAATTAAAGTAATTAAATACAAAAATATTGTTTTTTCCCCCCACTATTTTGTTAATAACAGCTGCAGTGTAATGTAACCTGCAATCTATGGTTGAATAGATTGTGTTTTGCCAAAAGTGGGCAAAATCTCAAGTAACAACAACAAATGAAAATAATTAAAATGTCATGAATTCAAGTGAAGGACTGGATGATCTAGTGTTTAAAACTCTGACCTCTGTGCTGGGAGGTCTTAAGTTCAAATCTTGGCATGGTATGCAAGGGATTTTTCTGTTCAAATCCATTGTTACTTTATTGTTTTACCTATGACTCTGACTATGACCCAATGGTTCTTGCTGCCTATCCGCCATATTGATCGGTATTCCAAAAAATACACAATATATATAATCGTGGTTCAGGGCACCATTGTTTTACCTTCCCTGATCTATAGGTACTTAGATTAGTTGTTGAGATCTCACGGATAATAGCAAAAAATTGGAGGTCCTAGGTGTACTTTACTCATGTTAAAGTACCTTTGGAAATTAAGGGTTCAAATGAGGAGACCAAAATCTATCTATCTATTGACCTTTCGAGCCGTAACCGGCCCATAGGGCGTAGACCAAGATACACCTTCTCCTATATGAATTTTTGTTCTAGACCAAAATAGCTACTGCATAAGTAACAATGTTAAGCAAACTGCCCATGTCAAAATGGATGTGTTGAGCTGGAAGGTGTAGATATCACAGTTTCCAACATGGTGGAACGTGTTCATGTTCTCTAGACCGCTGCAGAAATTGTATTTGTTGACTGATTAGTTTCGGCTCTTCAGTGCAATTTTCTGTGTTAAGTCATTCTGATGATCCATTTAACTCTTTCAGGACCAGAACAGGAAACAGGAATTTTCAGATTTGGACCAGGTTAATTTTCCTGTTTCCAGAAATTTTACATTTACCTTTTTCATTTAACTACTTCACACAATAATTTAAATAAATGTGGCATGTGTTATACATCACCGGAAAGGGAAATGGATACAGAAAATGAAAATAGCAATATATTTATGATATGTGATTATTTAAAGGAATAAAATATTTTTTTAAAATATAAAATATTCAAGGTAGATCATTTTTAATTTAAAATATTGTAATTCACATACCCTGCCACATGTTTAAATGTGTTGATATCCATTTGTCTTGAAATATTACACAACATAATCCAAATTCCTCCAAAATACAGTTTATTTGATTAATTTATGTCTACAAATAAAAAAATTATGTACATTTTTGTAAATGATCCCAGAATGAAAAATATTATAGATTTATGTGACGTCAGAACAATATTATTTACAAGTCAAGTTTATTATTTTTATTTACACAATTGGACTTATTTTGTGTGAAATGTCCCTAAAGTACCAGTTTTGTTATCAGAATCACTACCTCTCGATTCCTCTGAGACACTGATATTGCTGGAATAGAAGGCATCCACTAGCTAAACCTAAGCCAGATTGTCTTACCTTTTTATCATAACTTTTACCAATATTCCAACCCATTATCACAACAAAATTATTGTCCAAGTCTAAATACTATGAATAATCTATTTCTGAATCACTCAATAACAAGGTTTCGAACATAGATCTAGCTTGTTCACTCTATATCGTTTTGGTTGACTGCAAGAAGTATCAACAGTGGGCGTGGCCATTATGTGACAAAAATTTGAGAAATAAACAATGAATATAAATCAAAAATTTTCCAACGTTCAAAACTTCGACCATGCCAGTATAAACAGAAAGATCAAGAGAGAGACCTCTCCTACTTCCGGAAATCAAGTATTGGTTGAAATAAAAACAAAAATCAGTGAAAACGAATCAAATATTCAGCTACACCCAAAATAACCGACATGTCGGTGAGTGGTTAGAACTGATCAATTTCATAGAACCGAGATATCGGATAATAGTTTGGAAAGAGTTAACAGATTTCACTGATGATGCAGAGTCCTACGCACCTCAATGCTCCTCTTTGTCAAATCCAAGTTTGTGAATGCAACCTTCCCAGTCTAGAGTTGATATGTGGTTTACGTCAAAACATTGAGTGCTGTTCCAAGGCCATCGTTGGAATTTTTTTTATGCCAAGTATTTACATGTTACAACTCATTAATATGGACTGCTCTGCCAAGTCAATCGCAGTATCCACTTTAGAGATTGTGCATCATCTTTTCATGCATTGTTGGCTGCATTTATTACAGTAATTTGGATCTTATAGGCGCAGCCATTGTTGTGTGTGCTGCGTCATCACAATGGCTAATTGTATTCCCTAAAATGGCCATACGCTAATATTGAAAGGTGGGGTCACTTCAGTAGGTTCATGTTAGCCAGGAGGGATTCATAACCATAACCATCACAGCTTGCAGTAAACTATAGAACAAGGCATCCAAGCTCAGTTGATGACATATTACTGAAGAAGAGAAGGAGATGAAATACACACCTAGCAGTGATGATAATAGTATCAGATAACAGGTGTACATACCAGCAATGATAATAATAATATCAGATAGTAGGTGTAAGTACCTCGAAGTTATAATAGTAATGTCAGATAATAGGTGTACATGACAATGTACAATAGAGGTGAGATGCAGAATGGCTCAGGCAAAAGCAGCTTTCAAAAAAATGAGGAGATACTATGCAATCCATTTTTGACAATAGAAACAAGAAAAAGAGTTCTTAAATGTTACGTGGAGCCAGTCTTAACATATGAATGTGAATCATGGAAAATAGACAACAGACAGAAAATCACTGGAGGTTGTAGAAATGTGGTTTTACAGAAGAATGTTGTGAATACCATGGACAGCTAATAAGAGTAATGAAAACATTCTGAAAGTGGCCAAAGCTAAAAGAGAGCTAATTTCCAATATTAGGAAGAAACAATCATAATTTTTTGGCCATGTAATGAGAAGAGAACAACTGGAATATATTGTAACAACTGGAAAAATTGAGGGACGAAGAGATAGAGGGAAGCAAATAGAAATATACTGACAGATTAAGAGAATGGCTTGGCAGAAGGTCAACAACAGAAATGATAAATAGCTGCCGAGATTGAAAGTTGTGGAGAGACATGATCACCTATGCCAGCAGGCCCTGTACTTGATGATGATGATAGGTGTAACCACTTAGGAGTGATGATGATAATAATATCAGATATTAGGTGCAATTACCTAGAAAGTATAATAATAATATCAGTAAACAGGTGCAAGTACCCACTAGTGAGAACAATAAATATAAGATAATAGGTGTAAGTACTCAGAAGTGATGATAATACTATCAGGTAATAGGTGTAGTTATTATCTATTTATCCATTGACCTTTTGAGCCATAGCCGGCCCATAGTCAAAAGTTTTTCTCTATCATCATCATCATGTGCTATACTGGTTGGCGTAGGTGATCATGTCCTTCCACAATCTTCTATCTACAGTGCATCGTATCAGTTCTGTTGTTGACTGTTTTCCATGCCATGACACCAAACTATTCAGTATTTTCTCTCTTTGTCATCCGCGATCTCTCTTTCCTTTTATTTTTCCAGTTGTAACCAAGTATTCCAACTTTCCTCTTCTCATGATGTGCCCAAAAATGTTGATTGTTTCTTTCTGATATTTTTTAGGAGTTCCCTTTTTGTGTTGGCCTCTTTGAGAATTTCTTCATTGCCTTTTTAGTGTCCAGGGAACTTTCAACATTCTTCTGAGAAATCCATCTCTGTGGCCTCTAATCATCTTTTCATTTGTTTGTCTACTGTCCATGATTCATTTCCATAGGTCAGAATTAGCTCTATATAGCACTGATGAACTATCTTTCTCACTTCTATTGACATACATTTTTATATCAGGGTAAAATAAAAACTCAGACCTGAACACCTTGTGGTGACTACCCTGGACAAGTAGCCTGTATTCTCAATTTCTCTAAGTCCCCATGTAATGTGAAAATGCTGTAGAGAGGTTTTGTTTTACAAGGTAAGTGCAAGTATCTAGAAACTATGATAATATAATTAGATGGTAGCTGCACATACTCTTTTACTTTTACCTCTTATGCAGCTATCAAGTATTTCAAGTGATTCTTTCTGGTTTGGATTTTCATTTATGGAAACAGCTGTAGTCTGGTTGCATTCACCTGACCGCCTAGTCAACATGGTTTTGGTGTCTGTTCATGGAGATATTGGTGTAGGTGACTGGCCGTGGAGATTCAGTGAATGGTACCTGGCCCAGGCTTTGCTTTGGGACAGAATGTTTGAACTGTCTGTTTTTGACTGCAAATTTGCCAGCGAGCATTGTCTGATCAAGTGGTCTCACTGAAGTGGTTGACAGCCATTACAGTGACCCAGAAGTGTTCATTTTGAGCTGTGCTCCATTTATCCTGAAAGCTGCACACAATTTATCCAGAACACTGCACTTTCAAAAGAATAGTATGAATGGAACCATTTTCACAGAACACAAAACGTTCAAATTGTCAATTATTTTTCCTCAACCTCACATACAAGTCAAGAATGGAAGTTTCACAAAGGGACGTCATTCTGCATACATTTTCTTTAATATCTAACAGCTAAGAAGAAAAATGGTTTGATTCTATTGTAGAGCTGTTCTGACATAGTTTTTATATTTGAAATGTGAATGTCATAATAGGAGATAAATCCTTACCAGCTGTTGTTTAATGTCAGAAAATTTCTATTATCCAAGGTGAATCTCTTTTGCCATTATTGTTGTTCAAAATTATTTGTTCGAATGTCTAGACTGATGTTGATAAGCCTGACTCAACAAAAGAGAATGGATTCCAAAAAATATTTAGCCTTAGACTACAATACTGTAGTAAAAATTACCACATCAAAACACACATTCTTCTAAATTTGACAGTTTGTCGTGGTCAAACATCCCTCTTTGTAACTCAGGAAATGCAGTGAATAACGGCTATGAGTAACTGGACATACTTATGGCGACCGTGCCGATAGATATTGTAACAAGTCTGGTCAATGGGGGTCAAACTCAGGTATGCCCATGATGTGCCAGAAAAATGTTTATTGTTTTCTTTCTGATGTTTCTTAGGAACTCCTTTTTTGTGTTGGCCTCTTTGAGTATTTTCTTATTGGTCTTTTTAGCTGTCCAGGGAACTTTTAACATTCCTCTGAGAAATCCCATCTCTGTGGCTACTCATTCTATCTATCTTTTGACCTTTAGAGCCATAACCTGCCCATAGGTCATAGACCAAGATACTCATTCTCTTATCTGAATTTTTGTTCTAGCAGTTTTCAATTCTTTTAAAGATATTTTATCAAATCTCTCCATTTGTCCCTGTTCTGTGCAAGCAGCTCTATCTCATTGAGGGAGTCAATTCCTGCTGTCCTTTCCTCTCTCATCAATGTTGTTCTCAGTGTCTCTGTGGGTCTTGGCTACTCATTGGTGGTTATTAATATAGTCTGTTTTGCTTGTGTGAAAAACTGTAAAAAAAAGGTAAATGTAATTTATGAGACGTGTCAACATCTTATCATGCAAGTTTTCACTCCTATGTGCTCGGCCGCCTAACTAGAAGTGTTTCCGAGACTTCTGGATAGTGTCACTTCAAGCATCAAAACTTATGATGCAAGGCGGCATTCCTCACCCTCCCAGAGTACTACCCAGGTACCCATTTCTGCCAGAAGCTAGGGCTACCACGGGGGGGGTATTTTTTTTTCCTACCATGAGTACAATTCATATTGCTTCCAATGGGAATTGAACATGGGTTGTCCGAACAGTGGTAGCCAAGCCGAGTGGTTTTCCCAACAAGGCTACTGAGGCCCCCTTAATTAAAATTTCCTATTACATAAAAATTTTCTACAGGGTAGTGTTATTTCTGTTGTCATTTATCATGTTATCTGTCAGTGAATCAGAGTTACCTGACTTATACGATCGCAATTGTCAGAGGGTGCTGATGGGTAAGTGATCTGCAAGGAAAGGGAGCTGCAGGTGTTGGAAGTTTGAAACCACTGAATTGGTGGAGTAATTTTTACACCCAAGACTTTAGTTTCTTCATTTTAATTGTCTGATTAGATCAAGTAAATAAACAGACAGAAAAATGCAGGAAAGGAGAGCAATGTCTCAACTCAACATTTTAAATCACCAATCATATTTTTATGTGCTAATTTTTGGGTAAATTTTGTGATATGGCTTCACTTAATGATTTAAGAATTGATAATTTTATCATTATCAAATTGTTTTATTTAAGAAGAAATGAAAATAATATTTATTAGAGGAGTTTTAAATATTGAGATTTAATTAATGCTTATATATCAAAGAAAAATATAATCTTGAAATATGCATGATTCCTAGCATTTTAAAATTAAACTGTGTAATTAGTTGATTCATCAATGTCTAATGATGAAATATTATGCACCAAAGTGTTGTAATTTATTTGCTATTTGACATTAGTTTCCAGTTTTTTTTTCTAGATGTTTGTGTTGTTCTTTTTTTGTTTAATGTTTTGTTCAAACATTGTGAAGACAGTTTACCTTAGTCGTAGAGGGCTAATTCCGATGCGGTACATCATAGTTTTGAATATGTTATTCTGTCAGCAGAGCCTAAAAAATAATGGGTATGAAATCAATGAAGGTAAGGTATCTGGCAATTAAAATACTATGATCACTTCAAAAACACAGAGGGCTGGAAGAACAATAATGGAAGGCATGGTTCCATGATGACACATTAGGGGCAGACCAAGGGAAGGTGGTTTCAAGGAATCAATGAGACAATAGGATGACAGAACAAGTGGGAGATCTGGCTGGAGATAGAGATTTTATCACATGGGCTGTGGTGAATGCAACATACTGCAAAGGTATTCTGTGGCGAATGCAATGTTTCTGCAAAGGTATTCTGTGGCGAATGCAATGTTTTGCAAAGGTATTCTGTGGCGAATGCATTGTTCTGCAAATGTATTCTGTGGCGAATGCAAAGTTCTGCAAAGGTATTCTGTGGCGAATGCAATGTTTTGCAAAGTATTCTGTGGCGAATGCAATGTTCTGCAACCTGATGATGGTGAAGGTATCCTGAAGTGAGAACCCTGGGCCATACTTCCCTCAAAAGATGTCGCCAAGAGATTGTAGGCTCTGCACTTCACTCCTCAGTGGGGCAAATGTTATCTGTGGGATACATTTATCTTTATTTACCGTTATCTTTTTACCTTAACTCTTTTATTTACTTTACTCTTACTGTTAAAAAGAATTTAGTAATTCTAATTGTAATGTTTGGTTTTTTAATTGTTTTTAAATAAGATCAAGTGCCTTCTCCATTCTGAAGGTTGAAAATGTTTGGATTTCTTCATATTTTATGTTCCTTGTTATACTTTTTGATAAATATTTATATTTTTTTATTATTTTTGTTACTTCTAGCCATTATTACTCACTCACTACATGGCTTAATGTATGTTTTCTATCCCAACCAGTGCATTATTATTTTTATATTTACTTTACATTCATATCACTAATTTGTATTTCTCATTTCCACTCTTTCAATTATTTCCTGATGTTTACATCCCACACATTCAAGTAGTTTTTAGGACTGAGTGGTCTAGAGGTAACATGCTGGCCTCTGGACAGGAAGGTCATGGGGTTCGATTCCCACGACAGACGTGGGAATGTTTCAAAAATTGAACTTTAAAAATTGGTTTCTTCGTGGCTTTATTTTTCCCTGGTCTCTGAGTATTGAGATTTGATGTCTAGCAGTCTTATAAAAAGCAAAAAGCAGGATGTCCCATGTGCACTCATGTATGTTTCCTTCCCAGTCATTGAGGTAGTTCTTGATGTTTTCCTTCCCAGTCATTGAGGTAGTTCTTGATGTTTCCTTCCAGTCATTGAGGTAGTTCTTGATGTTTCCTTCCCAGTCATTGAGGTAGTTCTTGATGTTTCCTTCCCAGTCATTGAAGTAGTACTAGATGTTTCCTTCCCAGTCATTGAAGTAGTACTAGATGTTTCCTTTCCAGTCATTGAGGTAGTTCTTGTTGTTTTCTTCCCAGTCATTGAGGTAGTTCTTGATGTTTCCTTCCCAGTCATTGAGGTAGTTCTTGTTGTTTCTTCCAAGTCATTGAGGTTAGTTCTTGATGTTTCTTTCCCCTCATTGAAGTAGTACTAGATGTTTCCTTCCCAGTCCATTGAGGTAGTTCTTGTTGTTTCCTTCCCAGTCATTGAAGTAGTTCTTGATGTTTCTTTCCCAGTCATTGAAGTAGTTCTTGATGTTTCTTTCCCAGTCATTGAAGTAGTTCTTGATGTTTCCTTCCCAGTCATTGAGGTAGTTATTGATGTTTCCTTCCCAGTCATTGAGGTAGTTATTGATGTTTCCTTCCCAGTCATTGAGGTAGTTCTTGTTGTTTCCTTCCCAGTCATTGAGGTAGTTTTGATGTTTTCCTTCCCAGTCATTGAGGTAGTTCTTGATGTTTCCTTCCCAGTCATTGAGGTAGTTCTTGATGTTTTTTCCTTCCCAGTCATTGAGGTAGTTCTTGATGTTTCCTTCCCAGTCATTGAAGTAGTTCTTGATGTTTCCTTCCCAGTCATTGAGGTAGTTCTTGATGTTTCCTTCCCAGTCATTGAAGTAGCTTTTATTCTCACTTATTAAAATCATTCTTGGATAGTTCATGAGCGTCTCTCCCTTTCTGCACTAGTGTTTTAGTGTTTTCATCTCACCATTGCAATATTTCATGATGAATCTTCTTCACTTACATCACTATTTCATGACAAATCATCTCCACTCAGATTACTGTTTCATGATGAATCTTTTCTACTCACATCACTATTTCATAATGAGTCTTCTTCACTTACATCACTATTTCTGATGAATCTTCTCCACTCACATCACTATTTCATAATGAGTCTTCTTCACTTACATCACCATTGCACTCATGTATGTTTCCTTCCCAGTCATTGAAGTAGTTCTTGATGTTTCCTTCCAAGTCATTGAGGTAGTTCTTGATGTTTCCTTCCCAGTCATTGAAGTAGTACTAGATGTTTCCTTCCCAGTCATTGAGGTAGTTCTTAATGTTTTCTTCCCAGTCATTGAAGTAGTTCTTGTTGTTTCCTTCCCAGTCATTGAAGTAGTTCTTGATGTTTCTTTCCCAGTCATTGAAGTAGTTCTTGATGTTTCCTTCCCAGTCATTGAAGTAGTCTTGTTGTTTTCCTTCCCAGTCATTGAAGTAGTTCTTGATGTTTCCTTCCCAGTCATTGAAGTAGTTCTTGATGTTTCCTTCCCAGTCATTGAAGTAGTTCTTGATGTTCCTTCCCAGTCATTGAAGTAGTACTAGATGTTTCCTTCCCAGTCATTGAGGTAGTTCTTAATGTTTTCTTCCCAGTCATTGAGGTAGTTCTTGATGTTTCCTTCCAAGTCATTGAGGTAGTTTTTGATGTTTCCTTCCCAGTCATTGAAGTAGTACTAGATGTTTCCTTCCCAGTCATTGAGGTAGTTCTTAATGTTTTTCTTCCCAGTCATTGAAGTAGTTCTTGTTGTTTCCTTCCCAGTCATTGAAGTAGTTCTTGATGTTTCTTTCCCAGTCATTGAAGTAGTTCTTGATGTTTCCTTCCCAGTCATTGAAGTAGTTCTTGTTGTTTCCTTCCCAGTCATTGAAGTAGTTCTTGATGTTTCCTTCCCAGTCATTGAAGTAGTTCTTGATGTTTCCTTCCCAGTCATTGAAGTAGTTCTTGATGTTTCCTTCCCAGTCATTGAAGTAGTACTAGATGTTTCCTTCCCAGTCATTGAGGTAGTTCTTAATGTTTTCTTCCCAGTCATTGAGGTAGTTTCTTGATGTTTCCCTTCCCAGTCATTGAGGTAGTTCTTGTTGTTTCCTTCCCAGTCATTGAGGTAGTTCTTGTTGTTTCCTTCCCAGTCATTGAGGTAGTTCTTGATGTTTCCTTCCCATCATTGAGGTAGTTCTTGTTGTTTCCTTCCCAGTCTTGAGGTAGTTCTTGATGTTTCCTTCCAAGTCATTGGAGGTAGTTCTTGATGTTTCCTTCCCGTCATTGAGGTAGTTCTTGATGTTTCCTTCCCAGTCATTGAGGTAGTTCTTGATGTTTCCTTCCCAGTCATTGAGGTAGTTCTTGATGTTTCCTTCCCATCATTGAGGTAGTTCTTGATGTTTCCTTCCAGTCATTGAGGTAGTTCTTGATGTTTCCTTCCCAGTCATTGAGGTAGTTCTTGATGTTTCCTTCCCAGTCATTGAGGTAGTTCTTGATGTTTCCTTCCCAGTCATTGAGGTGTTCTTGATGTTTCCTTCCCAGTCATTGAGGTAGTTCTTGATGTTTCCTTCCCAGTCATTGAGGTAGTTCTTGATGTTTCCTTCCAAGTCATTGAGGTAGTTCTTATGTTTCCTTCCCAGTCATTGAGGTAGTTCTTGATGTTTTCCTCCCAGTCATTGAGGTAGTTCTTGATGTTTCCTTCCCAGTCATTGAGGTAGTTCTTGATGTTTCCTTCCCAGTCATTGAGGTAGTTCTTGATGTTTCCTTCCCAGTCATTGAGGTAGTTCTTGATGTTTCCTTCCCAGTCATTGAGGTAGTTCTTGATGTTTCCTTCCAAGTCATTGAGGTAGTTCTTCATGTTTCCTTCCCAGTCATTGAGGTAGTTCTTGATGTTTCCTTCCCAGTCATTGAGGTAGTTCTTGATGTTTCCTTCCCAGTCATTGAGGTAGTTCTTGATGTTTCCTTCCCAGTCATTGAGGTAGTTCTTGATGTTTCCTTCCCAGTCATTGAGGTAGTTCTTGATGTTTCCTTCCAGTCATTGAGGTAGTTCTTGATGTTTCCTTCCCAGTCATTGAGGTAGTTCTTGATGTTTCCTTCCCAGTAATTGAGGTAGTTCTTGATGTTTCCTTCCCAGTCATTGAGGTAGTTCTTGATGTTTCCTCCCAGTCATTGAGGTAGTTCTTGATGTTTCCTTCCCAGTCATTGAGGTAGTTCTTGTTGTTTCCTTCCAGTCATTGAGGTAGTTCTTGTTGTTTCCTTCCCAGTCATTGAGGTAGTTCTTGATGTTTCCTTCCCAGTCATTGAGGTAGTTCTTGTTGTTTCCTTCCCAGTCATTGAGGTAGTTCTTGATGTTTTCCTTCCAAGTCATTGAGGTAGTTCTTGATGTTTCCTTCCCAGTCATTGAGGTAGTTCTTGATGTTTCCTTCCCAGTCATTGAGTAGTTCTTGATGTTTCCTTCCCAGTCATTGAGTAGTTCTTGATGTTTTCCTTCCCAGTCATTGAGGTAGTTCTTGATGTTTTCCTTCCCGTCATTGAGGTAGTTCTTGATGTTTCCTTCCCAGTCATTGAGGTAGTTCTTGATGTTTCCTTCCCAGTCATTGAGGTAGTTCTTGATGTTTCCTTCCCAGTCATTGAGGTAGTTCTTGATGTTTCCTTCCCAGTCATTGAGGTAGTTCTTGATGTTTCCTTCCAAGTCATTGAGGTAGTTCTTGATGTTTCCTTCCAGTCATTGAGGTAGTTCTTGATGTTTCCTTCCCAGTCATTGAGGTAGTTCTTGATGTTTCTTTCCCAGTCATTGAGGTAGTTCTTGATGTTTCCTTCCCAGTCATTGAGGTAGTTCTTGATGTTTCCTTCCCAGTCATTGAGGTAGTTCTTGATGTTTCCTTCCAAGTCATTGAGGTAGTTCTTGATGTTTCTTCCCAGTCATTGAGGTAGTTCTTGATATTTCCTTCCCAGTCATTGAGGTAGTTCTTGTTGTTTCCTTCCCAGTCATTGGTAGTTTCTTGATGTTTCCTTCCCAGTCATTGAGGTAGTTCTTGAAGTTTCCTTTCCCAGTCATTGAGGTAGTTCTTGTTGTTTCCTTCCCAGTCATTGAGGTAGTTCTTGTTGTTTCCTTCCCTTCATTGAGGTAGTTCTTGATGTTTCCTTCCCAGTCATTGAGGTAGTTCTTGATGTTTCCTTCCCAGTCATTGAGTTAGTTCTTGTTGTTTCCTTCCCAGTCATTGAGGTAGTTCTTGATGTTTCCTTCCAGTCATTGAGGTAGTTCGTGTTGTTTTCCTTCCCAGTCATTGAGGTAGTTCTTAATGTTTTCCTTCCCAGTCATTGAGGTAGTTCTTGTTGTTTCCTTCCCAGTCATTGAGTAGTTCTTGATGTTTCCTTCCCAGTCATTGAGGTAGTTCTTGATGTTTCCTTCCAGTCATTGATGTAGTACTTGATGTTTCCTTCCCAGATTTGAAGTAGCTTTTATTCTCACTTATTAAAATCATTCTTGGATAGTTCATGAGCGTCTCTCCCTTTCTGCACTAGTGTTTAGTGTTTTCATCTCACTCATTGCAATATTTCATGATGAATCTTCTTCACTTACATCACTATTTCATGACAAATCATCTCCACTCAGATTACTATTTCATGATGAATCTTTTTTACTCACATCACTATTTCATAATGAGTCTTCTTCATTTACATCACTATTTCATGACGAATCTTCTCCACTCACATCACTATTTCATAATGAGTCTTCTTCACTTACATCACCATTTGCACTCATGTATGTTCCTTCCCAGTCATTGAAGTAGTTCTTGATGTTTCCTTCCAAGTCATTGAGGTAGTTCTTGATGTTTCCTTCCAGTCATTGAAGTAGTACTAGATGTTTCCTTCCCAGTCATTGAGGTAGTTCTTAATGTTTTCTTCCAGTCATTGAAGTAGTTCTTGTTGTTTCCTTCCCAGTCATTGAAGTAGTTCTTGATGTTTCTTTCCCAGTCATTGAAGTAGTTCTTGATGTTTCCTTCCCAGTCATTGAAGTAGTTCTTGTTGTTTCCTTCCAGTCATTGAAGTAGTTCTTGATGTTTCCTTCCCAGTCATTGAAGTAGTTCTTGATGTTTCCTTCCCAGTCATTGAAGTAGTTCTTAATGTTTCCTTCCCAGTCATTGAACTAGTACTAGATGTTCCTTCCAGTCATTGAGGTAGTTCTTAATGTTTTCTTCCCAGTCATTGAGGTAGTTCTTGATGTTTCCTTCCCAGTCATTGAGGTAGTTCTTGTTGTTTCCTTCCCAGTCATTGAGGTATTCTGTTGTTTTCCTTCCCAGTCATTGAAGTAGTTCTTGATGTTTCCTTCCCAGTCATTGAGGTAGTTCTTGTTGTTTCCTTCCCAGTCATTGAGGTAGTTCTTGATGTTCCCTTCCCAGTCATTGAGGTAGTTCTTGATGTTTCCTTCCCAGTCATTGAGGTAGTTCTTGATGTTTCCTTCCCAGTCATTGAGGTAGTTCTTGATGTTCCTTCCCAGTCATTGAGGTAGTTCTTGATGTTCCTTCCAAGTCATTGAGGTAGTTCTTAATGTTTCCTTCCCAGTCATTGAGGTAGTTCTTGATGTTTCCTTCCCAGTCATGAGGTAGTTCTTGATGTTTCCTTCCCAGTCATTGAGGTAGTTCTTGATGTTTCCTTCCCAGTCATTGAGGTAGTTTCTTGTTTTTCCTTCCCAGTCATTGAGGTAGTTCTTGATGTTTCCTTCCCAGTCATTGAGGTAGTTCTTGATGTTTCCTTCCCAGTCATTGAGGTAGTTCTTGATGTTTCCTTCCAGTATTGAGGTAGTTCTTGATGTTTCCTTCCAGTCATTGAGGTAGTTCTTGATGTTTCCTTCCCAGTCATTGAGGTAGTTCTTGATGTTTCCTTCCCAGTCATTGAGGTAGTTCTTGTTGTTTCTTCCCAGTCATTGAGGTAGTTCTTGTTGTTTCCTTCCCAGTCATTGAGGTAGTTCTTGATGTTTCCTCCCAGTCATTGAGGTAGTTCTTGTTGTTTTCCTTCCCAGTCATTGAGGTAGTTCTTGATGTTCCTTCCAGTCATTGAGGTAGTTCTTGATGTTTCCTTCCCAGTCATTGAGGTAGTTCTTGATGTTTGGTGTTTCCTTCCCAGTCATTGAGGTAGTTCTTGATGTTTCCTTCCCAGTCATTGAGGTAGTTCTTGATGTTTCCTTCCAGTCATTGAGGTAGTTCTTGATGTTTCCTTCCCAGTCATTGAGGTAGTTCTTGATGTTTCCTTCCCAGTCATTGAGGTAGTTCTTGATGTTTCCTTCCCAGTCATTGAGGTAGTTCTTGATGTTTCCTTCCCAGTCATTGAGGTAGTTCTTGATGTTTCCTTCCCAGTCATTGAGGTAGTTCTTGATGTTTCCTTCCCAGTCATTGAGGTAGTTTCTTGATGTTTCCTTCCCAGTCATTGAGGTAGTTCTTGATGTTTCCTTCCAAGTCATTGAGGTAGTTCTTGATGTTTCCTTCCCAGTCATTGAGGTAGTTCTTGATGTTTCCTTCCCAGTCATTGAGGTAGTTCTTGATGTTTTCTTTCCCAGTCATTGAGGTAGTTCTTGATGTTTCCTTCCCAGTCATTGAGGTAGTTCTTGATGTTTCCTTCCCAGTCATTGAGGTAGTTCTTGATGTTTCCTTCCAAGTCATTGAGGTAGTTCTTGATGTTTCCTTCCCAGTCATTGAGGTAGTTCTTGATATTTCCTTCCCAGTCATTGAGGTAGTTCTTGTTGTTTCCTTCCCAGTCATTGAGGTAGTTCTTGATGTTTCCTTCCCAGTCATTGAGGTAGTTCTTGAAGTTTCCTTCCCAGTCATTGAGGTAGTTCTTGTTGTTTCCTTCCCAGTCATTGAGGTAGTTCTTTGTTGTTTCCTTCCCAGTCATTGAGGTAGTTCTTGATGTTTCCTTCCCAGTCATTGAGGTAGTTCTTGATGTTTCCTTCCAGTCATTGAGTTAGTTCTTGTTGTTTCCTCCCAGTCATTGAGGTAGTTCTTGATGTTTCCTTCCCAGTCATTGAGGTAGTTCGTGTTGTTTCCTTCCCAGTCATTGAGGTAGTTCTTGATGTTTTCCTTCCCAGTCATTGAGGTAGTTCTTGTTGTTTCCTTCCCAGTCATTGAGGTAGTTCTTGATGTTTCCTTCCCAGTCATTGAGGTAGTTCTTGATGTTTCCTTCCAGTCATTGAAGTAGCTTTTATTCTCACTTATTAAAATCATTCTTGGATAGTTCATGAGCGTCTCTCCCTTTCTGCACTAGTGTTTAGTGTTTTCATCTCACTCATTGCAATATTTCATGATGAATCTTCTTCACTTACATCACTATTTCATGACAAATCATCTCCACTCAGATTACTATTTCATGATGAATCTTTTTTACTCACATCACTATTTCATAATGAGTCTTCTTCACTTACATCACCATTGCATGTCGAATCTTCTCCCCTCACATCACTATTTCATTATGATCCCTTCCCATTCATCACAATAATTTGCAGGGTTCCTTCTACTCATTTCACAACCTCACGATGTTTCCATCTATATCAATTCCACAGTCACTCAGAGTCGGTGACCCTACTGGATAACTTATTGCCCTCCGAATCATGAAAACTAATGTTCAAATTATGTTAATGTCAAAAAGTTTTTAAATCAAAGGTGAAAAAAAAATCTGACCTCAACACCACTGGACATTCTGCCTTTATTATTCTGTCCGAACATCCCCCCACCTTCTCATCACTGACCCCCAGAAATTGAATTAATGCTGAAGTGAAATTTGTCTTTTATCTATATATTGCATTAAAAACATCTTTTCATTAGTTTTTAATATCCTCTTCCCACTCATTCCCTACTTCGTGATTTGTCCTTACCACTCATTCCTACTTCTTGATATTTCTTTCAATACTTTCATATTTCCTTCCCACTCATTTACCACTTCTTGATATTCATTCTTCCCACTCGTTTACTACTTCCTGATATGTCCAGGCCAATCACTCAGTATTTCTTTTATCCCGCCCACTCAGCTGCTTATTGATATTTCCTTCCCACTCATTCATTACTTCTTGATATTTCCTTCCCAATCATTCATTACTTCTTGATATTTCCTTCTCATTCATTCTCTTATCATCATCAAGTACCAAGCCTGCTGGCATAGGTGATCATGTCTTTCCACAATTTTCAATCATAAAAGTTATTTTATCATTTCTGTTGTTGACTTTCTGCCAAGCCATTCTCTTAAGCTGTCTGGTATCTTTTATCTTCGCTTCTCTCTATCTCCTCTTCCCTAAATTTCCCAGTTGTTACAATATATTCCAGTTATTCTCTTCTCATTACATGGCTAAAAAAATGATTATTTTTTTTCCTAATATTGGAAATTAGCTTTCTTTTTGTTTTGGGCCTCTTTCAGAACGTTTTCATTACTCTTTTTAGCTGTCCATGGTATTCTCAACATTCTTCTGTAAAACCACATTTCTACAGACTCGAGTGAATTCCTTGTCTGTTATTCTATTGTCCATGGTTCACATACATATGTTAAGATAGGCTCTACATAACATTTAAGAACTCTTTTTCTTGTTTCTATTGTAAAAAATGGATTGCATAGTATCTTCCTCATTTTTTTAAAGCTGCTTTTGCCTGAGCCATTCTGCATCTCACCTCTATTCATTCACTACTTCTTGATATATCCTTCTGTTCATTCTCATTTTTTGTATATTTCCTTCTCACTCATTCACTACTTTTTGATGTCTCCTTCCCACATGTTTAATTACTTTGTTATGTTTCTTTCCCCCTCATTCACGACTTCTTTATATCTCCTTCTATCGTTTTCTATTGACCTTACAAGCCATAGTCGGCCTGTAGGACATAGACCAGATACTCTTTCTCTTATCTAAATTTTTATTCTAGCAGTTTTCAATCCTTGTAAAGATCTTTTATCAAATCTCGCCATCGGTCTCTGTTCTGTGCAAGCAACTTTATCTCATTGAGGGAGCCGATTCCTGCTGCTCTTGTTTCTCTGATCAGTGTTCTTCTCAGTGTCTCTCTGGGTCAGCCTCTTTTCCTCTCCCTGTTGTTTCCTTCATGAGGGCTTCCTATGTTATTCGGTTGTTATCTCTCATCACATGTATATCTCCGTCCCATATGTTTAATTACTTTGTTATGTTTCTTTCCCACTCATTCACTACATCTTGATACTTCCTTCCCACATGTTTAATTACTTTGTTATGTTTCTTTCCCACTCATTCACTACATCTTGATACTTCCTTCCCACATGTTTAATTACTTTGTTATGTTTCTTTCCCACTCATTCACTACATCTTGATACTTCCTTCCCATATGTTTAATTACTTTGTTATGTTTCTTTCCCACTCATTCACTACATCTTGATACTTCCTTCCCATATGTTTAATTACTTTGTTATGTTTCTTTCCCACTCATTCACTACATCTTGATACTTCCTTCCCACACGTTTAATTACTTTGTTATGTTCTTTCCACTCATTCACTACATCTTGATACTTCCTTCCCACATGTTTAATTACTTTGTTATGTTTCTTTCCCACTCATTCACTACATCTTGATACTTCCTTCCCATATGTTTAATTACTTTGTTATGTTTCTTTCCCCACTCATTCACTACATCTTGATACTTCCTTCCCACATGTTTAATTACTTTTGTTATGTTTCTTTCATACTCATTGAACTACCTTTTTTATGTTTCTTGACCACAATTTTATTGCATAATTTTGGTAATTGATGCACTCTGCAATGATGGCTACAAATCAAAAAGGGTAGAGAGATATATTTTTGTTGCCCTGTAACTGAGTAGTCATACACTGTGTTGGCCTGAGATCTCAGTCAAGACTAGGACACATTTACTATCTATCTATTGACCTTTCGAGCCGTAGCCGACCCATAGGGCATAGACCAAGATACTCCTTCTCCTATCTGAATTTTTGTTCTAGCAGTTTCCTTTTAAAGATATTTTATCAAATCTCGCCATCTGTCTCTGTTCTGTGCAAGCAGCTCTATCTCATTGAGGGAGCAGAATCCTGCTGCTCTTGCCTCTCTCATCAATGTTCTTCTCAGTGTCTCCCTGGGTCTTCCTCTTTTTCTCTTACCTGTTGTTTCCCATATGAGGGCTTGCTTTGCTATTCGATTATTATCTCTTCTCATCACATGTCCAACATATGACCATCGTCTTTTCTTTATTACTGAAGATATTAGTGGTTGATTGGCGATTTCTCTAATCTCCTCGTTTGTTTTGAATTTGTTCCATGCTATACCAAGTATTTTCCTTAGACATTTATTTTCGAATGCGTTCAACTTTGTTTCTATATCTCTTTTGTTTTCCAGCTTTCACACACATACGTAAGGGTTGATAGTACATTTGATTTGAATAGCCTAAGTTTTGTGTTTGTGCTGATTAGTTTTGATTTCCACAACTTTTCAAGGCTTCTGAAAGACATTGCTGCTTTAGCCATTCTGATTCTAATTTCTTTGCTTGTATCCCTTCTCGATCAATGTGACTTCCAAGATAGGTAAAGTAATCTATCTCTTCCACTGGTTTGTTTTCCATGTCTATTTTGTCATCTGTTGGAATTAAACTTTTCATGACTTTAGTCTTTTCATGATTGATCTCAAGCCCAATTTTGCTGGCTATTGATGATCGTTCATTTGTGTTTTCCTGCATTGTTTTTATCTAAGTGCTGATGACACATTTACTGCTTTGTTTTTAATCACTGACCAAGCTCTTCACAAATACATTGTTGTTGCTTATTACTGTGGTGTTGAAACATTTATATTTTCAGCTTAACATGGGAGACAACTCTTGCCCTCAGTAAATAAATGAACAACACCCCACCCCAACAGTCATTAGGGTATCTTCTTCTTCTATTTTTTTTCTCTTTTCACTGATACCTAAAAGGTGTCGTGGTTTATATCATTTGTCGTTCTTGAGCTGCTCGAACTGTCTGAATTAGTGATTTTCCTTTGTTGTTACATGTCTCTGTCACTGCATCTATCCATCTTCTTCTAGGTCTTCCTCTTGGTCTTTTTCCATGCATTCTCGAGAAGAATGCCTTGATGGTGATTGGTGCGGATTCATTCTGACCAGGTGGCTAAACCATTTAAGTTGTTGTTCTATATATTCTTGGCAGGATTTTGTTCCTACCATTTTTCTTATGGTTTCGTTTGGTATTCTATCTCTTCTTGTGTTGTTTGTTACTTTTCTCAAGCATCGCATCTCACATGTATTGATCTTTCTTAAATGTGATTTAGAAAGGGTCCATGTTTTACTTTCATAGCACAAAGTTGGTATAAAATGCTATTTATCATTTGTTGTTTAGCTGGCATAGAAATGTTTGGATGTCTTAGCAATTGTGAAAGCTGGTATGTGACAGCATTTGCTTTTTGCATTCTCATGTCAATTTCTCTGTCTAGTTTTCCATCTTCTAGGATATGCCATGAGTATATCATTTTTAAAATTTTAATTTTTTCCATATTTTTGTAGTCAGAAGTTTCCATTTTTGTGATAAGGCAAAAGTATGAAATCAGAACTGTTTTTTGTGTTTTTTTTTTTGTTATATATATTGTGTGCTTGTGATTATCTCTTGATCTGATCTCTTTGTTTGTTCTCTAAATGGTTTACCATGTTGTAACTGTGGACGTACATAAATGAAATAAAGCTTAAAGCAATGCAAACAGTCTTTAATTTATTTATCTATTGCTATTAACAAAAGAAGCAAAGAGAAAAAATAACAGACAGCTTAACAGAATGGCTTGGCAGAAGGTCAACAACAGAAATGATAAATAGCTGCCGAGATCGAAAGTTGTGGAGAGACATATCACCTACGCCAGCAGGCCTGGTACTTGATGATGATGATTGCTATTAAGGTTTCCTGTCATTCGTCTAAACACATTTCATCTCTGTAGAGGTTATTTTCTTATTGTTCTTGCATCTAGGGTCCAGGTCTGGCATTGGTTGCACAACGTTGGGATGAAGATTGTATTGTATAATGCTCGTTTTGCCAATACAATAATAATACTACTAACTTAACTAGGTCTTTTATATCAACTTATTCCATATTAAAAAAACCACTATTAAGAAATATAAAGAAGAATAGCCCACGACAAAATAGCGTTTCAGAAAATGAAAATAAAGTAATAAAAGTTGTGCAATAAGTCTATTTCAATAGAACTGAGAAGGAGGAGAATTCATCTGTTCTATATCCAAGCAAACCATGGACAGTAGATGAACTAGGGTTAGAGGCCACAGAGATGGGATTTCTAAAGGAAATGTTTAAAGTTCCCTGGACAGCTAAAGAGGCCATTGATGACATTCTCAAAGAGATCAAAACAAAAGAGAACATCTAAGAAACAGAAAGAAACATGACATTCTCAAAGAGGTCAAAACAAAAAGAGAACATCTAAGAAACAGAAAGAAACTTGACATTCTGAAAGAGGTCAAAACAAAAAGAGAATATATATGAAACTGAAAGAAAAACATGACATTCTCAAAGACGTCAAAACAAAAAGAGAATTTCTAAGAAACAGAAAGAAACAATCAACATTTTTCGGGCACATGAGAAGCAGAAAATTTGAATATTTGGTTATAACTGGCAAAATACAGGGAAATAGTGATCCTGGATGACAAAGAGAGAAGATACTGGATAGCTAGGTGTCATAGCATTGAAAACATTTAACAACAGATTTGGTATGATTCACTGTGGATAGAGAGTTGTGGAAAGACATGATCACTTACACCAATCGGTATGGCACATGATGTTGATAGTTGTGGCTTGCACGCCAAAAAAAGCAGCGGGGTGACGTCATTCACTGTGTTAGCTCCTTTCTTGACTTCCCAATTGATACTGGAGGTTGTCCAGTATTACAACATTAGGTCTTGTATATCAACTTATTCCGTTGTTTATCTCGTTTATCTCATTGAGTGCCGGCTCCGCATCGCAGGTTGGCTACCACGGAGCTCCATTCAGCTGTCTCTTGCTTTGATAGTGAGGAAAAATTGAAAAAAAAAAAAAGAAAAAATGGTATGTTAGAAGCTTTACGTGATTAGTAGACGACACAGATTCGAACAACGTTTCGGCTCAATAGGCCTTCAGCAGGAACAAACAGACTTTATATATATATGTTTGTTCCTGCTGAAGGCCTATTGAGCCGAAACGTTGTTCGAATCTGTGTCGTCTACTAATCACGTAAAGCTTCTAACATACCATTTTTTCTTTTTTTTTTCAATTTTTCCTCGCATTCAGCTTTACTGCAGCTTCGCATTTTTATGCATTCACTTTAATTTCTTTGCCTTAACCCCCTGCTTTGATAGTGCCAGGTTGTCATAGGCCGACTTGTCCAACTTTTTATGTCTCACGTCCATGTTAGTCTTTGTCTGCCTCTTTTACCTTTTATTTTCCCTTCCAAGATTACTTTTAGTAGGCTGTTGTGTTTTTAACATGCCCCAAAAATCTCATTTGTCTTGTTTGAATTGTGTTTAGTTGCTCTCTTTTCATTTTTAGTTGTTTTAAAACTTCATCTTTTGTTCTCGTTTCTTTCCATCCAATTCTTCTATAAATCCACATTTCGATGGCTTCAATTCTGTCTGTTTTCTTGTCTAATGTCCATGTTTCTGCACCATACAGGAATGTTGAGAAGATATAACATATTTCTATTCTTATTTTTATCTTTGGTGTTATTTGTTTTGATGTTAGAATATTTTTGATGACATTAACATTATTCTTTTTTATTCCTATCTATTTTCTTCTATCGTCCTATTCTTTTGTTTATTTCAGTTTTACATTTTCCGTCACTGATTATAGTATGTCCAAGGTAGCTGTGTAACAGTATAATGTAATAGTATAATGTAATAGTATAATGTAATAGTATAATGGGACAGTGTAATGGGAATTAAGATCATCATGGTGTGTTAAGGGAGAGTGAGACTCACGAGACAGTGTACCAGTTCATGGTCTCGCATGAATGAGTTGAGTCCGGGAGAGAAGTCAAGCGTGAAGAGAGAACAAAGGGTTGTGGACTTAACAGCGTAGTTTAAGTGAGGGGTGCGTGACAAGTGAGTAGAGTTAGGATAATAAATAATAAAGGGTAAATCTCGTGAAGATTAGAGAATGTATTGAAACACGGAAAGTGATCAAAATTATGAGAAGAGGCGTGGCGAGATTCTATTGGATGAGACATAAGGTATTTATGGGTCTGCACAAGCAGAAAAGTCAATGAGGGACATGCAGGCTAAGGGAAGAAGTAAGATTCTTTAGTTTAGTAACAGGGAGAACGCCCATATTAGTTAGAAGTTTGCAGAGAATAAGAAAACGGTGGATAATTCAGTTGGAAGCACTTCTTCACAGCTCGTCTAGTATAGTAATTAAGATGTTATTTCATTTTAAGGAAGAGTGACAGTGAGCAGACTATTAAATTCTTTTTCTACCTTTCAACTCCATGTGGAGCATGGATCTTCAACAAACACTTTCCAAGTCGTTCTGTTTTTTGCCATTCTTTTAAGATCATTCCATGTCTTCCCCATCATCTTCATATTTGCTTCTATCTGTCTTCTCCACGAATTCCTTGGACTTCCTCTTTGTCTTTTCCCCTGGGAATTACAAAAAAGGGCCTGTTGTGTAATACTTTCAGTTGACTTCCGTAATGTGTGTCCTATCCAGCGCCATCGTCTACGCTGTATCTCTTTATCCACTTGTGTTTGTCTGGTACATTTCCATAATTCTATGTTAGTGATTTTATCCTGCCATTTCCATCCTTTTATTCTGCTTAAGCATCCATAAATGAAAGTCTGTATCTTTGTGATTGTCAGTTTTGTTGTTTTCCATGTTTCACAGCCATTTGATAAGACCGACTTAACATTTGAGTTGAACATTTTGTTATTTTTGTATTTAACCTAATTTCTTTGGATTTCCATATGTTTCCAAGTGCAATGAAAGCTCCTCTTGCTTTTGATATCCTTATTTTGGTATCATTTTCTGTTCCTCCCTCTTTATCTATATTACTGCCCAGATATATGTAAGATTTTACGTCTAGTAGAGGTATTTCTCCTAGTTTTATTTGGTTATTGCTAACTGTATTAATTCTCATAATGTTGGTCGTATCTCTATTAAAGTTCAGTCCCAGCTGTTGTGATCTCTCATCAAGTATGCATATTTTATCCTGCATCTGTTGATGTTTGTGTGATAGGAGAGCTATGTCATCAGCAAAGTCTAAATCATCAAGTGTTTGGTCAGTGACCACTGGATCCCATTTCTGTTTTTTTTTTAGTTATTTTCATAATCCAATCTATAGCCTGTAGAAAGCGAAATGGAGACAGAAGGCATCCCTGCCTTACTCCTGTTCTTATTTCAAATGATTCTGTAAGTGAGCAGACTATTAAGTTGCTGTGATATGTTCCAAGGATGAGAACAGAAGTGCTTGTTGTAATATGTGACGAGATGGTCATGAGTTTAGTTATGAATAGTTCATATAGAGTCAGAATCTCTTTAGCACTACTTTGACAGCTGAAATGATCATCCACGCCGCCAGCCTCGTTGTCAATAAGATTTGTGGATTGTTGTAAATAAACATACTGAAGTTCTTGTTTTACAATGAGACTTATGTACTAACTGAATTGCCTATGGATGTGATTATTAGCTGTATCCAGTGTCTGATCCAAACACCATCACAAAGTTGGCTGTATATGTGATCATTAGCTGTATCCAGTGGCTAGTCTGGCACAAACATCATCAAGAAACACAAGACAATGCGAAGTACCCATGAGCTATGGCGGTAACTAAAGCAAGACTTCCACATCATTAGAACACATTAGAGCTATCGTTCTTAAGTAGCTCAAAGATAGTTCACCCTGACACAAGTCAAGGCAGACCGACATTACAGTCTGTTAATCAAGTAGATCACGATCAGACAAGCAACACAAGAAGAGATAGAATACCAAATGAAACCATAAGAAAAAGGGTAGGAACAAAACCCTGCCAGGAATATATAGAACAACAACAACTTAAATGTTTTGGCCACCTGGTCAGAATGAATCCTCACCAATCACCATCAAGGGCGTTCTTCTCAAGAATGCATGGAAAAACACCAAAAGGAAGACCTAAAAGAAGATGGACAGATGCAGTGACAGAGACACGTAACAACAAAGGAAAATCACTATAGTCCGTTCAGATTCGTTTGCCGAGATGTTATGATTTATAATTCAAAAAGTTCTTGATGATTTCACATGATTTTTGGCATACGGTGTTAAAATGTCCATGTCACAGGAACATATGTGTTACTCGATGTCTAGCTATAACGGTTTTCTTAAAGCGGCGAATTCCTTTGATCTTTGCCCATGTAACTATTATTTTGACCCTAATCAAAATGTTTTACAGTAATCTAGTGCAACGATGACCATAGGCGTGTCCATAAAATTTTACTTGGTGGCAAGTATACAAATTTTAAATTATATATAGAACTTTTGTTCGTAGAGTCAATTTGATATAGTTCCATGCTCTTGGTGTGAGTTTCCCAAATGTTGTCGCTGCCTTTCAAATACGTACATTTAGTTCCTCATCTAAGGAAAGTGTGGCTGTAATAGTGGATCCAAGATAGCTGAACTTCTGTACTGACTCAAGCAGGCTTCCATTCAAAGTAATGGTTGTTCGTTTGCTTATAACATATTTTTGATTGCTTGGGTGGTCTTGAACAATAAACTGTTTAACAAATCAACTAGGAAATTTTGCAAATCAAACTATTTATCGGTAGACTTAATCAGAGTAATGATCATTCAGAATCAGACGAGTCAAATAGGTCGATTACTGCTTTCGGCTGAACAAACAACAAACCATCCTTTTTCCAATATTCCTCTTCTTGTCGTAACACATGATCCTCACATTTTACCCAGTAGTCTTTATTTATATTTGATAGAGCCTGATTTGTAAGTGTCTCAACATCGCATAATTTGAAAGTTTTATTTGTATATGCTACGTGTCCTTTAACTTTTGCCCAAACTAGTTCTATAGGATTTAAGTGTGCATGATATGGAGGTAGTCTCAAACATCTATGGCCATGTTCTTGAATTAACTTGTCTATTTTAAATATCTTTGTACGTTGTGTCTGTTTTACAAGGCTAAGCAATTCGGGTTTCAAGTAGCTGTCGTTAACTTGTATGTGTTCTTTTATGAGCCACGTTTTGATTGCATCTTTTGTACTTGATGATGTTGGGATTCTATCTTCTACGTTAACTACGTTATGGTATGAAGCATTGTCCATTATCAGACAAGAAGGTCGATCTAATATTGGAAGGATACTTTTCTCGATCCAGTCTTTAAATATGTGCCCATTCATCTCGGAGTGGTAGTCTCTATTGTCTATGGATTTTGAAATGAAAACGAGATGAGCATTCTGCAACAACCCATTATGTCTGCTACCTGCATGTGCAACTATCAAAGGTTGCCCTTTACTGCTTGGTACTGATCTTGTAATACTTCCATCTGCTAACTGCCATTCCTTTTCATTTGTATGATGAGCGTTGATCCAAGTTTCATCTAAATAAACAATATCATAATCATTTTCGCGCATTTCCTTCACTTCACGTAAATACTTGCTTATAAGAGCTACTAGATGTGGCTTCTCACAAATAATGTTTTTTCCACCAGCATACTTTCTAAAGGTGAAGCCTGCACTTCTTAATATTTTCCATAATGAAGTTTTTGATATTTCAATGTCGTTGTTAGTTTTCAGCCAAAGCTTCAACTTTCTAAGTGTCACTTCTTCGTTTATATCAAACATTCGACAGATTTCTCTTTTTACTAGGTCCTTATCAAAACTGGGTGTCCGGTTAGCGCAATCGATAGGCGGTTGGCTTACCACGGCAACAGCCGGGGTTCGTACCCTGGCGAGGACACCTGGGTTTTACTAATTCCCTAAAAATTAGTAGGAGCCGCGATAGCTCAGTGGTTAGTGAACTGGACTACTACGGACAAGGGGTAGGGTTCGATCCCAACCGACGGCTCCGGGTTCACCCAGCCTTAAACGGGTACCGGATTTTTTCTGGGAAAGTAAAACAGCACGGGCGTAATACCGACCACATTACCCCAAAAATCATGTGCTGAAGGTCTGTAAAATATAGGGTCACTAACACCATATTTCCCTATACGCCACTTGGCGTGACGGGGGGTACTTTACTTTTTTACTTATCAAAACTGTCTAACGTTTCTTTCCTTCCTTGCTTTCTTGCATTTGTTGGCATTAAATATCCGCTTCCTTTAACTATTCGATCAAATGAACGTTTACACAAACCTAAAATATGCATTGTTCTCTTCTCAGGGTTTGATAAAGAACAATAAAGATGTCCCTTTTTACGCTCTCTGCAAAAGTATTGATAAATCTTTATAGCAATGTTATGCTCAGTAAAATATTTTGCCTTTATATTCATTCTCACATAGACTTGCAGAAGATAATATGGATAGTGCCGCCTCCTTTCTGTAAATATTGAGATTTGCCTCTGAATTATGACTCGAACTCGAGTCTACGGCCGTGATTTTGACGTCACATAATTTCCGGTTTCGGCTAAAATGTCATTTTGTGCTAAACGGGAAATTTCATATGTAACATTTCTTTATAAAAATTTATAGTGGAAACATAACTATTTTAGGACGGTGCGCATTCAGCCGTGAAGGTCATGCCTATATGTTAAAGAATCAGCTGTGAGATGTAAGCATCTACATAATCCCGCCGGTGTTTATAATATCGATTAACTTTTTTTTAATATAGGTTAAATAAGGCATCTTTGAAACTGGATCACATTTCTTTGATTAAAAAATATTTTTATAGCGACATTAGTATTCTAAACCTAACTTCAAAAGATCAATGCAAATGAACAATAAGTTTTTGAAAAAAATAAATTAATGTCTAGGCAAACGAATCTGAACGGACTATAATTCAGACAGTTCGAGCAACGCAAGAACTACAAATGATATAACCACGATACCTTTTAGGCATCAGTGAAAAGAGAAAAGAAGAATCAAGTAGATGATGATCAGATAATAACCAAGGTGAACTAGTGACGCGAGTCAAGTCAGGGTAGACATACATTTCAGTCAGTTAATCAAGTAGATCGAAAAATCAAATAATAACATAGAGGTAGAAAACTCCAACATCAACGAGCTACTCTTCGCAGATGACCAATGCCTAATTTATGAGGATGAAAACCTGCTACAACAGCATTTAACATCTCTAGATAAAAGCTGCACAAACTACAGTATGAAAATTAACACAGCAAAAACAGAGGCTATAAGAATAAGCAACCTAAGACACCCATTAAACATTAAGATCAAAGAAAAAGAAATAAAACAAGTAGAGGAATTCAAGTATTTAGGCACAATGTTCACAGAAGATGGAAAACTAGACAGAGAAATTGACATGAGAATACAAAAAGCAAATGCTGTCACATATCAGCTTTCACAATTGCTAAGACATCCACACATTTCTTTGCCAGCTAAACAACAAATGATAAATAGCATTTTCATACCAACTTTGTGCTATGAAAGTGAAACAAGGACCCTTTCTAAATCACATTTAAGAAAGATCAATACATGTGAGATGCGATGCTTGAGAAAAGTAACAAACAACACAAGAAGAGATAGAATACCAAATGAAACCATAAGAAAAATAGTAGGAACAAAACCCTGCCAAGAATATATAGAACAACAACTTAAATGGTTTGGCCACCTGGTCAGAATGAATCCTTATCAATCACCATCAAGGGCGTTCTTCTCGAGAATGCATGGAAAAAGACCAAGAGGAAGACCCAGAAGAAGATGGATAGATGCAGTGACAGAGACATGTAACAACAAAGGAAAATCACTAATTCAGACAGTTCGAGCAGCTCAAGAACGACAAATGATATAACCACGACACCCTTTAGGTATCAGTGAAAAGAGAAAAGAAGAAGAAGAAGAATCAAGTAGATCGGGATCAAATAATAACCAAGGTGAACACGTGATCAGTCTAGTTCATAATCAGATCACAAACAGTCGACTGCCAGTTCAAGCTGAGCCATCGTTTGCCTCATCAATTGTCCATTACTTTCAATTTGTGGACACCAGTGGTATATCTAACCCGTTACAGTTGTAGCTCTGAACTGTTATATTATCTTTGTTTATGATCATAGTTTTAGTCTTTTTGACAGTCATGTCTAATCCATATTTTTTGCCTGTCATGTTTATTTCATTAAGTAATTGTTGTAGATATTCATGTTTTTCTGCTAGTAATACAGCTCTCTTAACTACCGGTCTTTGTTATCAACTTTGAGAAAGACGTTATGTGGACGTACTCTTACATTATGTGGTTGTTACAGCAAACCTGGATATACGAGTATGTGTCTTTCAGCACAAGTCTACTGTCACCGCTGTTGTCCAACAAGGAAATAACACTTAGAGGCAAAAACGGGCACTCAGCAACTTAATCTTCATCCAAACGTTGTGTTGCTACCATTGCCAAACCTGGACCCTAGACTCAAGTACGTTAAGAGAAAAAAAGAGGAACGTCGAAACTATGAAGCCTCGATCTTTGAGACATTGAAAGTTTATTGATCTGTATTGATAATGAAGTGATGTTTTCAGCTCCGTGGTTTCAAAACAAAAATACGTTGTCCTTTCGTTCAAATAAATCGAACAAACACTAAAGATAGTAAATAAAAAATAAAAAAGTAAAGTTCCACGTCACACCAAGTGGCGTATAGGAAATATAGTGTTAGTGATCATAATTTGTATAGACCTGCAGCATATGGTTTTTGGGGTAATGTGGTCGGTGTTACGCCCGTGCCGCTTTACTGTCCCAGAAAAAAAAATCAGGTACTCATTTAAGGCTGGGTGAACCCGGAAGACGTCAATCAGGATCGAACCAGGTTCTCGTCCTATGTAGTCCAGTTCACTAACCACTGAGCTATCGCGGCTCCCATACTAAAGATAGAGCCGTAAGTAATTATGTAGGAAATTATAATAATAAATTAACACGTTAATTGATATATACATATATAATGTATATATATATATATATACATTGTCCTTGAATTATTTGATATTAATTTTCTTGGTTTCTGGCTTTTATTTAACGATTTGAATTCAATGATTGGTGTCGTTTTTGACCAGGACATTTACGTGATCCTTGCTAAAATATAAAATAGATTTTACTAATTGGGAACATTTTTGCGTAAAACCAAAGCCATCTATAGATTTCCAACTGCCCGCGGGCTGAAAATAGACCGAAAACTCTCCAACTAGCATGACGTATACAGCTATAGAAGTTATAGACAACACATGACGTCACTCTACCCACTACTACCCCTCCTCACAAAGCTGAAAAGGTCACGCTAGTTGTACGTTTCCCTTGGATTTCTCAGCTCGTAGGCCTTTGTAAATCTATAGATGGCTTTGCCACGAGAAACCTCCCACACACAGAAATCCGTCAGCAACAATTTTGTTGTGAGACGATTCTCAGATCGTAACCCTGATGATTCATCATCAAGTATCGGGCCTGCTGGCGTAGATGATCACGTATCTCAACAACTTTCGAACTCGACAGTTA
Organism: Megaustenia siamemsis; assembly: GCA_032433765.1. Lineage (NCBI taxonomy): Eukaryota > Metazoa > Mollusca > Gastropoda > Stylommatophora > Ariophantidae > Megaustenia > Megaustenia siamemsis. The sequence goes on along the minus strand of JAVIAB010000101.1, from coordinate 54,722,745 downwards.
TTTATCATTTCTGTTGTTGGCCTTCTGTCAAGCCATTCTCTTAAGCTGTCTGGTATCTTTCCTCTTTGCTTCCCACTATCGCTTCGTCTCTCAAATTTTCCTAGTTGTCACAATATATTCCAGCTGTTCCCTTCTCATTACATAGCTAAACAAATTATGAATGTTTTTTCTCCTAATATTGGAAATGAGCTCTTTCTTTGCTTTGGCATCTTTCCGAACGTTTTCATTACTCTTCTTATCTGTCCATCGCATTCTCAAAATTCTCATGTAAAACCATATTTCTACAGCCTGTAGTGATTTTCTTGTCTGTTGTTCAATTGTCCATGATCCAAACGTTAAGACACTGGCACTACATAACCCTGATGTTATATAAGCAATAAACAATTACTTGTTTCTTGAAAAATATGCAAGAGCTTTACGTTCATGTCTCTATCCCAGACAAAAGTAATTCGGTCGCACCCAAAGACCACGTTCATTTATTTATACTGGGAGAACATTTTTAAAAAGTGGATAATTATTTCCATTGAGGACAATCTCAGAAATGAAAAGTGTTTACTTCAAGAAAATTATCAACCTTTGTTTTGTATGGGGATAGGCATAAATATAAATATCGTGTGGGACAGCCAGTAAACAATTGTTTTTATTGTTTAGTATCTGTAATTCTCTGGTGCGTATATTTTTTTCCGCTACGTACTCCTTTATTGCATCTCATATTCATTTTCTGTCCCTGTTAGCCTCTGATGTTCAAATTGTACATTTTGAGGGACACAAGGGGAGATAATCGTTAACATTAAAATGTGAAATTTAAAATTTGATAACGGGAGAATATGGTTGCTATATTTATAGTTATGGTTATTTGATAACGGGGAGAATATGGTTGCTATATTTATAGTTATGGTTATTTGATAACGGGAAGAATATGGTTGCTATATTTATAGTTATGGTTATTTGATAACGGGGAGAATATGGTTGCTATATTTATAGTTATACAGTCGAACCTGGTCTTAGGACCACCTGTTTAAAGCGTTTCCCTGGTTATAGGACCGGGTCTACAATTTCCCCGAGTTTTTTACTACATGTATATGCTAACACTGATTACGGCGCTCATCGTATGACGCGACCAGAGACCAGGCTAATTAACCGCCGCCAATGTTATTTATCCCGTTTACGACGACCAGCCAGTCCTTCGTCTCGCTGGGAGCTATAAACGATCGACACAGGTGTCTACAGGTGTTGATGTTTTCCCGTATTTAGTGAGTCCCAGATTACAGTGGGACGTGTTACGTTTATCAGCCAATACTGGTGCAGACACAGATCTATGATTCGTGAAGTGACATCACTTCGCGGTTCCGTCTAGACCAGAGTAGACCATTGCGTGGCCCGTATAAATTACAGGAATTAACTAAAGAATTAGTCATTGCCCGCTTAGAGTGTATTCATGTACATGTACAGTATCTCAGTGAATTATTTTTGTGGATTTTAAAAGTGTTACACACAATATAGGAAATGGCCAGTGTCAAAAGTGTAAAACCAAAAGCATTAACGCTGGAAGAACGAATATCAGTGATTCGACAAAATCAGCAAGGTAAAAGTTCGCGATTATTGGCAGAACAGTTTGGAGTGGGAAAGACACAGATTTTACGTACGCTAAAGAGAAAAGCCGAGTATATGAATGACTTTGAAAATAATGCACCATGTATGAAAAGAAGGAATAGCAGGAAAACGGGAAATGAAGACATAAATACACTTTGTTGGAAATGGTGTCAATCAGCACTTGCACGAAAAATTCCGTTATCTGGGCCGATGATCAAAGAACGAGCTTTACAGTTTGCAAAAGAATTGGAAAACTCAGTCTTTAAAGCATCGAACGGCTGGTTAGAGGCCTTCATTAAAGACACAATCTTGTGTTTGGTAAGCAATGTGGCGAAGTCGGTGATTCAGATATGAGTGCTGCGGCTGACTGGACTTCTAAATTATCCGAGATATGCTATGGTTACGCTGCTCAAGACATTTTTAATTTAGATGAACCGGTTATTTTTCAAAGCGACTACGGACAAAACATTTTTTGTCAAAGGAGAAAAATGCGCTGGGGGTAAAAAAAGCAAAGAGCGAATAACAGTGATGCTATGCACTAACATGTTGTGGGAACGAGAACCGGCTTTAGTGATTGGGAAAGCAGCTAACCCTAGGATTTTTAAAAACATCAACATAAACACACTGCCAGTGATTTACAGAAACAACAAAAAGGCATGGATGACTGCAGCTATATTTGAAGATTGGCTGAAAAGTTTTGACCGTAAGATGCAGAAAAAAAGCGCCACATTATTTTATTTGTTGACAACGCTACCTGTCATCCCAAGATCGAACTACAGAATGTTAAGCTGCAGTTTCTGCCACCCAACACAACTGCATTAGTTCAACCCCTAGACCAGGGTGTCATTCAGACATTTAAATTAAAGTTTAGACAAAAACAGCTTCTACATCTTATCACAGTCATGGAATCAAACAAGGATGCTTCCGGAACCGAACTCATGAAACAGGTCAATTTACTGGACGTAGTCTACTGGATTGCTGCAGCATGGAAAGAAGTGGACAACTCAACCATCCTTAAGTGTTTCTGTAAAGCAGGTTTTCATTGTCCTGCTGAAACACACGCATATTCTCTGACGCACATGGAATCTGCATCAAAGACCGACGTGCAAATTGTTTCTACTACAATTTCTACTGCTTTGGATAACCTTTCAAAAGAATTGTTTGGATACCAATTGACAGACATCTCCATGATTGATTCAGGGCTCCAAACTTGCAACACAATAGAAACAAACTGGGATCTTCCTGCCACTGCAATTTTAGCTGCTGAGGATGTGAATAGTGAATCAGACAACGAACAAGATTCTACTGACATTGAGAAAACATACACTATCGCAGATGCACATAATGCTTTGGAGCTTCTGCGCACCTATTCAATAACAAACGGGAGATCTGACATACTAGACGTTATCATGGACTTGAGAGAAAAATTGAACTTATCGTTTATTTCATCTGTCAAACAACAGACTACCATATTGGATTTTTTTTCAAGTCAAAAGTGATACATGTACAGTATAAGTGGAATCTGTGTATGTGTGTTTTATTTTTGTGTGTTTAACTATCGTGTTTTATGAAAAGTGTCCAACCAGTGGCTATTGTAGACCGACATGTGCACTATGTTCTACTCATGGATTACGCTGATTTGCAGGTTAGTTTTCATAGTGCTTAGGATAAAATTTTTTTATCGCACTATTTATTATGTGAAACCTGTGAGGCAGGACCACCTGTCCTATGGGACCAGTTTTTGAAAGTCCCGTGAATGGTCGCCTTAGACAGGTTCGACTGTAGTTATGGTTATTCGAAATTCCCGGTATCACTGAAAGCGAATGGAAATCCACAATTGCTCAATCTCCTGAGCCATTTGAATCATCCGAATTAACAGCTCATCGAATATTCAAACAAAGAATGGCAGCTGCAGTCCCCATCGTAGTGAACACGTCAAAATACATAAACCGTACTATAGCACCGACAATAAACGCATCTGAATTGTCCTTCACAATTCACACATAATCAATTGTTAAACAGGAGTGAATCGTAACAATTCCCAGCTTGTTTCTACTCGTCCTCAGGGCTCATATGCCAGGATTTTTCACACTTTCAGGACGGAACGTTTTTGTCAATTTAGCGGTAGAGATTTCAGATACATAATTTCTCATTTTTTCAAATATTAATCTACATGTTTATATTTATCTAACACTTAACATGTTATATATGAATTTTAAGATAATTAAACAAGGAATTATATTTCACCAATACCAAGATGATACAAGACATATACAAAGAATATGGTTTGATGAAAGTTGACACTAATCAAATTGAGAGTGACGCACTGTGCGGCTAAACGTGCATGACTATAATCGGCATGGCGCATGGTGTGTCGAAACGTACGGAAAGAGATAAAGTGATCACCTCAAAAGTGTTGGTAAGTTGTAGCCCCTCCCCTCCCCCTCTCTCTACCACCCCCCCCCCTCAACATGGAGAACGTGAATCTAATTTTAAAAAATATATATATTTTATTCCATCCGGGTTGAAGTTAAATCTCAGACCGGAACACTTCCTGGCAACGAAACAAACTTTATTCTGTCTACTGTAAGCCAACGTTCCCCGCCCCTCTTTCCAACCCGGGAAGAGTAACATGTGATAATGCCGCCAAGAAAGAATCTATTTGTATTCACAAATCTTCTAAGTGCTGGAGACTGTGGAACTAGGACATGAAGAAATTCACAGAGGCTACCTTTACTGGTGAAGCAACGAGAAAAAAAAATATAAAAGCAAGAATTTTATTTAGAAGGGCAACTTGATGATGATGCTTTTTCTCTTTGAGTTTGTTTGAAGATGAGAAATAATATCCCCTCGTTATTTTATAACACGAGGCTAGAAGGAATGATGGTTTTATAAAGTTGTTATGATAATGAAGGAAAATGTGGCATGCAAAGCCAGTATTTTCGCAACATTTTTATTCTATTTACTGCGCGTTAAATCAATGAAATGTTCGTTTGTTCAACTACCAAAAACGACCACAGCTGACGATGTTCTCAAGTTATACACACAAGCTAAGAATTTACGATAAACAGCACGGGGCAAAACAATGATAGACGTTGATTAAATCAACTGCCCAATTTGGTAAATTTGTTTAATGCACCAGTTGTTTCAATACAATAGTCATCGACGAGTTAGAGGTGTTATAAGTTCTTATCTTGATAGCTGGGACTTAACAGTTTTAGGTTACAGCAAATCTTAGAGAAAAGAAAACAACTCGCTAGTTTATATTAATAATTATTACTTCCAACTGGGGAATTAAATAATCACTTATTTTGGAGAAAAAAAACGAATCAAACTAACATGTTCATTCACTCATCACTCATTCACACACTCACTAAACTATTACTTCAATCACCTTTCTCTAACCCACTCAGTCATTCAATAATGACACACATAATTGCTCACTCATTCACACACTCACTAAACTATTACTTCACTCACCTTTCTTTGACCCATTCAGCCATTAAATAATGACACACTTAGTTGCTCACTCATTCATGTGCTCATTAACTAAGTAATTCACGAACTAACTAATTAGCTAATTAGTTAATGCATAACTAAATAACTAACTTGTAAGGAAACTAACTAACTAATTCTGCAACTAACTGAAATACTGGCAAACTAATCATCCAATTAAACAATAAACTGCCTACAAATTATTTATGAAATAAGGAGGTCATTAATTCTCGAACGGATATACTACTTGCACACCCACTCATTCGCTCACTCATCCACACTCTCATTCAGTCAACAACTCTTTCATTCATTCACTTAATCTCACATTTACCAACTCACAGAATCACCGAATGTGTGATAAGGTATAATTTAGCACGCACATTCTCTAACTCATTTATCCTTCCTCACTCATTCACCTACGTCACTCACCTTCCCCTCATATCCACCCACTAACCAACTCAACCATACCCAACTGCGTCATTCTACCTAATTTCCTGCACTTGTGATAAACACTGATGATGAACACTTTTGATAAACACTTTTGATAAACACTTTTGATAAACACTTTTGATAAACACTTTTGATAAACACTTTTGCAACCGTCATGGACGATGTTTAAATTGGAACAGTCCATGATTATTCCTATAAATTCGAACACAACTAAGGGCAAGAACTGGAACGACAAAATAATGTATTTGGTTGGTTGGTGGTTGGTTGGTTGGTTGGTTGGTTGGTTGGTTGGTTGGTTGGTTGGTTGCGTTCGCCAGATGACTAAAGTATTCTAGAGTATCATGGTAGACTAGCATATTCCTCTTTATCATCCGCCCTTACAATGACGTAGTGGACGTGTCTGCGTTGTGTTGTGGTTTGCTGTATAATTGTTATATTTGCGCCTTTCGACCCAACACATCCGACTTCACCACAACATTTTTGAGTACCGGGTTGTCTTCCTTCTTCTGTCCCTGCAAGCTTGGCCAGACTAGACAGGTTAGTCTGTTACTGGAGGCACCGCGGAGAGGTGAAGCAGGGTCTGGATGGTTTTGGTTCACCGATCCTGGCGCAAGCCATCAACTGTGGGTCGCTGACAACTTCCAGCTCTGGTGCTGGGAGGCACGTCTTCGCCTCCAAATAATGTATTTAACGAACTTCTATTCCTTTGTTTACAAAGCACCATTGGTTGCTGATGAGAAAATCATAATTCAATTAATGTTCGATGGACTATCGACACCTAGTCAGACCAGTTACCTTCACTTGGACAAGTAGACCCCTTCCATCTGCCTACAGTCATCTTAAAAAATAAAAAAAAATAAAAAAAATAAAATAAAAACAAACTTTATTTGGTAGCTAAACTAGTAAGAAAAATAGTTCTTAAATGTTATGTAGAGTCAGTCTTAACATATGGATGTGTATCATGGACAATAGGACAACAGACAAGAAAATCACTGGAGTCTGTAAAAATGTGGTTCTACAGAAGAATGTTGAGAATACCATGGACAGCTAAGAAGAGTAATGAAAACGTTCTGAAATAGGCCAAAGAAAAAATAGAGCTAATTTCCAATATTAGGAAGAAACAATCATCATTTTCTGGCCATGTGATGAGAAGAGAACAACTGGAATATATTGTAACAACCGGGAAAATTGAGGGACGAAGAAATATAGGAAAGCGAAGAGAAAAAAATCGCAGACAGCATAAGAGAATATATTGGCAGAAGGTCAACAACAGAAATGATAAATAACTGTCGAGATCGAAAATTGTGAGATATGATCACCTAAGCCAGCAGGCCCAGTACTTGATATTGAAAAATATTGACAAAATTTAAATTTAAAAAATGATATACTCATGGCATATGCTAGAAGATGGAAAACTAGACAGAGAAATTGACATGAGAATACAAAAAGCAAATGCTGTCACATACCAGCTTTCACAATTGCTGAGACATCCAAACATCTCTATGCCAGCTAAACAACAAATGATAAATAGCATTTTCCTACCAACTTTGTGCTATGAAAGTCAAACATGGACCCTTTCTAAATCATGACAGCTCTTCCAGCCTGGCTGGAAGAGCTGTCGTGGATGGCGGACATGTAATGGACCGGACTGTCATTCTGAATGCCCTCAGGGAGGCAGGGCACACTGATGACGATCAAGAATCTACAACAATGTCCTGACTACAACAACATCTTGTCAAACTTTGGGATGCCAGAAGAGAGCGCTGCGCGGGGAAACACAGACAAATAACAAATGAACACAGAATTGTTGTCATCAGTCTGCACACATTGAGGGACATACTGGGGAGGAGATCTGAGCATTTATAGGCGTGTCCAATGTGCAATGAGGATGATCCGTCAACTAAACTAAACTAGACTAGAAAAGACTAGACTAGACTAGACTAGACCAGACTAGACTAGACTAGACTATACTAGGCTAGATTAGACTAGACTAGACTCGACTAGACTAGACTAGACTAGGCTAGACTAAACTAGGCTAGACTAGATTAGACTCGATTAGACTAAACTAGACTAAACTAAACTAAACTAAACTAAACTAAACTAAACTAAACTAAACTAAACTAAACTAAACTAAACTAAACTAAACTAAACTAAACTAAACTAAACTAAACTAATTAAACTAAACTAAACATGTAACACAGAAATATGTGGCCACATTTAATAAGGGCATTTGAAATACATTTTAACAAATTGCTATTTCTCTATCTACAGATATAAAGTTACTATTACAATCACTCTTGCACACGTGTATTGTTGGTACAATATGACATTGTAATATTGCTAATCTTATAATACTAATCATCCCCCTTTAACTCCCTTGTACTCTAACAATGTGTATCCATTAACGTGCTTCTGTTTTTTAAGTCTTACAAATTATTCTGCACAGATTTTATCTTCGGGAAAACGAGCGAGCACTTTTGGATTTGTAGTGCTTTGAAGTCGGCTCTATCAATAATAAGTGTTTTCAAATAGCTTCTTGTAGTATTATTTTATCTTCGCGGACACATATGGTGGATAAAGGATACATTTGAAAATCTTGGGGTTTGCACGTAGACCAACAAACAAACTCAGACCAAAACAAGGGACAATGTTGAAACAGAAGGTAAAATATATTGTCTACGTGGTGAAGCTAATAATAATGTATTCCAGATGTCTGGAGTCTTAGTCATCAAAGAGTTGGAGATGTCACGACGTCTTTATATGGACGACTGGCAGGTGAGATTGCCAGAGTTGTATAAGTGCCTATCAAATAAGAAAAGTTTTTATTCCAATACTTAACTTCACAGTCATCCAGGATCTCACTACTGCTAACTCTACAATTAGCAATATTAAAACTGTCCTCATATACATCAAAGATGTCACCATTGATCACACTGACACCACCAATGTTTGGACTCTTCACAATGACGTCACCATTTCTCTCTACTGTCATCACAAACATCAACTATTTAATTAATGTCTACTCTCACAATAATTGCGCAATTACTGACATAAAAAAAAGTAAAGTACCCCCGTCACGCCAAGTGGCGTATAGGGAATATGGTGTTAGTGACAATACATTTTACAGACCTTCAGCACCTGATTTTTGAGGTAATGTGGTCGGTCTTACGCCCGTGGCACTTTACTTTCCCAGAAACATATTCGGTACCCATTAAAGGCTGGGTGAACCGGAAGCCGTCGATTGGGATCTACCCTACCTCTTGTCCTTTGTAATCCAGTTCACAAACTACTGAGCTATCGCGGCTCCCCTTTTACTGACATGAACATCAATTATATTAATACTATCTGCATTGACATTGCATTTGTTGTTACTGTCCCGATAAACTTGAAGTACGTTATTACTATGCACCACAGTATGCATATTCCTATTGTCAATGTAGACATCAAACTATTTTACTATATTCTCGAAGGGCATTAACTGTCTTTCTTTTGTCGGTGCAGACTTCAACTAATCTATTACTATCCACATTGATATGAACCCTATTACTGTAATCATCGGCATCAACTATTTTATTATACTCGTCATGAGCACGAACTATGTTACTATAATCATCATGGATACCAAATATATTACTGCAACCATGATGAAAACTGTTACTATAATTATCTTGGATACCAAATATATTACTGCAAACATGATGAAAACTGTTACTATAATTATCGTGGATATCAAATATATTACTGCAACCATGATGAAAACTGTTACTATAATTATCGTGGATACCAAATACTGCAACCATGATGAAAACTGTTACTATAATTATCATGGATACCAAATATATTACTGCAACCATGATGAAAACTGTTACTATAATTATCTTGGATACCAAATATATTACTGCAACCATGATGAAAACTGTTACTATAATTAGCGTGGATACCAAATATATTACTGCAATCATGATGAAAACTGTTACTATAATTATCGTGGATACCAAATATATTACTGCAACCATGAGGAAAACTGTTACTATAATTATCATGGATACCAAATATATTACTACAACCATGATGAAAATTGTTACTATAATTATCATGGATACCAAATATATTACAGCAACCATGATGAAAACTGTTACTATAATCATCATGGATACCAAATACTGCAACCATGATGAAAACTGTTACTATACTTATCATGGATACCAAATATATTACTGCAACCATGATGAAAACTGTTACTATAATTATCTTGGATACCAAATATATTACTGCAACCATGATGAAAACTCCACATTACCCCAAAAATCATGTGCTGAAGGTCTGTAAAATATAGGGTCACTAACACCATATTTTCCCTATACGCCACTTGGCGTGACGGGGGTACTTTACTTTTTTTTTTTATGATGAAAACTGTTACTATAATTATCTTGGATACCAAATATATTACTGCAAAATTGATGAAAACTGTTACTATAATTATCGTGTATACCAAATATATTACTGCAACCATGAGGAAAACTGTTACTATAATTATCATGGATACCAAAAATATTACTGCAACCATGATGAAAACTGTTACTATAATTATCATGGATACCAAATACTGCAAACATGGTGAAAACTGTTACTATAATTATCATGGATACCAAAAATATTACTGCAACCATGATGAAAACTGTTACTATAATTATCATGGATACCAAATACTGCAAACATGGTGAAAACTGTTACTATAATTATCATGGATACCAAATATATTACTGCAACCATGATGAAAACTGTTACTATAATTATCATGGATACCAAATATATTACTGCAACCATGATGAAAACTGTTACTATAATTATCATGGATACCAAATATATTACTGCAACCATGATGAAAACTGTTACTATAATCATCATGGATACCAAAAATATTACTACAACCATGATGAAAACTATTACTATAATCATCATGGATACCAAATATGTTACTACAACCATGATGAAAACTGTTACTATAATTATCATGGATACCAAATATATTACTACAACCATGATGAAAACTGTTACTATAATTATCATGGATACCAAATATATTACTACAACCATGATGAAAAATGTTACTATAATTATCATGGATACCAAATATATTACTACAACCATGATGAAAACTGTTACTATAATTATCATGGACATCAAATATATTACTGCAACCATCATTAACACTATGTTACTATAATCGTAATGGGCCCCAACTTTACTACTATTTTGTGAGCACATTGTTAAGACATTCATCGTGAGAACAAATTATGTTGTTACATATTATTATGTTACTAATGAGCACAACATATGTAAGAATAGTTCTCATGGGCATCAAATATGTTAATGCAGTCCTTATGGGCACTACATTTTTACTACAATCTAATGGGCACTATATATTTGCTACATTCTCATAGACACTAAATATTTACTACATTCTCATGGGCACTATATATTTACTACATTCTCATGGGCACTATATATTTACAACATTCTCACGGGCACTATATATTTAATACAATCTAATGGGCACTATATATTTACTACATTCCCATGGGCACAATATATTTACTACAATCTAATGGGCACTATATATTTACTACATTCTCATGGGCGTTATGTATTTATTACAATCTCATGGGCACTATATATTTACTACAATCTAATGGGCACTATATACTTACTACATTCTCATGGGCACTATATATTTACTACATTCTCATAGGCACTATACATTTACTACATTCTCATGGGCACTATATATTGACTACACTCTCATGGGCACTATATATTTACTACAATCTTATGGGCACTATATATTTACTACATTCTCATGGGCACTATATATTTACTACGTTCTCATGGGCACCATATATTTACTACGTTCTCATGGGCACTATACATTTACTACATTCTCATGGGCATTATATATTTACTACATTCTGATAGGCACTATACATTTACTACATTCTCATGGGCACTATATATTTACTACAATCTCATGGGCACTATATATTTACTACAATCTAATGGGCACTATATATTTGCTACATTCTCATGGGCACTATATATTTACTGCAACCTCATGGGCACTATATATTTACTACAACCTCATGGGCACTATATATTTACTACATTCTCATGGACACTATATATTTACTACAATCTAATGGGCACTATATATTTACAACAACCTCATGGACACTATATATTTACTACAACCTCATGGGCACTATATATTTACTACAACCTCATGGGCACTATATATTTACTACAACCTCATAGGCACTATATATTTACTACAATCTCATGGGCACTATATATTTACTACAATCTAATGGACACTACATATTTACTACAATCTCATGTGCACTATATATTTACTACATTCTCATGGGCACTATATATTTACTACAATCTCATGGGCACTAATTATTTACTACAATCTCATGGGCACTATATATTTACTACAATCTCATATGCACTATATATTTACTACAATCTCATGGGCACTAAATATTTACTACAATCTCATGGGCACTATATATTTACTACAATCTCATGGGCACTATATATTTACTACTATCTCATGGGCACTAAATATTTACTACAATCTCATGGGCACTAAATATTTACTACAATCTCATGGGCACTATATATTTACTACAATCTCATGGGCACTAAATATTTACTACAATCTCATGGGCACTAAATATTTACTACAATCTCATGAGCACGAAATATGTTAATTCAGCTCCAGGGATATCATATATGATAATGCGGTGCTGAGGGGGGCAACATATAATAATACGATCCCCATGGACACCACATATGTTAATGCAGGACTCTTGGACATTAAATACGTACAACATATAATAATACAATCCCCATGGACACCAAACATGTTAATGCAGGAATCTTGGACATTAACTACGCACAACTTATTTTAATGCAATTCACATGGGCATCACAGATATCAGTGCAGTCCTCATACATACCAGTTATGTTAGCACAATCCTCATACACACCAATTATGTTAGCAAAATCCTCATACACACCAATTATGTTAGCAAAATCCTCATACACACCAGTTATGTTAGCAAAATCCTCATACACACCATTTATGTTAGCACAATCCTCATACACACTAATTATGTTAGCACAATCCTCATACACACCAATTATGTTAGCAAAATCCTCATACACACCAATTATGTTAGCACAATCCTCATACACACCAGTTATGTTAGCACAATCCTCATACACACCAATTATGTTTGCACAATCCTCATACACACCAATTATGTTAGCACAATCCTCATACACACCAATTATGTTAGTACAATCCTCATACACACCAATTATGTTAGCACAATCTTCATACACACCAACTATGTTAGTACAATCCTCGCGGACACCAACTATTTTAGAGCTGCCAAAATGAACATAAATTATGCAACACCTTTAGCTAAAGATGTAAAACTATCTTGTAATTACCCTCATGCACATACATCATATCAATATTGACTGCAAAGACATTACATTGTAATCTTCAAAGACGCCCATTTTCCTTCCGCTATGATAAATGTCATTCATATATGTACTGCCCAAGTTGGCATCAATATTGTTTGTCTACTGTCCATGATTCGCTTCCATAAATCAGAATTGGCTCTATATAGCACTGATGAACTCCATTTCTCTCTTATATTGATATATATTTGTAGCATAAAACGTTTTTCATTTCTGAAATGCTATTTTGGCCTGAGCTATACTGCTTTTTGATTTCTGAGGTGTATATTTCGTCTGATATTATTATTGTGTTCACGTATTTGACGCGTTGCACTTGTTTCAGATTTGTCCTGTTTATTTTTATGCTGCATGATGGTAATTTTACCTGCTACTGATGCATGATGGTCAGGTCGGGTAATTTTACCTGCTACTGTATGCAGTAAACAGTACAACCTGTGGCTGCCCTGCTGTCTTGCAGGTAAGCTCGGGAGAGTAAAAGGCTAAGGGAGGGTACCCCAACGTAAAACAACCCCACTGCCTTGTGGGTGAGACTTTTTAGTCAAAGGCTAGCGGAGTAAACCGTAAACAAACCGACGGAAGGCAACAGAAAACTACCGTCGTAATTTCTTTGTATAATCATGAATCGCCACAATGTACAAAAGAGGTGAGATGCAGAATGGCTCAGGCAAAAGCTGCTTTCCAAAAAATGAGGAAAATACTATGCAATCCATTTTTGACAATAGAAGCAAGAAAAATAGTTCTTAAATGTTACGTAGAGCAAGTCTTAACATACGGATGCGAATCATGGACAATAGGACAACAGACAAGAAAATCACTGGAGTCTGTAGAAATGTGGTTTTACAGAAGAATGTTGAGAATACCATGGACAGCTAAGAAGAGTAATGAAGAGGTTCTGAGAAAGGTTAAATGCAAAAAGAGAGCTAATTTCCAATGTTAGGAAGAGACAATCATAATTTTTTGGCCATATAATGAGAAGAGAACAACTTGAATATATTGTAACAACTGGAAAAATTGAGGGACGAAGAGATAGAGGGAAGCAAAGAGAAAAAATAACAGACAGCTTAAGAGAATGGCTTGGCAGAAGGTCAACAACAGAAATGATAAATAGCTGCCGAGATCGAATGTTGTGGAGAGACATGATCACCTATGCCACTAGGCCCGGTACTTGATGATGATGATGATGATGGTAATGCTTGTTTCTTCGATATGACTATTACTCTGTTTTCTTACAATTCAGACTAAGACCGTTCGTGTTGCTTTTAAAAAAAAAAACTATTATGTCTATCATTTCTTGTACCTAAACTAACTAAATTAAACTAAACTAGTCCAGGGTGGGCATTTGTTGGCATGACTCCAATATTCAAAGTTTTAACATAAAAACCATAGGTGAGTAAAAAAATCGCATATGAGATCTAGCGATCTAGCAAGGGGGGGGGGGGATAGCCGGAGTATCCATAACGTGTTTTTTAAAATTAAACCCTTAACTTACGACTGACTCAGCAGGTCGGTAAGGGATAAACGTTTCTATGCTCAGAGGAATCACAGAAAATGGAGATAGATAAATATAAAATAGCAACCATCAATATATGCGGAGTAAAAAATAAAGAAGTTGAACTTATAGAAGAAATGACAAAAAAGAAAATTTAAAAACTAGGATTAGCGGACACCAGTGTAAAAGGACCACAGATAAAGAAAGCACTCCATGAACTACACGATAATATTATCAGGAGTCGACAAAACAGAAAGAGCAACACACGGAGTAGGCTTTATCATCGACCCAGGACACGGCAGGCAACTAAAACAAGTAGAGAAATTCAAATACCTAGGAAGTTTAGTGACAAACGATAATTTACAAACAGCAGAGATAGAACAAAGATGCAACAAAGATGGCTAAAGCATTGGACAGTTATCACCACTATTGTCCAACTAGGAAGTAATTATAGAGGCAAAACGGGCATTCTACATTACAATCTTCATCCCAATGTTGTGCTACCAATGGGCCTTGGATGCAAGAACAATAAGCAAAATAACTGCTACTGAGATTAAATGTGCTAGATGAATGACAATAAACAGTCTGAGAGATGAGATCAGAAATGAAGAACTGAGAAAAAAAAGCTAGGAATAACTCCCGCCACAGAATATATAAAGAAACAACAGATACAATATTTTGGCCACGTGACAAGGCCGAGTGATAATACACGACACGAGCCCTCAACAAACGTTGCGAGAACACCAGACCCAACTGGCAACCACGAAAAAGATGGATCGACGGAATATTAGAAGCACTTGGAAATATAAAAGCAGCAGAAGCGAACACAATAGCAAAAGACCGCAAATTATATCTCCCCTTGGCCCTTAAAGGCAAATGAGGAAGGAAAGAGGAAAAAAAGAGGTAGAAGAACCATAGGTCTAGACATCCAACTGTACACATACAACGTGTTCATACAAGCACGCTACTCGACTGCACCAACAGCTGGACGTATTTCTATTGGCTTGCCCATTGTTGTGATTAGACTAGACTGAAAAGTGTGGCAGATGTTTCGGTGGAGATTGTTATTTTCAACATATAAAGTTGCTGATACAGACTGCCACGAATACAAGTTTTCGTTGCTAGAGAAGAAACAACGAAACAACTTTCTTGTAGTCAGACGTTCAGTATGTATATTTTAAAATAAATGTGTTTTCTCATTTGCTGAAGATGTTTACAAATCTGCTTCATGGTTTAGGAAACGCGTATTTTATTAATTATACTATTAAATATTCTTATTTTTTTTCTTTTTTTCTTTCTATCTTACTTTCTTTCTTCTTTCCTTTTTTCCTCTTCTTCTCATATACAGCATGCTCTAAATCCACAAATTTACCATTTCTAGTTATCTTATTGTCGCAAACAGCTTCTTAAAGGACACACTGATTTTAGTTATTTATTTAACTTTTAAACTACAATAGTTAGAATTGGATGGAAACAAAAGATAACAGACGATGAAGTTTTAAAACAACTGAAAATAAAAAGAGAACTAATAAATACAATTAAGACAAGACAAATGAAATTTTTGGGGCATGTTAAAAGACACAACAGCCTACTAAAAGTAATATTAGAAGGAAAAATCCAAGGTAAAAGAGGTAGAGACAGACCAAGACTAACATGGACGAGTAACATCAAAAGATTGACAAGTCAATCTATGTCAGCCTGCAGCATCAAAGCAAGAAACAGAGTAGAATGGCGATCCATGGTAGCGAACCTTCGTTGCGGAGAAGGCACGCGATGATGATGATGATTTAACTTTTGCATATATAGTTGCACCTTAGATATGGTGTTTTCCGATTATGAAGGGTCTACTTCGCGACAAAACATCGATCTTATTGAATGTAGTTAGTCACATTGTTGCTAACATTATTAAAAAAAATTAAAATACATTATTTCGTGTCTTTCCGGACTACATGAATAATGTTACATTGTTTTTAAGATTTATGATCAAATCAAATACAGATGACAGCGATAATTCAAGTCTACAGGTACACCTTTTTTAAAAAAATGAACACTCAGGACAAACGTTCAATTCATATTCATATTAACATTCTAAACCTTTCACGACAAATGGTTTCGTGATTGAATTAAAATAAGGAAAAAAGAAAAGAAAATAATGCTTTACAACTTAAAATATATGAGGGCTGTGTTCAATTAAATGTCAATTATTTAATTTTCTGTTATTTAAACTTCTATTATTTAAATTACTGTTATTTAATTTTCTATTATTTAAATTTCTGTTATTTAAACTTCTATTATTTAAATTACTGTTATTTAAACTTCTATTATTTAAGTTTATGTTATTTAAACTTCTATTATTTAAATTTCTATTATTTAAACTTCTATTATTTAAATTACTGTTATTTAAACTTCTATTATTTAAATTTCTGTTATTTAAACTTCTATTATTTAAATTACTGTTATTTAAATTTCTATTATTTAAACTTCTATTATTTACAATCAACATTTTTCGATCACATCATGACAAGAGATAAGTTGGAATACTTGGTTACAACTGGCAAGATAAAAGGAAAGAGAGATCGCGGATGACAAAGAGAGAGAAAAATTAGATAGCTTGGTGTCATGGCATGGAAAGCAGTCAACGACAGAACTATTACGATGCACTGTAGGTAGAAGATTGTAGAAGGACATGATCGCCTACGCCAACCGGTATGGCACATGATGAAGCTTATTTAAACTTCTATTATTAAAAATAAATGAAAGATTCAACATTTATGCACAATCAGTTAAATGAATTAACAGGAAGATAAAAGGTCAAAGTTTCAGGATGTGTGAAATCAAAGGAAGGAAATATAATAATAGGGTAGGAGAAGATAACGGAAAGAAGGACAGAATATATCAGTCAACTCTATGATGATGATAGACCAGCGCTAAACAATTCAAATAAAGACATAGGCCCATCAATAATGCAGAGTGAAGTGGAGGATGCTATTTAACACATGAAAAAGGCAAAGCTCCAGGTCCCGACAAAATAACAATCGAAGATATAAATGCATTAGAAGAGCTGGGAGTACAAGTCATAACAAAACTACTCAATGAAAAATATAACACTGGACACATACCCGAAGATCTACTAAAATATATCGTTGAAGTCGTACCAAAGAAATCAGGCGCCACTGATTGTGAAGATCATCGCACTATTAGTCTCATGAGCCATATGACGAAAATATTACTAAGAATCATCATGAGACGTGTAAGGAACAAAATAAAACCAGAAATAAATTAGGAACAATGTGTATTTGTGGAAGAAAAGGGCACCAATAATGCAATATACATCTTAAGAACATTGATTTAAGATCTATAAAGGTAAAGATATATATATATATATATATATATATATATATATATATATATATATATATATATATATATATACATATATATATATATTATACATATATATATATATATATGTATAAATATATGTTTATATGTATATATATATATATATATATATATATATATATATATATATACGCTTTATAGACTACACAAAAGCATTTGACAAAGTAAAGCATGTGGAAATAATCAATATGTTTGCGAAATTAAACATTGATGGCAAGGATCTGCGAATCTTTAAAAACATGTACTGGCAACAAACAGCAGCTATACGAATTAACAACCAAACAAGACAGTTCCGATATATAAAACATGGAGTCAGACAAGGCTGTGTTCTGTCGCTGGATTTGTTTTCACTTTACAGCGAACAAATTATGAGATCAATAGTAGACAAAAAAGGAATTGAAGAAATTCAACGGTAACAACATAAATAATTTGCGATATGCGGATTACACAGTCTTAATAGCAGAGACAGGGAATGAACTACAAGACATGATATACATAATAGTAAAGGAGGGCAACAAGAAAGGTCTCAGTCTGAATAGTAAGAAAACAGAAGTAATGGTCATATCGAAGAAACAATCATCACCATAATACAGCATAAAAATAAACAGGACGAATCTGAAACAAGTGCAACGTTTGGTCACAATAATAGCAGCAGATAGGAGATGCACCACAAAAATAAAAAGCAGAATAGTTCAGGCCAAAATAGCATTTCAGAAAATGAAAAATATCTTATGCAACTAATCTATGTCAATAGAAGTGAGAAAGGGAGTTCATAGGTGCTATATATAACCATTTCTGACTTATTGAAGCGAATCAGGGACAGTAGACAAACAAATGAAAAGACGATTAAAGGCCACAGAGATGGGATTTCTCAGAAAAATGTAGAAAAATCCCTGGACAGCTAAAAAGACCAATGAGGAAGTTCTCAAAGAGGCCAACACAAAAAGGGAGCTCCTAAAAACATCAGAAAGAAACAATCAACATTTTTTGGGCACATCATGAGAAGAGGAAAGTTGGAACACTTGGTTACAACTGGCAAAATAAAAGGAAAGAGAGATCGCGAACGACAAAGGGAGAAAATACTGGATTGCTTGGTGTGATGGCATGGAAAACAGTCAACAACAGAACTGATTCGATGCACTGTAGATATAACGTTGTAGAAGGACATGATCGCCTACGCCAACCGGTATGGTACATGATGATGATTGTTATTTAAACTTATATTATTTAAACTTCTATTATTTAAACTTCTATTATTTAAACTTCTATTATTTAAACGTCTATTATTTAAACTTTTATTAGTTAAATGTCTAATTTGTTGCAGCACCAAAACAATTAATTAATAATATTATATATATATATAACAGTATAGTTTAGTTTCATCAACAAATCATCTTCATTGTACGATTTAGACTTTCATCATGTTATCCTAGTGAGAAACACGCCCGCCGCTGCGCGCTATTAAATGTATGGACAATGATGTCAGCTCAGATGCACGAATTCAGTAGCAGCGACCAAGGCTTTAACCCCTTACCACCCTAATCGCCTCCTACCAAATATATGTTAGGAGAAGTCGTTTGAATGTCAATGAAGAACATTGATCAGAGAGGCAAGCGCAGCAGGAATCGGCTACCTCCCTCAATGAGATAGATGTGCTTTTTGCTTGCACAGAACAGAGACAAATGGCGAAATTTTATAAAATATGTTTAGAACGATTTAAAACTGCTAGAATAAAAAAAATTAGATAAGAGAAAGAGATTCTGAGTACATGCCCTATGGGCCGGCTATGGCTCGAAAGGGCAATAGATAGATAGATAGAAGTCGCTTTATTCGTAAACGTCCCCCCCCCATCCCTTCCTCACCCCCCCCCCCCGGGGGGGGGGGGGGCAATATTCAAACTTTGGCAGCCACACCGGCGTTATATTTTATTTGAACTAACATAAATAACTGTGTTCATTATTTTAAACATTATGAATGAACAACAAAAACAAATGATATATCGATCATCTACACTAGCTAAATGCAAACATTTAGATTATTTACATCCTTGTAACAAACTGGGTTGTAACTAATTATAACATCTTCCTAACTTCCTCACAGCCACGTCATTAAACCAGTATCTAACCTGAAGGGTTCTCATATTGTGAGTTACAGAACACCGAGATGGCTCGACTCATCCTTCTACAGGCATGCATTATGATGTTTTATATCGTCGCCAGTCAGAACCTGGTCCCTGAAACAGAGAACCCTAACGACCCCGAAGAAACGTCTAATGATCGTGAACGGAGAAGTAAGTTCGTTAAATGTGACGTGTGTGAATTAAATGAGCTATAGTCTGTGAATTCGACTTGCCTGTCTGGTCCTTCCTTTATTTCTCCAAATATCTTATCACCTCCAAGGACATTATATTTCATCTCTCTAAACCAGAATATTCCAGTACTCATCAGACATCTTCTACTTTTATCCTATGACTTATTCCATTAGTTTTCATTAACTCACCCTGACATACTTTTATCCAATACTTAATGTTTCTTCACAACTCATTTTAATAAACCTCATTACAGTCAACATATCTTTTCACAAAACTTTCTAAGTATTTGCCTCCACAACTCATACCAACTAATGTTTATCTCCACAACCCATGCTCGCTAATGTTTATCTCCACAACTCATACCAACTAATGTTTATCTCCACAACTCATACCAACTAATGTTTATCTCCACAACTCATACCAACTAATGTTTATGTCCATAACCCATGCTCGCTAATGTTTATCTCCACAACTCATACCAACTAATGTTTATCTCCACAACTCATACCAACTAATGTTTATCTATACAACATATCAAATCTAACATTTGTCTCTACAACTCATACCATTAATATTTTCTCACTTCCGCCTATTTCCTATCCGATGTTAATGTGGTTGATCTAGACCAACTCATTTTGCAGTATGGTTTGTACATTCGCCAAACGATCCGAAAATATTAAGTTCCATTTCCAGTTCAGGACCTAAAAGGCTCTCTGATATTAACCGGAAGTACATATTATTTCTTGGGAGAGGCAGGGAGATGGTCACTCTGCATCACCAAGCTAAAGTTTAGCACAAGGAAGTCGCTAACATTGTATTCTATCTATCTATTGTCCTTTCGAGCCGAAGATGGCACATAGGGCAGAACCACAATTTCAAAAACAGAAACCTTGCGTGCCAAAGTGGCACATATTGCAGAGATCACTGCTCTAAAATATATGGCGCTGTTTCCACAACAATACTTTTTACAATGACAGCTTGTCAAGCCATCGATCAACCTCCTACTACATGCCTGGAAGGTCACAGTGTCAGCATTGTATTACTCAACAGCAATTGTTAAAGAATTGATATTATCTTGTCCCTGATTAAACGCATTGCTGTTTCCACACTGACTCTAAATTTTCTTAATAAAATCTAAAACCATACAGTGGATACAAAGAAAGAAATTAGAAACAGAATAGCAAATGTATCAATGAGAAAACGTGTCAATCTTTAAACATACAAGCACAAAATTGGATATTCAAACTGTCTTATCGCTTTTATTTAAGTATGTGCGGAATGAATAGAATAACAGAAGAGGAAAACAAATAGAAGTATTCGAAAACAAACGTTCCAGGAAAAATAGTTAGATAACATGGAATTAATTCATGAGCGGACAGAAACAAAAGAGATTGTCTTGCAACCAACAGTCACATCAATAAAAAAGAATGACATAAGTCTAACATGTAATGAATACATATAGTAAGAGGATAACATATTGACAAAAAAATACCGCCAAAAAAATAACAATGATAAGGAAAGCAACGGCGGCAGGCATCAACTATCCTGAGAAGCTCGAGTCTCCCCCTGAATAGAGGTTTGTGGCGATATTCAATGGGAGTCGTGTTCAAAGTTTGGCGACTGTTGGAGAAATAATAACAGCGTGTCGTCACACAAGTCTTCTTTGTTCATGTCCTTGCTTTCTACGCCACGACCTGATCAACAATCGAACTAATAATACTTGCTATACTGATGATTTTCCCACTTCATGATGTAAACAATGATAATGTGTTCTCAAATATTACCTGATTTTTTTTACAAATCAATCTTCAGCTGTTGAAGACTTCGAGATGTAAGTTAAAAATTTGCTGACATTGACCGCTCAATGGTATAACAAAATGTTGTGACACAAATGTACATTTAGAACTCATGATGACGGTTTGTTTGTCTTGATCGTACTTATGTTGGGAGGGCAGGAGCAAGCAGTGCATGATTAGACATTTTGTGTCACTGGAGCAGGAACAAACATAAATTTGTATTCAATTTTAGGTCGAAACAGTCTCTATTTATAGCTGCGAATCGTGGACAGTGGGGAAAAAAACAATAAAATCATTGAAGACTATAATATTGTTGTTTTACAGACGAATGTTGATAATACCAATGGCAGTGACAAAGATTAACATAGATAATTTTTTTAAAAAGCCAAAACAATAAGATAGTTTATTCCCATCATGAAGGTGGAAACAAGAATTTGTTGGTGCCATGCTGGAGGACAATCATGAAGGTGGAAACAAGAATTTGTTGGTGCCATGCTGGGAGGACAATCATGAAGATGGAAACAAGAATTTGTTGGTGCCATGCTGGGAGGACAATCATGAAGATGGAAACAAGAATTTGTTGGTGCCATGCTGGGAGGACAATCATGAAGATGGAAACAAGAATTTGTTGGTGCCATGCTGGGAGGACAATCATGAAGATGGAAACAAGAATTTGTTGGTGCCATGCTGGGAGGACAATCATGAAGATGGAAACAAGAATTTGTTGGTGCCATGCTGGAGGACAATCATGAAGATGGAAACAAGAATTTGTTGGTGCCATGCTGGGAGGACAATCATGAAGATGGAAACAAGAATTTGTTGGTGCCATGCTGGGAGGACAATCATGAAGATGGAAACAAGAATTTGTTGGTGCCATGCTGGGAGGACAATCATGAAGATACAGCCTTTCATTAATGAATGCTTACGCAGAATAAAAGGATGGAAATGGCAGGACAAAATCACTAACATAGAATTATGGCAATGTACCAGTCAAATAACTGTGGATAAAGAAATACAGCAAAGCCGATAGCGCTGGGTAGGACACACACTTCTGAAGCCAACTGAGAGTATTGCACAACAGGCCCTTTTTGGAATCCCCAGGGGAAAAGACAAAGAGGAAGATAAAAAAATTCTTGGAGAAAACAGACAGAAGCAGAGATGAAGATGATGGGAAGACATGGAATGATCTTAAAAGAATGGCAAAAAACAGAACGGCTTGGAAAGTGTTTGTTGAAGACCTATGCTCCACAGGGAGCTGAAAGTTAGAAGAAGAAGAATGTGGGGATGAAGAAATAAAGTAAAAGTAGTAAAGTGCTCACACCAAGTGACGTATAGGGAATATGGAGTTAGTGACCTTACATTTTACGGACATTAGACAAGAAAACAGAACAGAAAATTGAAGCCTTTGAAATGTGGATTTATAGAAGAATAGGTAGAATTGGATGGAAAGAAATGATAACAAACGATACAGTTTTAAAACAACTGAAAATAGAAAGAGAACTACTAAATACAATTAAGACAAGACAAATGAAATTTTGGGGGCATGTTAAAAGACACAACAGCCTACTAAAAGTAATATTGGAAGGAAAAATACAAGGTAAAAGAGGCAGAGGCAGACCAAGACTAACATGGACGAGTAACATCAAAAGATGGACAAGTCAATCTATGACAGCCTGCACCATCAAAGCAAGAAAGAGAGTAGAATGGCGATCCATGGTAGCCAACCCTCGTTGCGGAGAAGGCACACGATGATGATGATGATCATAAATTTAACAGACCTTCAGCACATGGTTTTTGGGGAAATGTGGTCGGTATTACGCCCGTGCCGCTTTGCTTTCCCGAGGAAGAAATAGTTGGAGGAAATTATGAACTCGCTAACAATTGAGAGAAGAAGAGATTGAATTGAAAGAGAAATAAATACGCTAGACACTTTAAGAGAATCATTTGTTAGAAAGCGAGTAGCGAATGTAAAAGTCACAACTGTTTGTCATTGATACTTTAGTTGATTTACTCATTTCTATCTATACAGGAAGACAAAATACACAACAATATTCTATTATACATTGAAAGTGATTAGAAGAACTATATCTTAAAATTATAGAAAAAAAGACATGTGGTTAACAACTGAATCCCAGAAACTCTCAGATTAGCCAATCTTTTATCTTCTTGTTGCCAGCATTAACTACTAGAATATCATTCATACATTATTATTGACTTTAACTAACACATTTTATATGTTGTGTATGATGCCACAAAATTGAAACCACTTTCCATAAAATATCACTTTGACGATTGAAGGGAATGTACGAGGTTTTAAACATCTACAGTCAAAATTGCTGTAAAATATCCAAGACTGTAACTATGATACAACTGTTATGTTAAAACAAGCTGATGTGAGATAGACACCTGGGGAAACATGATCGTGCAAGCTAAGATGCATCACATCCATCTATAATTTTAGTGCGGGCTGAGAGGGACATTCCAGAATACCCCAAAGTTAATGACGTCTTGAGCTACGCGAGCTATAGATGGTTGACATTATTTTATCCACAACCGCCACTGCTCACAAAGCTGGGAACGTCACAAAAATGGTGTTTCCTTTCAGCTATATGGCCTTAGTAAACTACGGATTGTTGTGGATGAGCGGTAATTTATTATGATGGTGATGATGTTGGTTACATTGAAACTTACAACAGTCAATGCTTCAGATCGACAGCTGTTTTTGGTAGGGAAACCACTTTTCACTCTACACTAGAATTTATTAATTCTATAATATAATTACTTATAGTAAGCTATCGAAGAGAATCATGGACAATAGGCAAACAAATGAAATGACGATTAGAGACCACAGAGATGGGATTTCTCAGAAGAATGTTGAATGTTCCCTGGACAGCTTAAATGACCAATGAGAAAGTTCTCAATGAGGCCAACACTAAAAGGAAGCTACTGAAAAACATCAGAAAGAAACAATCAACATTTTTCTGGCACATCATGAGAAGAGGAAAGTTGGAATACTTGGTTACAACTGGCAAAATAAAAGGAAAGAAAGATCGCGAACGACAAAGAGAGAACATACTGGATAGCATGGTGTGATGGCATGGAAAACATTCCAGAACATAACTGATACCATGCACTTTTCATAGAAGATTGTGAACGGACATGATCGCCTACGCCAACCTGTATGGCACATGATGATGATGATACTATAGGTTGTTTAATTTCTCATTACAACATTTCGTTGTATAAGAGAAATGTTGTCACATATCAACCATTATTGCATAGTACAACTACTTGTTCTAACCTAAATGCGACATTTTAGTTAAAACTTTAGAAAATCTTGCACATTTTGTTGGTGTTGATGTTCAAAATCTAGTACATTACAGTCATTATTACAATAACATTTGTTGCACCACAAAAAAAGTTAATTTGTTACCTAAAGCAAATATATGAATTATATTTTAGAAGAATAATCCTCGTAACAAGAACAAAAATCAACAACTTGGAGATCTTCTGAGTGAAATATAATTTATGTACACAAGTTTTTAAATGTTAAGATGCAGCTTCTTCTAATGAACTTCAAAGTAGATACACATGAGGAAAATATCCACAGTATCTGTGACAAAGTAGTTATACATGAGGAAAACATCCACAGTATCTGTGACAAAGTAGACATACATGAGGAAAATATCCACAGTATCTGTGACAAAGTAGACACATGTGAGGAAAACATACACAGTATCTGTGACAAAGTAGACATACATGAGGAAAATATCCACAGTATCTGTGACAAAGTAGACATACATGAGGAAAACATCCACAGTATCTGTGACAAAGTAGATACACATGAGGAAAACATCCACAGTATCTGTGACAGAGTAGACATACATGAGGAAAACATCCACAGTATCTGTGACAGAGTAGACACATATGAGGAAAACATCCATAGTATCTGTGACAAAGTAGACATACATGAGGAAAACATCCACAGTATCTGTGACAGAGTAGACATACATGAGGAAAACATCCACAGTATCTGTGACAGAGTAGACATACATGAGGAAAACATCCACAGTATCTGTGACAAAGTAGATAGACATGAGGAAATATCCACAGTATCTGTGACAAAGTAGACATACATGAGGAAAACATCCACAGTATCTGTGACAGAGTAGACATACATGAGGAAAACATCCACAGTATCTGTGACAAAGTAGATAGACATGAGGAAAATATCCACAGTATCTGTGACAAAGTAGATAGACATGAGGAAAATATCCACAGTATCTGTGACAAAGTAGACATACATGAGGAAAACATCCACAGTATCTGTGACAAAGTAGATAGACATGAGGAAAATATCCACAGTATCTGTGACAAAGTAGTTATACATGAGGAAAACATCCACAGTATCTGTGACAAAGTAGACATACATGAGGAAAACATCCACAGTATCTTTTGACAAAGTAGACATACATGAGGAAAATATCCACAGTATCTGTGACAAAGTAGACACATGTGAGGAAAACATACACAGTATCTGTGACAAAGTAGACATACATGAGGAAAATATCCACAGTATCTGTGACAAAGTAGACATACATGAGGAAAACATCCACAGTATCTGTGACAAAGTAGACATACATGAGGAAAACATCCACAGTATCTGTGACAGAGTAGACATACATGAGGAAAACATCCACAGTATCTGTGACAAAGTAGATAGACATGAGGAAAATATCCACAGTATCTGTGTCAAAGTAGATAGACATGAGGAAAATATCCACCGTATCTGTGACAAAGTAGACATACATGAGGAAAACATCCACAGTATCTGTGACAAAGTAGATAGACATGAGGAAAATATCCACAGTATCTGTGACAAAGTAGTTATACATGAGGAAAACATCCACAGTATCTGTGACAAAGTAGACATACATGAGGAAAACATCCACAGTATCTTTTGACAAAGTAGACATACATGAGGAAAATATCCACAGTATCTGTGACAAAGTAGACACATGTGAGGAAAACATACACAGTATCTGTGACAAAGTAGACATACATGAGGAAAATATCCACAGTATCTGTGACAAAGTAGACATACATGAGGAAAACATCCACAGTATCTGTGACAAAGTAGATACACATGAGGAAAACATCCACAGTATCTGTGACAGAGTAGACATACATGAAGAAAACATCCACAGTATCTGTGACAGAGTAGACACATATGAGGAAAACATCCATAGTATCTGTGACAAAGTAGACATACATGAGGAAAACATCCACAGTATCTGTGACAAAGTAGACATACATGAGGAAAACATCCACAGTATCTGTGACAGAGTAGACATACATGAGGAAAACATCCACAGTATCTGTGACAAAGTAGATAGACATGAGGAAAATATCCGCAGTATCTGTGACAAAGTAGACATACATGAGGAAAACATCCACAGTATCTGTGACAGAGTAGACATACATGAGGAAAACATGCACAGTATCTGTGACAAAGTAGATAGACATGAGGAAAATATCCACAGTATCTGTGACAAAGTAGATAGACATTAGGAAAATATCCACAGTATCTGTGACAAAGTAGACATACATGAGGAAAACATCCACAGTATCTGTGACAGAATAGACACACATGAGGAAAACATCCGCAGTTTAAGTGACAAAGTAGACACACATGAGGAAAACAACCACAGTATAAGTGACAAAGTAGACGCTCATGAGAAAAATAGAAATCACAAAACTATCACTGTCGGTGATTTAAAAAAAAATAAAAAAATAAAAAATATGCATCCAAGATGACAACAAGACCCAATTATCTTAGTCTAACGTGCCGGAACTGACCTTATAATGAATATAAAAGGTGGTCTTGAGTACAAACTTATAGACGGCTGTTTTTAGTAGAACAAAAGCCTAATTGTACGTTACTCACAGTATCGTCAAATTGCTTTGTTTTATTTTACAAGTCATGCGCACCTGTATTCTATGGCGGGATTTATTAAAAAAATGTCCCTGTTATTAAATTATGATCGTATCTTTAAAGCTCAATAGAACTAGTGTACTGTTAGTATCATAACATCTAGCATATGCTAATAATGTATTACTCTAATAATGTATTACTCTGATAATGTATTACTCTAATAATGTATTACTCTGATAATGTATTACTCTAATAATGTATAACTCTGACAATGTATTACTCTAATAATGTATTACTCTGACAATGTATTACTCTAATAATGTATTACTCTGACAATGTATTACTCTAATAATGTATTACTCTGACAATGTATTACTCTAATAGTGTATTACTCTGATAATGTATTACTCTAATAATGTATTACTCTGATAATGTATTACTCTAATAATGTATTACACTGATAATGTATTACTCTAATAATGTATTACTCTGATAATGTATTACTCTGATAATTTATGAAACACTATTACAAGACTGTTTATCTTATTTCTACTTTAATTGAGCATTTTTTAATTCTCTATCTCAAACACAAACTCGCACTCTCCCATCGAACAAAAATAATCAACATGGAAAGGGACATCCCATCGGAAGTAAGTAGACATGCTTCATTGTGTCTGGTTGATGTTTGTTTTAAACGAACCATTACAGCTGGTTATTCTCTTAACAATGTCATTTTCCCTTCGTCTGTTTAATGTCGTTACCTATTTTCATCGATTTATTGTTTCAAAATGTGTACTCGCCGTGGCAGCAAACTGGGCGGAAGTGGGACAAATATTTAAAAGTTGATAATTTTTATTTTGATGACCAGAGCTTGTTAGATTAAGGGAAAATGGTATTTGTAAGGATATTAGGAATATATGCATTGAATCATGAGACGATCTCTAATACATTGTGGCAACACTTAGTAGCTGGAGACTCCTAAGAATAATGGCAAACAATTGTATACCCAAACAAATATTGTATGGCGAATGTAAGGAGTGAAAGAGATCAAACGGAAGAACAGTGCTGAGATAAAAGGACATCTGCAGGGCTTCCGTGAATTAACTCTCTACTAGTGAAAAAAAAAAAACCTCAAGGATCAGGCTGCAGATTGTAGCACACGGAGAACAAAAAAAAAGCAAAAAAACAGCATAGTAACATTTGAGGTTGATATCACATTCAGAAGACAAAAGGCGCAGGAGAAAGGAGACGAGGCCAGGCAGCACACATACAAGGTCTTCATTCTGCAGTTGAATCTGTCCATCAAATGTTGGCAGATCCAGCCACGAGAGAAGCTGTTCATCAAAACAGCATCCAGAATAATATATTAATATTTTACA
Organism: Megaustenia siamemsis; assembly: GCA_032433765.1. Classification (NCBI taxonomy): domain Eukaryota; kingdom Metazoa; phylum Mollusca; class Gastropoda; order Stylommatophora; family Ariophantidae; genus Megaustenia; species Megaustenia siamemsis. The sequence goes on along the minus strand of JAVIAB010000101.1, from coordinate 54,693,338 downwards.
AACTACTGAGTTATCTTGAATGCGGCACCATGACGCTAAAGGCGCTTATATGTAAATGCTGAATGTAGAAATCCGTTAAGAATTCAGTTGAAAGTGTATGTAAGATGTGCTTATTTGTTAAGATGTGGATTTGATCTCTCCCGAAACTGGTGCGTTTTCTGTTTGATTCCAACATGACGTTGCCTCGTAACTTGCCTGTTTTCTGTTTGATACAAACATGACTTTGTCTCGTAACTTGCCTGTTTTCTGTTTGATACAAACATGACGTTGTCTCGTAACTTGCCTGTTTTCTGTTTGATTCCAACATGACGTTGTCTCGTAACTTGCCTGTTTTCTGTTTGATATCAAATCGACACTGCCCCGTCTTCCTAATTTAAGTCCAGCTTGAAAATGTCCCGTCTTCCTGGTTCAATTCCAACGTGACAATGTCTCTTCTTCCTGGTTTAATTCCAACGTGACAATGTCTCCTCTTCCTGGTTTAATTCCAACGTGACAATGTCTCTCTTCCTGGTTTAATTCCAACGTGACAATGTCCCGTCTTCCTGGTTTAATTCCAACGTGACAATGTCTCTTCTTCCTGGTCTAATTCCAACGTAACAATGTCTCCTCTTCCTGGTTTAATAAGGAAAGAAAAATATGATCACAAAATAATCATTTTATTACTCTCTGTTACTGATTTGTCAAAGAAAACAAATATATCACTTTAACTCTTTCCGCACGTTTTGACGCTCTGTAAGTCACACCGATTTCGATCATGTACGTTTAACCGCTCAGTGCATTACTCTCAATTTAATTAGCGTGAACCGTCATCAAACCATGTTCTTTTTACATGTCTTGTATCATCTTGGTATTAGTAAAATCCTTGTTCAATGATCTAAAAATGTATATATATGTTATGTGTTCTCTTCTATCTTTCAGCTCCCTGTGGAGCTTAGGTCCACAGACCATAAACAACAATAGAAGATTACTTGGTAATTTCCTAGTTTAAACACATACATTATTTCAGAGAAACAAAGGATCCCATTAGCTGGCGTTGCGAAACTACAGTGGTTCCCAAACACTAAACACGATTTTAGGGTTAGGGTTTTCCCCCTGTGTTGTTTCTCTTTTCTCTACAAATAACGATCTTCTAATAACAGATTAGAGAACCATCGAAAAAAGTGTAATGGTACTGAAGTTACTGCAACGTTACTCTTCTTGAAATGAAATAATTTATGCGCTTAAACTAGGACTTTACCGATAACTGTTTCTGTTGGTAAAGTGAAAATTTGAAATTATATATTAGCCACCAATAGTAATGTATTTTATGATTTAAAAGTTTATGTTGTGTATTCAAGGTACAAGGTGATTTATCCCCAGTAAGTAACTATACTATACTATACTATACTATACTATACTATACTATACTATACTATACTATACTATACTATACTATACTATACTATACTATACTATACTATACTATACTATACTATACTATACTATACTATACTATACTATACTATACTATACTATACTATACTATACTATACTATACTATACTATACTATACTAAACTGTACTGTACTGTACTGTACTGTACTATACTATACTATACTATACTATACTGTACTGTACTGT